>NNCF01127040.1:261906-289822 GCA_002313205.1 Laupala kohalensis
TGCTCGTCACCAAGTCATCCCGGGTTCGATAGCCGGGCGGGCTCTTTGTATCCATGTCCCGTTCGATAGCTCTTTGTATCCATGTCCCAGTTTAATTAGCTGGGATGTACAAAGAGGCAGACCTCTGCGACTAACAACGGCAGTTGTAATGCTCGGATACAGTGGTCTGGATCTTGTCTGGACGCTGCCCGATGTCGGTTATTAAGACGAGTCTAGTGAGTAAACTCAAATCAATACCAGAGCCTTACTGGTACTCGTCTTTCGTGGTCCTCGTTGGCCGAAACGAAAATACATACATACAAAAAATTTATAAGATGCTAATGACGATTACCAATTACTTCAGAATACGTGTATTATTTGACAGAATTATATTATACTTTTTTATTTTTTATTAAAGAGAAGAACCCTAAGAAAATACGAATAAGAAACCATGAAAAGTATTATTCCTATGTTATACTGAACTCTGATAACCTAAACAAAATAAGTGATAACTTTTGGTCAGGTGAAAATGGTCGTGCCGGGAATCGAACCCGGAACACCCGCATTGATCGCAGGGGTGTTAGCCACAACACCACCCGTTCGCCTTCCACAATCATTTCCACCCAGACCTATTTTCACCTGACTGAAATTTATCACATATCTTCTCCACGTGTAGGGTACACGGAAGAAATGTGTAGTAAACAAAATAACTTCATAATTTACTCCTCTCTGCACTCTCAAATTGTAAACCAAATCAGCATAAACAAGCTCCATTTTGTTATTGACATTTTTTGCGTTTGCGTAAAAAATAAATGAAAGCTCAACTTTACTTTTTACCTACACGTAAGTAATCTTATCCCAGTACAAATAGGTATACTAAATAAATTTGGAAGTATATTGATTTGCAGTTAAATCTTCAATGAGCACAACTCGAATATACATTCGCTTTGAAATGTATTATGCTTCTTTATGCTAGGATGAGATGTGTGAGATATTTTTGAATATCTGCAATCCGTCGTGGAAGAACTCTGAACACGCGTCGGCTATTCCTAATTCTAGGTCTAACAAATGAAGTTATTATACATTTAAAGGATGAAAGAATTAAGATGGAGATTAATCTGCTACTGTGCATCTGATCAACAAACGGGTTAGGTAGAATTTGAAGATAAAATAGGTTTATTAGTATACCTCTTCTATTTGTTTGTGCTCGGATCACAGAGAACTTCTACAGATTAAGCAAAAATTGTAAATACTTCTTGAATAAATATTATATTGTAGCCTGTTAATAAACTATAAATATTATATTGTGCCATTATTATATGTTTGATCTCTTTTTACAACTAATTGATTCTTATAACTTAAATCAAATCGGAAATAAAGCCCCATACTATAACAATAAAAGAGTAAGACATCTAAAGTACTATCTCTAAGAACACATCACTAACACAAAATACCTTTATTCTCGTAGAAACACAGAAGACATTGAAAGAAAACATACTGGTGCGTCCTTTGTGACTGGTGCGGAAAAATTTAAACGTTTACGAAAGACTCTCGTGATGTTTTTTATAAACATTTAATAATTTTCGTTGTGACATTTTGTGCAATCACTCCTTTGTTGACAGCCTCAAGCCACCTACGACTATAAATAATAGTTGCAGTTAACTTTGACTGGTCATTGGTAATCAGGACAATAATTAAATGAACATAGTATTAAATTAAAAAAATGATATTACATTTTAATACGTATGAACATAAACTCACAATTTTTATTATACAATGAAGTAAAAGATATCTTCAATTAATAATTACCTCATACCCTCGCAATTTTAGAGTACTTTTTGTGGTGAGACGTAGCGCTGCCTTATTTCCTTCAGATGCCCAGCCGTCGACTTCAACCCTCCTGTTTCTACGAAAGCACCGTGGTCTATTTGGAGAGAAATTGCTCTGCGTCACCACTTTAAAGTAGTGCTTCTTCAAAAAAAATATTTTATTGTCAACGTTTTTTGCTTTGTTAAATTACTCGAACAATAAACAGAAACTTATTTCATAACAGCACGAATTTAAATTAGATAGTATTTAGAATAACACAGCACGAATATTAAACCCATCCGTTTTTTCTCCGGGCAGTGGCGGCTTTTCCATTTGCGGAAATGTCATTAATCCTTTTGGTTTTATTTATTTCGAATGTTTATTGCACATAATGGGTAAATGATCCAAATTGGGTAAGTGCCTCCATTTACATGACGAGTGGGGAAACTCACTGCATCGCAGATAGCATTAAATGTATTTATTATTTTCATTTAATTTTCTTAGTCTTATATCCAGTACAATAAAAACACGACTAACTACGCAAACGTTTTGATTAATTCATAATTTTAAAACAAATATGAAAAATAAACTCGAAAATATTAATCATGTTACGTCGAATGAAAATGGGAGACGGGACCGGGATTCGAACAGATTAATCATGTTACGTCGAATGAGAATGGTAGACGGGCCCGAGAGGCGAACGGGATGGCGCAGTTGGTAGGCGCATGAGCGCGTAGAGCTCAAGGTCCCGGGTTCGAATCCCGGTCCCATCTCCCATTTTCATTCGACGTAACATTATTAATCTGTTACCTGGCGGTGAGGTTCACCGTAATCTAAGAGATTTCTCGAAAATATTGTTTACGTAATACATTTAAAATCACACAGTTATTATTTTATGATCGCTTGACGCAGTGCTAGAGGCAGTGTTAGAGGCAATTATTAAGCACCAGAATATATACAGGTGGTTTACTACATGGAAACCACACTGAAAACTTTTTAAAAATAAATTTAAACTTGTAATATTGTCTACGAGGATGGTAGAAGGTTTCATGTACTTAAATTTACGAAATTATGAATGAACTTCGAAGGCATTGCATTTGAGTGAGTTTGTGGGGGTATAACTATTTCCCCTCCACATTTAAGAGTTCTCGTTTCAATATGGCCTCAGGGTATTAGAAGAGTAAGAAACTAGTTGAAAAAATGGAATTAAAATTTCAACAGTTTATTTAGAGCAATTTATCTGCATTAGATTTTATCATTAATAGATAATATTTTTATTTTCTCTTTGTCATTATTGCTAGACAAAGATAATTTATTAGCAAGTGTTGGAGTATAAAGCATATTACTCCTTTCGTAAATAAAATGTCAAGTCTTTTAATTAACATCTAAGGAATGACATTAGTAATTAAATCTGAATGAATACTATTTGAATCAAATGACAAATATTCGCGGCGGAGAAGGAAAAAGGATTTTTATTAATTCTTGTTATGTTGTCCTATCAGATCGTTATTCACAGACTTTTTCATCTTCTAGTAAGTGCATATTCTCGTCTCTTTAATTGAAACGTGTACTTTGTGACTTTTGTCTGGTAACACGAACTCTCACATTGCATGTCGTCTCTTTTTATAATTTTTAAGTAAGGGCTTTTTCATCAAAGTACTCGACTATATTAGACTAAAAAGCATGCCCTAAATGACAAGCATTTTATGACATATATAATAGAATGTAATTACGATTTCCTTACATCGATTGGACTTTACACGCATATTTTATTTTCCATGTCTTCAAATATATATAAAATGACAATGTAAATATCATACAACAAATCACAATACTGGGTTGGACGGTTGTTATCCCATCTACCGCACATTGATATGACTCTTCACAGTATTTAAGACACCCTTATTTATCATAGATCTGATTGGCTAATATTTTTCTGTGTAGTCATTATTATTCATTACATTACTATTGAAATCGGTCGAATCTTTTTTTGAGATCTCTTCGTATCTTAGCGAATTGGCTCTAGTAGAGTCTATTTTCAAATTTTGGCTATGTTGAATGTAGTATGTATGTGTGTATGTATATACGTATGTTAAGGATTTTGTTCCTCCGTTAACTCAGGAACAAATAGATGCATCGAAACAAAACTTGAGATTTGTCTTTGAATGCGTTGGGAATAGAAGCCTATTTCTGGAGAGCGCATTCCGACTTCATTTACACACCGCGCTTCACTTCCGGTTTCTTAATATTCAAAATTTTGAAAATATGTATAGAAGCATTTTGATTAGAGCGTTTATTATCTGCCAATAAGGTTGTTTCAAAGAGTTTAATGTAGAAGATAATTCATGCACTCTATACTTGAATATGTTATGATGATTTTTAGGATACCGTGTGCTGCGATGATAAATATTTTGCAACCGATTGATCTCAGAAACGTATCATGTAGTTTAATAATTGTAATGTATTATTAGTATTTCTTTTTTGAATTGTTTTTTTTNGAATTATTATAGGATAGTTGAGTGGGCACACTCCAGATTTTTTATTATTTGTTCTTGGACCCAGAACAGGCTCCCACACACTTTTAATTGTTTGGACCAATAAAAGATAGCATTCGCGGAATACATTTTGAGGAAGACCAATGAGTGAAATGCAAAGTTAATACGTGAATCATTCTCAATAAGAGACAGTAATTGCAGAGTAAAAGTTCGCTCCTTGTTCTCCCTCATGTTATTTCCTCAGTTTTATGAACCCATTCACTCTACGTCGTTTCGGTGTTGAAGACTGTGAGAGGAATTTATATGCTTCTATCCCAACCTCGTACGTAGCTGCCCTCTGAACACCGAACGCCCTTTGCCGCCGCACACACCTTTTGTGCGCCAACAGACCAATGGACCGGTGCGTTAACAACCCTTCTTTGAGGACGTGCGGATAGAGCTCTGTGTCAACACCTCTTGTGCCTGTTCGGTCCAAGTTCCTACCTCGCACACTTCGTTTTGGGATTTTAATGAGTAAGGTCACCACCGAATACACGCATTTCTCGTGCATGTCAGAAGTCTCTTGATTCTGTTTCATTACGTGTTTTGAATTCATGATTTCCCAGTTTGCTTAAAAATATTTTAATGTGATAATAAAGGCAAAGCCTAAAATTCCCAGTCTATCTATATTTATTTTCTTCCTAAACCCTTCGCACATTAATGTGGTTAGGTATAAGGTAAAATAAACATTGGCTCCTTTATTCAAGGAACACGGCAACGTATCATAACTCTGTATTGCTGGTTGCATCGCACAGGAGTTTCAAGAATTTTGGAATCAATTTATTGTTTTGTAGCACATGTTTTAAGAATTAAATAACGCGAAATACAAAATGTAAGAGTTGTATATTAGGACTTTGCGCAAGACCACTCTTTCATATTTATTAATATATTTAATAAAAATTTGATATTCATTACAAATAAATGTTAAGATATAGAGAAATAAAACTATTTGTATAAGATTTATCTAGTTGAGGTTTCTCTGATTGTCTATTGAAATTCGCTACCAAACCATGCCGAGTCCGTGTGTCACTATTTTAGACAATCAGTTTCATTTACTATTTTACATTATCACTTCACCTTCATTAGATATTTAAAAAAGTAAGTGAGACATTCCTCTTTATTACTTTATTTATTCTGCCAACATTTAGAGATTTGATTTGTCTCTTCATCAGAGCCAGCTATAATACATAACAACAAGATATAGAGGTACTACCATTTCTGTCAGTTGTTATTGTCAGACTCGGCAGGGTTTGATAGTGAATTTCAATTTATATAAGATTGAATTATCCATATTTACTCTTTCAATTGTGTTGAGTTTTTGATCATAGGTCAATTAATAAAAAATTCAAAAAGCTGAAACTGTGACCAAATGGAGGACAATAAATGAATACACTCTCCGGCAGCTTGCAAGGGACCAACACAGCAATGGATTCAAACACGATGGTGGTTTGGTATATTTGCTTAATGTGTCAAGGTATTATAGCACAAATATACATATTTAAAATTGAAGTGAAAGCTATTTTGCTGGCGTAGTCGGTTTCATCGGGTGTTAATATTTCGACAAAATTAATATTTGTATACTTGCCAGAAAATTTGGTATTTGCCGTAATCTCATCGCAAATATACAACCAGGTTTTACCTATTGTGTCAGAAAAAAACGTTTTAAATTAACAAAAAATAAATTAATGGTTAATGGACCTCTTCATTAATGTTCTACGCTTGAAGCCACATTGCTAGCTGCACTCGCTTGCTATGAGAATTCTCATTCCCATTTCTGGCAAAATGGAAATATCGCCTTCGCGAGGTACATTTCGCATTTTCATGTTTTCCATGCTTGTCGAACAGTAGCGGTTGTTAAATCACACTTAGTGTGAATAAAAACAGCACTTACTGTGTTAAAACAAATGATTTTGTGAACTTCTTGTCCATTGATCAAACACAACCGTGAAAATAGTTTCGAATAAAATAAAAAGTTATTAAGGAAACAATTTTAAGCATTTAATTTGTTTTACGGAATGAGGTGATTTCAAATTTTCATTTTATCTTTAATGTTCTTTCGTATATTACTATGAAATTGAAGTAACGTAAAAATTTAAGTGAACGCTATTCCCTTTAGAGTCATCAGAAGGTGCTCACTTCTCATTAAAACATTTAAGATACAATGAGCAATAATAAAATGCTCATGTACATTCAAAGAGAACTCAATGCTCAAATTCAAGTTTTTCCCCCTGATGTCAAGATTCTTTACTACTGGTCCATTCATTTGTTTATCACCCAGAAAAAGAAAACTAATAGTGATTGTTGCGTCTGAGTGCTTCTCATTGGTTGACCAAACGCTCTGTGTTCTCAAATGCATCCCAAACATCTATCCTTCCCGTGGCTCAGGTCTTAGCGTTCTTGCTTATCACCTAGTCATCCCGGGTTCAATTCCTGGTGTGACCACAAAAAAATTGTTGCTCTTCACATTAATGTCTCAGTCAATATAACTTTGACTACTGAAAAGTGAACCCCTTCTACCCCCCCTCTTAGAATCAATAACTCTAACTATTACTAACAATTACTACTCCTACTAACCCCTCCATGAGGGCCAAATTGTTGGTAAACCCAGCTAACCGGCCCACCTACTAACAATAACCCTATCACCCACCGCTCCATGTAGAGCTTCATTAGTACGCTACATTTCCCATTTACAATAAAAAATACCGTGCCTCTTCTGGTGATAGCATTAAAAGGTCATTATCTAATATGTTGAATCGTCCCTATCCGCAATGTAACCACCTCCGTGAAAAGTGATTCACTATCATATTTCTTGGAACGTGATGTTAGGGATTCAGTAGAATGCTTTGAGCGGCGTATATTACATAACTTAATGAATAAATGCTATATCCATTCAGTTTGCGTATAATGTTATAGAGAAAGAGGTTGTATGGGTGCATCGAACGAAAAATATCGTTCAGTTTACTAGTACCCTCTACTCTCTACATTTACATAAATAAATGTTGCATAAAAAATTTGAAACATAAATTGACACACATGATTTCCAAGTGACAAACATGATGAAAATTTCTAAGCAAAATTCAATTCAAGCCATAATTGCTTTGCATCGTTCATATTGCATTAAATTAAGTACATAAAAATATATAAATAAATATAATTTATTCCTTATAAATGTTTATATAAGGAACCTACAATTCTCAGTAAGACAAGTAATTTCTCATCCCTCCCACATTAAATTTTTATTTTAAAAAAAAGATGTTACTCTAGCAATTTACGATTGAGGAGGAAATTATTCATTGAGTTTTAAATTATAATGAGTTAAATTATTTTGTAAAAAGACTTACTTACTTACTTTTGTAGTGTTCCAAACATAGATAACTACGGACATAAGCTTTGTATTCCACTCTAGAAAAATTTGTTGTAGTATAGACTCTTTTCATTGAGTGAAAATAGAAATGTGTTCGACAATTTTGTCCAATGTGTCGAAGTGCATGGATATTTCAACTAGTTGATGTTAATAATATTAAGTATAATTTGTCTTGAAATTATCCATCAATTCTATTAGCATTATCTTTGCGTATGTCGTAGGAAAGAAGATGCATTGTTACTTAATTATCTTTTTTATTGGACTGAGATGAGTGTACAATCTACGTAATTTGAATGAATAATTTAATTTACTGATAACAGTAGTCTGCGGATAAGAAATCATTGTATTACAACTTTTAAAAAAATTTGGTATGTTTTTAATCTAATATGAGGTAAATTATATCTATAATTTTAAAAAAATCTTGAAAACATTAACTTACTAACCTTTCAGCCGATATCGTTTCTCGCGCAAAAATCTGTAGTGTACTGCAACTTACCTGAAAAAGAAAAAAAAGGTGTGAGCTTTACAATTTTCAAACAATTTTTTTTTTCAGGCAAATGTACTGCCTATGTCTAATGACACAAAATGCAATGCTTTTCATCAAGAATCAATCGATTTTAATGTGAGAAAACCTACATTTTCGAAAAGGGGTGAAATGTTGAAAGGAGTGACCCGCAGAGGATTTCTTCTATTCATGAAAAAACATGTAAACAATGTTTCTTGGACAACAACACACAATTCTGTGTAAATTTGGAACATCTGAAACACACACTCTTCAGAGGGAGTGGGGGATAGGGGGTGAGTCATCAGATGATGGTGATTTTTTAATCTTAGCTACTGGAGTGCACATTATAGAGTCTTTATAAGAGAGACTAGATTTTCCTGAGATTTTGAAATGTGGTATTTTTGCTCGATTTTCAAGAAAATATTTCTCTTCACTTTCAGCGTGTTCCAGCGTGACTCCCAATAAGGTAATGTCTTGATAAAACATAGGAGCTTTCTCAGACCAAATTTCACTCTGATACATTTTAAAACATGGAAATTATGAAGTGATGAATTTACATCACGAATTTTGACGGAGAGTGTGTTACGTGACGAAGCATGAAAGATTACGAGAAATATTTACGCGAGCGGTTAATGAAAAAAAAATAAGAAAGGTCCATTGGATTGTAAGTAATTACTTTGGATGTGGTAGAAAAATATAAAAAAATTATTCATTTTCCAATTACGTATAATAACAAAGTTACTGTGTTATTATTACGTATAATAATAAATTTCTTTAAAAAATCGTATGGATATAAAATGGAGTAGCTTCGATTAAACCCCCGTGTTTACAGAATTTCGTATTATTCAGTTTTCCTCACTTCATTTTCGTCTTCTATTCCTTCTACTTCTCCTGTCCCGGGGTCGCCTTTGATCTTGCAATGAAGCTTCCCCCCTACTCCACCTCAACCCCTCCCACCACTCTATCGCACGTCGTGTATGAAACTTCCTGCAAACAAGTGAGCGACAGTTCGGTCGGCCAACAAAGTGAAGGTGTTGAAACAATGTGTCAGATACATTGAAAATGACTGACAGGACTAGGATTGGAGATGTTAAACTTCGAAGGTATCAGATTCATTTATCTGGTTTTCATGAAATCAAATAATTAATGCGTGGACGAACTGTATATTTTTGATCCTGTTGAATTGTTCTGTTGTTCTGTTTCTTGTTATAATGTTGTTCCAACTGACGACGACTTCGAACGAAAGTCAAAACGTTGTGAGTTTTTATCACAAAATATAAAAAACTGTTCATCCATAAAAGGTCGTAAGTCTTGCATTATTCATTTAATTAGGTTATATAATGGACGTTAATTGTAGTAGAATTTCACGAAATTACTTGAGATTCTTTCGTAATGGAGGTTCGCATCTCCAGCTTACATCAAAATAATAAAAAAAAATTACGAAAAACATTCTAAAAATCAGGTCAATTTTTTTCCTTATATGTTTGTGATTTGTGGATCGATCACTGCCACATAATTTTTTGATATGTTTTATATTTCCAACAGAGTTGGAAGGGTGGAGGTGGCAAGTGTATGTATAAGATGTCTCAAACTCCTGTCTCTTATACACATCTAGATGTGTATAAGAGACAGGAGTTAAATTATTTTGTAAAAAGACTTACTTACTTACTTTTGTAGTGTTCCAAACATAGATAACTACGGACATAAGCTTTGTATTCCACTCTAGAAAAATTTGTTGTAGTATAGACTCTTTTCATTGAGTGAAAATAGAAATGTGTTNCATATTGTTGGTAGTGTCCGGAAAATTAGCGTTACACATCCGTGTTGAACTCCGAAAATTGATTCCCTACACTTTTATCCAATGATGAATTCTTTACTTCCGCACTTTTTAAATGAGAAGGTTTCAAGATCCCATAAAAAAGTAATTTACTCAAGTAACGTGTGTTTTGTAACTTCCTACTCCTACAGTACATGAGAGATCTTATGTTTTGTATAATTAAAACAGTATTGTCCATCATAAGTTCAGAAAAGGAAATTTATCTCTGTTATATAATGAAGTTATTTTTTTTGGCAATATACGTAATATTAGTATAACTGGAATAAGAAAATAAAAATATATCGTCGTATAATAGAATGTTATACTAAGCTTTCTGTGTTCAGTGGATTTTCCTTCTGCTTGGATTTTAAAGTAATTCGTAATTACCTACATATAAGCATACGATACTCAAAACTGTTATTATTTTGTAGGTTTTCTTCGTGGTGTATAATTTTGCAATTAGTAGAGAAATAAGGAAACGAACATATAAATTTCCACTGTTATATAAGAACCCCCGGTGACGCCGGACAAAATGAGCTAAAACATTCCTGATCTGTTGACGGGTGTTTTAATACCAAAATGTCCAGTAATGATTGTTATAAATATTTTTTCAAACACCGGACAACACTTTAGACTATTATCCAATTAGTATAGTTGTTTATTGTCAAACGAACAATTAGTTTATTATCCTTCACGTGGTCATACGCAGTGTGTAACTTCTTTTTTGACAATAAAGTTTATTTATTTATCACCGGGTTGTTCTACGAGTCATCGATGTGATATTGTTTGATAATAGTAATTAGTGACTAAGTTACCAACGATTTTCATTTCGGCACAGAATTTGGAGCAAATAATTGATTTGCAAACGATGAAGATCACAACCAATGCATAAACTAGTCTCTCTTTAATGTAACTTCGAACTAATAGACGTGTTTGTTCGTCATACAGGGATTGCATCAAGAACTACAGTTTTCATTCGTTTCATACTTGGCTTTGCGTAACTCAAAATGTATTCATCATATTTTCAATATTCATTTTTGAAGAATTATCCCATATTCGTCTCTTATATTGCATTTATCAAATTTTCNCAATATTCATTTTTGAAGAATTATCCCATATTCGTCTCTTATATTGCATTTATCAAATTTTCAATATTCCTGCGTTCTTTCTTGTAGACAGTTTCTTGATGTTTGATGTATAATATATCAATAGACATTTAAACAACGTTTCGATTTCTAGTGTTGATCAACACATATTCTTTTTCTGTTGCTATGAAAAATCAACGAAACTATAAACATATTTTAACNACACATATTCTTTTTCTGTTGCTATGAAAAATCAACGAAACTATAAACATATTTTAACATCTTAGAGCTAAACATGAGATCGAAACATTATAAAAGCGTGTAAACTCTAAGTAAACTTTATTGTAAAAAAAGCAGTACAAACTGCGTATGACCACGTGGAGGACAATAAACTAATTTACTCTCCAGAAGTAAGCAAGGGACCATCCCATCAATTCCGTCAAGGGCCCTAAGGAAGAGGTGAATTTAACATTTCAATACACTCCTAACAATAAAAATAGTTCGCCATGTATTATAGTATTAACATAATACCAAAAAATTTGTATTTAATAAAACAAATTCGCCAGTACGTATTATAT
Organism: Laupala kohalensis; assembly: GCA_002313205.1. NCBI lineage: Eukaryota > Metazoa > Arthropoda > Insecta > Orthoptera > Trigonidiidae > Laupala > Laupala kohalensis. The sequence goes on from NNCF01127040.1 coordinate 273,577, forward strand.
TCAAACTATAAATCATTCGGAAAGTATTGTTGACAAATCGTAACTATTAAATAACACTAGATTCGCAAATAATTACTTCAATAGATGCCGCCTCTAGGCAAAAGAACCTAGCGAGTCTTTATAACACCTCCTCCTGAAGGAAAACTGGAGAAAAATTCGGGCGAGGATGGTGTATTGATATGTTGTACAATAAAATAACTAAATTGTCTCCGAAAAGTTGGCAATATTATTAAAAATATAGATCAGTTGTTCATTTTTAATTGGAGCAGTATTAATAGGCACATTGAATTGTGATGTAGGCCTCTATTCGATAGGTTTTGGCCATTACTTGTTTTAATCGTCTTGAAACAAGTCACTCCTATCTTGCAATCTGCCCCACCCAGCTTCCCTTCCTTCTCCTAACAATTAGCACCTACTGTGTGCGGGTGATACAACGCCCAAATGGTCACGGGCTGCTATGCAAGAGACGAGGTCCTTTCGTTGCTTAGTTTCCCTATTGAGCTTCTTTTGCTTCATCGTTTATCCGTCTTCGTTCATGTTACATTTAAGTAGGCGTCTCAGCTTTAGTAGCTGTACGTTTTCTAAATCAACGGGAAAAGGTTTCTGATTTTATTTCAAATTTGAGTTTTATTTACATATTTATACGAACGGTAAATTATTGTAAATAAGGCCATATAAAATGTTAAGGTTTTATTATTTATAGTTTACTGGCTGATTATCCGGCGTTGCTGGGAATTTTTGCTTGTTCGTCCTACGATCCCACTCGCTAGCAACCGCGCAGGTCGAATTTTCGCTTCCGAGGCTAGACGCAAAGTCGGCGGCGCGGCTGCACCATTTCATTAAAACGCTTTTAAAATCTAAACCACTCGTTCGAATTGTACAATTTAAAGTTGTTTTTAATCTTTGTTCAATGTACAAAACAAAAAACTATTAAATCAAAAAACGTTTAGGCAGCGTAAGCGATTGTACCTCACTTTTTCCTCGATTTCATCGACATTTATGGACAAAATCATTTTCTATGTTCCTTTTACGCATTTTAAATAAAAATTACTCTATGTTCATTCTAAATGTCTTAACTATATCCTTGCCAGATTTTATCACAATCGGTTCAGTGACTTATTCGTGATTGAGTAACAAACAGGCAGACACACTTTGGCATTACGCATTTATATATTAGTGTGGATGACGTGTTTATTTGAACGAAAAATTCATGAAAACAACATTAAAAATTATATTTAAAAAACCAAATAGTTTAAATAATATTTAGAATTAATTACCAGATAACTACCATATCACTTTTATTTTAACGTTACCTTCTTTCATTTCACTTCACCTCTAGCGTGATACTTATTACTTAATAGTTCAGACATTTGGAAAAACTGTTGTATTTAATAATGTAATGCGTGTGATTACGAACGTTCCAAAATATTGTATTGTACCTTATTGTATTTAGGATACACTTCATAATATCTTGCTTTTATATGTTTACTAGCTGATTACCCGGCGTTTCCTGGGATTATTCTACATGTTAGACCATCGAACCTACTCGCTGAGAACCGCGCAGTTCGAATTTTTGACACAACGGCGTCAGAGCGGTTGCAACATTTCATTAAAACGCTTTTAAAATCTAAACCTTTCGTTGAAATTTTACGATTTATTGTTGTTTCTAATCTTCGTTAAATGTACAAAACAAAAAGGTATTACATTTTATGAGAATTAATTTGTTTCTCCTTGAATTATACTCTTAAATTGAAGTATATTAACACTTACTTTTAATAACGTTTTTTCGATAATGTAGGTAAACCTTAGTACATAGACATTTGCTGTCGCGGACTTTTTTATAAAACTTTTAGAGGTGAACAATATTTTTTGTGCATAGTTGTTGTCTCCTATCTCTAACAGTTGAGGGGGCGAACGCGAATACACGTCNTCTTTCTTTTCACACATTTAAAAAAATAAAAGTTGGCCTATGTTCATCGTGGACATCTCCTTGCTAAATTTCATCCCGATCGGTTCTGTGGTCTAATCGTGATTAAGTAACAAAGAGACAGACACGCTTTCGCATTACGCATTTATATATTAGTATGGATTTCTACTTACAAAGAAAATTCTCTATTTAAAAATTTTGAAGAAATACAAAACATGTGTTGAGTGGAATTCCACGTTATAGTTAAAAGATTTTAAAAAATCAGCTGTTTTTTCTAATCCATTATTTCACTTTTTTTGTCTGTCAGCCCGCTACGAATCTTGCAAATAAATTTCGAACCAGTTTCCCTTAGTCTTTTTTTTACCCTTGTAGTTGTGATAACAGTGTCATGGTAAGTTTCGTTCTATATTTGTGTGAATAATCAAACAGGATTCAACATGTATTCTCGCCGCGATGAGGAAAGCGTACCCCCGGAAACACCCACCGGACAAGTGGCACTAAACCACGACAATAGAGCGAGTGGGTAGCTGTCTCCTCCAACGTTATCTCGAATTTCAACAAGCATAAATGTATTTTTATGATTGACTTTTGTAGTATACTTGATGAAATTCATAGAAAATATTTCATATAATATTATGCGTCATATTTTATACATTTCGTTTAACTTTTGTTCGTAGCAATGTCGAAGAGTCCTTCTCCTAATGGTAGTGTAGATACGTGCTAGTGTATGTAGTTCCAGTAGTCTCAGGCTACTGTTCTTCTTTCAGGGATTAATATGTGACATTTTATGAATAGGAATATATTGCAAGATCTAAGATAAACAATTTTCGTTTTTTATACTTCTTCCCAGAATTTTATTTTCTGTTGTCCAGGGAAGAATTGCTGTCTTATCCATACAACACAGGATATAAAGGCAAAATTCTGGAAATGCCCGATCTCAATTTAGTAATATGGGGTAGCGTCTTCGCTTCTACGATTCCTCTGAGCGGTAGAGCGTAGGTTCGAACCCTGCTCGGCCGAACCAGGTGAGGTTTTCAGCTGAGGTTTCCCTCATCGACTCCAGACAAATGTCGATTCGGTACCATAAGTTCCCTGGCAACCCAACATCTTTCCTTCCCAATTCCCTTTCCCAAGTCCCGCGGTAAGGTGGAAGAGGTCTCATGGCCTGAACATCGCCAAAAGGCATAAAATAAATAATATTACAAAATATTTCTTTTATATTTTCGAGAAAAATGTAAAAAGAAAAGGAAAAGAAAACTGCATATTGCAATGTTTCTCGTCTATTCCTCTTTGAAGAATCCCGTTGCGTCAGAGTAAGCGAGTAGCTGTGCATTACTGGACTTAAGGCTGAGTGCACGCGGTAATGAAGTTTCATTAACGATGCGAAGAGGAAAAGGCTGTTTCTGTAAAACTAGTGACTGAAGAGACTTAGATGCGCTTATACTAAAGGAATATTTTTCCAGTGGTTTCCCGTGATATTAAAAATAATTATAGAGCACTCACCTCGTTTATACAAAAAAAAAAAAAAAAATTTCTTTTATTCTTCTTTNGTGAATTTGGGGAAAGGTAGTGTCTGAGAAATAACAAAACATGTCGTTGGAATGAGAGCATAGTAAACCTTTATATTTATCTGGAATATCCAAGTATGGTTTAAAATTGTAAACATTAGAGAGGATACAAGAATATAATTTACGCAATGCCCTTGCGAATCTGAGCGAATGTGTCAATGCATTTGATCTTTTAAATACGTTGTAAACTTCTTTTCTGGGAAATGCATCCATTATTTTCAACGAGGAAATTCATAAACTAGAATGTCTATGGAACAAAACAAGGCTTCATCGTGTCATCCAGGTAGTAGAAAGGAGCAAATGAAACATTTACAATAAATTAATTCATTAGTAAAGAACAAAAATTGATATTATATGTATATTTTAATTAATAATAATATTACATAAATATATATTAACATGAATATCTTAACGTCTATGCTGGATGTGTGCGTGACATTTTCTGTATTGTTGATGAACGTGAACTAAAAATTTCCGATTTTTAAATTAAATTTTTAACTTCTTATGAGGGTTTTTGTTTGACTTAACTGCACTTCTTGCGTTTTTCTCCACTACTTAAATGACCTCCTGCTAACCGCCATTTAAAAAAATTACTCCATTTCCAAAAGTCGGGTTTCCTTCTTATATTCCAATTTCAATAGGCGATATATTTACAAAAAATACAAACTATTAATTATATACAATGTGTGACGAGGTTTTGCCTGTACGCCTTTCAAATGACTCTTAAATAAATCCTTCTTTTCAATCACAGGAATAATGATTAAGACTATTTTTTATGTCAATAGACATAAAAAAACACGATAAGATTTCTCATACTACCTAACCAATCCTAAAGTGGGAGATTCACACTAAGAATTTCTATTTTGCGCTCGATTTTCACGAAATTCTTATACTATGACGCACTAAGTGTTGCCTAGCTCGGGGTATCCTCACACAGATTTTCACATGGATACGTTTCAAAACATTTTTATGGGAAGATGATGTGCACTGATAATTTTCCCTACCAGTATATTTTAACTATTTCACAGTAATTCATGGTTTTAAAATAGTGTTCTAAAATTTTTTTCGCCGACAAATATCACTTGTATGCTCTTTTTATTGATTTTCTCATGCTGCAGTATACGTATGATAAAGAGAAAATCTGCGTTGCCTGTGGTCTTTCATAACACCTCTAAGTATAGACTCGCATCGGGAATAAAAGAATTCATTGAGTTCGATGAAATGGAGGTTGTATAACAAAGAGAGACGAGTGTTACGTGATGAGCAGAGGAAGCTCGAATGATCAGACACTCTGAACGTTCGTAACATTCAGGCCATAGAATTCTCAGAAGCAAATATAAATGTATTTGGTGTGCAGAAGACTGATGAAATTCATCCCAATGTGCTAATCACTGCTCTAATCTTACTTCGATGCGTAATAATAAACTTTAAATATACATCGTCTATGGTCAGGTCAAAATTGCCTCCTGCTATTACTAACATGTCTACTTGTATACGGCCTCTGAGAGTCGAAGTGAGGCATGCAGTGGACAGCTTACCTGCGGCCACAGCAGGAAGTCCCGAGTTCGAGTCTCACTCCATCACAATTTTCAGGCGATGCAAACTTTCCTTCTCGTGTATGTACTTGGAAGTTTTGAGCTAAAAACTTTAAATGTGTACATGTATTAAAATAGCTGATAGAGGGAAGCTGAGCAAAGGTGAAAAATTAAATCGTTGTGATGAAGATTGACGTCGTGAATTCACACGGGAGAGAAAGTATCCAGACGTACGTCCTCACACGTAGACAAAGGAAAAAAAGAGAAAAAGAAATTTATTATTTCTCTCTTTGGTTTGATGCAAACGAGACACCAGGCTTTGTGAGAATTTCAGTTGGGTTGCGGGGAAAAATGTTTGAAAATCAATTAACTTGATACCGTTATACCTCTAGGATTGTCGAAAGAGACATTAATGTCTGTAAACTGGTCGTGACAACTAACAATGCACTATCAAAAAGAAATTTCTTTTGGGAAAAACTAACACTAAGAAACCTCAAATTTCGTCCGCATGCTTGCGCGTTTCCAGAGAGAAATAAATCGATGCCTGTTCATGTTCCTAGAAGCTGTAGTGACATCTTATTGTGAATTGTACGTTTACACTATTCATACTTACAAAATAACAAATAATCATACCAAATACGCTTGATCTATTCAATACGAATATAAAATTATGCTCGGGAAAATTATGGTAATTTTTTCTCCTAAAAAGTGCCAAGTAACACACAGATTTCCACAAAGTGCCACATACTACGAGTGGTGTAGACAGATAAGGATGATCCGATTCTATGAAAATTACTCGTCAAGTGAAATTTTATTAGGATTAATTTCTTTTACATAATGTTAAGTATGGGAGATGAAGTACTCGAAAATGTGTCCCACAAATACCGTATTTATTGTGCGCGCGTATTTCTTCAAGAAGCACAAAAAAATTCGAAAAAAACCACTAACTCACATTATAAAGTAAATACATATTAAAATATTAATATTAAATACGTTAATCAACTTCAATCACTATAGAACCTCAAACGAATAAATAGTGATAGGAATATTTAAGGTGCGTTTTCCTTAATAAGAAATATTAAATGATAAATCAGGTAAATGTTGAATAAAATTACAAGAAGGATACGTGCATTCAAATAACAAAAAACAATGCACAATACCCTTTCCGAGAGATACCTGGAATGTTAAAACAGAACGGGAGATTTCAGGATCAATTCAACCAAGAATTGTCTATGTATTGCTGTAAGCAAAACTAAACGAAGTTTAGAAGTGCCTCGGCATATTGATGGAAATAAATCGTTAGTCTTAGTCGAATATTTTTTAAAAGCTTCTTATAGAACGCAATGAAAATAGAGAAGCTACTACATACACTGAACACCGTCCATTAAAATCATTTTACCAGAAAAAACATAAAGAAATATAGCGTTCTCAAGAGCAAAGCCTTATTTCTTATAGATTTTAGTGAAATTCAGACACATAAAGTGAAATTTTACTTCTTTATGAGGCATACAAGGAACTACACGAATTAATTATTCTTTCCTTGGTTGTATCGAAAATAGATTAACTTCTGTTAATCCATAATTGAAAAAGCGGATGGAATTTTATTGTGGTCGAAGCTTCCTCACAACTTCATACGCATTCATCATACCGTGTGAAATAAATAAATAACAATTTGAATAATGAAACTGCACTTCTTTTCAGAGTACTTTTGTCGCTCATTTGAGAAAGTATCAGCATATAATTAAATCAGTGAAATTTCAGAAAATGACTTAAATGAATTACATTAATTTTTTATTTTGATTAAGACTTTAATTTAGATTACGTAGTTTGTTTCGTCACTGATTATTCAAATAAAATATTTCTAATAATAATTGAATATGGAATGTATGAAATCTAATGGAAAAATATTTATTTTTCAAAACATATTAATATTTATAACAGGAATGTGAGTAATGTTTTTAGATTAATTTGTGGGAAATTTTAGCGTAGACGTTTTAACATAACTTTAATCAATGTTTCACGTATTCTTTATAAAATATTTGTAACTTTTTCCGTCATGTGAACACAAAAGCAGATTCTCTTAGTAAGCAGTGTTTTATGTTCTCCAGTATGCAATCGTAACTCTTCTGCAAATAATGCTTGCCAGTTCATGTTCATTTACCTGGATGCATGTTGATTTTTCTCTCGTGGAGCGCAGTCGAATCGCATATCGGAGAGAATTCTTGTTTTCAAAGAGTATCACCATCTACATAAAGCGCGTGTCAATGAACATTCAACAGAGAATCAATAGAGTTATCTAAAAAAATCCAAAGGTCGGATAATTAGATGCATTACCACATGCATTGATATGATTTCGGAACATGTGTCTGAATTATGATTGGTTNTTGATATGATTTCGGAACATGTGTCTGAATTATGATTGGTTTGTTGTACTTGAGATGGAATTCAAATATCAGCCTTTCATACATTTTCAATGTGTTATGTGACATTTCATTTGCATTTGTAAATATATTTTGAATTGAAATACTATGACGGAAACATGTAAATGAAAGTTAATGATATTCAAACCCAAATTAACCCTTTCATCCCCTTCATTTGCCTTACTGTTGGTGTCCTTGATAACATCACTATCATATAACTATTGGGAATAATATCCCCTACATAATCTTTCCCGTAAAATATTACGTAAATTTATATTTGTGATGTTAAACATGTATCATGATGCGAGGAAAATATAAAATGTCGCTAAGATAACTGGGCATCGATGAATTTAGAATTTTCATAATGTGAAATTTGAGATTTGTGTTTGGGATGATTTACGGGAAGTTTTACAGGAACGATGGTACGGAGAAAATACTTATTTCTAAAATAGAGTAATTTTTAAGCCACGAATATATCAGACGTTTAGTCTTCTCTGAGAGAAATTTCCCATTATTTTTTACATCACTTTTGTCAGTGGTCATTTTAAAAAATATTACTTTTCCCGAGGCGTGATGCATAAATCACTAAACGATTTCGTTCTTTTACATGGTATGTTACAAATGAGAACTACCGAGAAACATAAAACATAACAATAATGCTTAAAAGAACTTTTTAACTTTTCAGATAAATCAAAAAGTGTTTTTTTTAATTTTTGAAAAATGAGAACATTTTGTTTAATGTATTAATTTGAGAAAAAAACCCTTTCAAGTAACTTTGATAGTTATGACATTTTAAGAGGTTCAATGTTTCCATTTCTTTCATTTAATTTTACTTTTGATAATTATTATTTTATTCGTTGTTTCGAATGTAAATAAAATAAGATTATTAACAAGATACTGTAAAGACGCTGCAGTGAGCAGCCCGAACCGAGGGAAAATTGTGAAAAAACGACCCTTTATTTAACGCTATGTTCTCTTCGAGCTGGCATGCATTTACTGGATCAAAGGGCCAGTATTATTCCAAAATTCCTTCGAAAAAAGTATTGTAAAAATTATTCTTATCTTACTCGGACCCCAGTCCCACCTCAAGTATTTCGGCCACCGTTTCTCTCCAGGTGAGTTGAACATCCGTCATCAGATACACCCATGAGATTTCCTTCTCGTGGTACCATACGTATGCAACCAGCAACCAAATATAGTGTGAACTGCCTCAACGAGCAAAACGCTAACAGTATTTTGACAAGCTTTATACTCAACGTACATTCCCGCATACGCGATGAAACTCTCGAACTGTTAACGCAAGATTCTCACATCCTTTATTCATTTCTTCTTTCTCAGTATATCTCCTCAACCAACAATGAGTTCGACGAAAATCGTAAACTTCTAGAACGAAGAGCGCAATATTATCTCCTACTCAGAATGAAAGAACATGTATCTGAGAGAGAAAGAAATTGTGAAGTAGAAAAATTTATAGTTGGTTACTATACGACCACGTCCATGGCTCTAGGTGACGTTTTGTAACAACGAAAGGAAACGTTTTGTTAATTTGATAATTTTTCAAAAGAATTTTTGTTGTTGAAAATTCACTCTTGAAATATTTTTGAGACGATTGCAAAAAGTTATCAACCAACTCTAGTTAGTACCTCATAATTTATTTTAGTAACTGAGTGACGGTATCAATCAGCCAGTGTCTTAAGACGATTGAATTTTTACGTATTTCATTATTCGACTTATTTATTTATAGCTGACGGACTTGGTTTGGGTCATGCAACTTCCTCTTCCACCTAAAAGCATGGTTTGAGCGAGGGTTTCATAGAGGTTTTGAGGAGGATAGACATAGAACCAACACTGATATGGAGTGTGTGTGTGAAGAAGGCAAGAACCAATTTGGCCGTGCGGGTTACTCAGCCGTACTGTCCGTGATGGTTTTGGATGAGACTCAACCCCCTCTTTAGGTTTTGTTGCGACTTGGGTTACTGGCAGTAACATAGGCCAAGTGAATAGTCTATAGACTCAACGTTCTTCTATGCAAATGAGAGACATCTCTCGATTTTTGAGCTTCTGTGGATGATTTACTGAAATCTCATAGGTTTATTCAAAAATTACGTCTTTGGGTAAAGGGTAAACATTGTATTGATAAATGAGCTTTGAATCATCAAGAAATGCACAGGAACTTTATTATATAATTCCTCGCCAGAACAAGTTCAAATTGCCTTACGTTCTGGTATCCTATAGCATCAAGTCCAATCGACCAAGATGGACGATCGATGTCTGCGGTTCAATGCGTGGCCGACTGTGGCGTCACGTGTATGTGCGCAGCACCTGGTGGCACTGAGGCAAGTTTTCGACACACCCATTCATCGTCATTTACTAGACACACTCGTCATGACTCTCGAACGGATGACTTCTCCTCGAATTGTCTTCCAGCAGGCACCACGCATCTCTCGTTGGCCTCATCACAAGCAATCGGCCCACGAGGCAATTTCACGGTCAAATCACCACGTGCTCACCTGCTAGTGTGGTTTGGCCACGCACTACCTATGCTTCAACATCAACTGAACTTCAACCGCAATCAGCATCAATCCAACGCCGACTCGGCTGAACCACGAGGTATTTGGAGAATCACGTCATCACTTCATCGCAGCAACTCATCCAGAGTTTCACCGAGCACTCATTTTTGTATTCCTTCATTTGAATTCCTTAGTTTAATGGTTTATTTAACGGTTAGTTGCAATTTATATTATTAAATTATTTTGGTAGCACTTCTATTGCTCAACCACCTTTACATTTTTGGTCCCTTGAAACCTTTTATCGCAAATGTACCTAAATTTCCCTTAATTTCTGTACAGGTGTATCTTTTATCCCCAGGACCCAGTTCCAGTACCACCTGTGTTGGTTCTTGTAAATCATAAGGTCAAGCGGACAACAGTGCAGTGTATGCTAAAGACGCTCGCTGAAGACACATGGAAGGAGAGAGACGCCAAGGCGGAGATAATGAGCTGCCACCTTTGCAACTATGCGCTCGGTTCCCTCGTTAAGGGTGATTCCATATTTATGCGGGTGCTCACCCATCCTGGGGTATAGAGCCTTCCTTCAAGGAGGTCGTGTCACTCCCGCGATCTCCTGGGAAGCATGGAGGAGTTAAAGAGGGTGAAGTGGTGCATTACGTTAGGAGTCACGTCCACGTCGTAAACTGAAGGAGTGTAAACATTTCATGTGCGAAAGATATCGTTAGATTCCCTGCGCCGTCGTTGCCATCAGGAGAACTGCAGTGGGACCGTCTTTGCTCTTCAGGACTCATTTGGGACTCTTAATGGTGTAATAGGAAAGAAGTAGATTGGTCTTTCGCAAAACATTCTTTATGGTGCTTGGCAAAGTCGAGAAAATTAATTCAGATATTCTCAAAACGTCTTAAGATATATATCACTCTCGCCATCTCTTTTTTGTCAGCCATAGCTGGCAACTTAAAGTATTACGAGAAACGGACCAATGTTATGAAAAATCACAAAAAAATTTAATGAAATAAAAAATCATTATCTATATTAATCATGTTACGTCGAATGAAAATGGTAGACGGGACCGGGATTCGAACCCAGGACCTTGAGCTCTACGCGCTCATGCGCTTACCGACTGCGCCATCCCGTTCGCCTCTCGGGTCCGTCTATCATTCTCATTCAACTTGTGAAACCCAAAGACCTCAGAGGTGGTCTCGTAGAGACTAGATTCCTCATCTGAGGCGACTCCCATAGGAAGTACTTTATTTGGGTAGCATTTTCCATTCACAAACTGGTTATAGATAATGATAGAAATCTAAGAGATTTCTATCATTATCTATAAATGTGTCCAATGAAATTTGAACTTTGCGGGACTAATATTCGAATAAAATCTTCTCAAAGTTGCATTGGCTCTTATGCGTAGAGTTTCTAAAGGGACTATATTTTTTACAAATTGTAATGTAGTTCTCATTTATATTTGTATAAAAAACTATCACCTTGTCACCGAATTAATGTAGAAAAAAATGGAACGAAATTTTCTCAACTTTTCGGGACAACGAAGAATGTTATTCAACGTAAACTAATGAAAAACTGGAGAACTCTAGTCAAATTAGACACCATTTTCAAATACATAGTTTTAATTCAAACGGTACAACTAATAATTTGCTGTCACGAATAACGGTTATAGTGACTATTTTTAGTATAAACAAAATAGGTAACATTGTTGAAAGTTTCATAAATATAGTTATGTGACTAGTTACATTTAACACTGCGAGATTTATTTGCGTTGTGTAACCCATTCACACGAAACACAACACACATTTCTCTCGTGGCTTTGTGTAACTTCATTGTTTTTACGAAATAGTCTTAGGATGCAGGAATCGCTATGGCATAGATGGTGATTATTTAGAGCGTAGAATAATATTTGCCAGAAGTAAATGCACCTTCATAAGTTTCTCTGATCGATAGAAAGTGCTGGCAGAGTTGGTGAATCAAATGTACAGGAATATTTTTATTTCTGTGCTGTAAGAATGTGACAAACAGATCGGATAGCCAATGTCACGCAAATATTCGTAAAACTATCCACTACATACGCTTCGTAATGTGTGAAATACTTTGGTCTCCGATGAAACCGTATTACCTCTATCGATTTCCTTTTCTTGGAATAATTTAAATGTGTTATTTATATGGATAAGTTTATTTACTTTTTATTTATTTTATGCCTTTTGGTGAGGTGAAGGCCATGAGATGCTCTTCCACCTACCCGTTGGACTTGGGTAAGGGAATTGAGAAGGAGAGATGTTGGGTTGCCAGGGAAACACCAACTGAAAACCTCACCTAGTTTGGCCGAGCACCCACTCTTTCTACCGCTCAGCCAATGGGATCGTGGAAGCGAAGACGCTACCACTGGACCACCGCTGTCGGTGGGTTATTCGGTGAATTTGTGGAAATGCATCGTTATCATAATCACAACTTCACCCCAAACGTGATGGTAGCAACATGTGGATTTCATATCAACATTAAATTCTACCATGGTATCATCTAAAACGTTTTATTTTCCTGCACAGTTTAAAGGATAAAAAAAGTAAATAACACATAGAAATCTCTTAAATTGTTGAATGTTAATGTTATGTTGAATGTTAATGGGTGACAGGGCCGGATGGCGCAGTTGGAAAGCGCATGAGCGCGTTAAGCTGAAGGTCCCGAGTTATCTCCGTCCCGCCTCCCATGTTCATTCAACATAACATAATTGACAAGCAAATAATTTAAGCCTTACGACCTTATGACGGACGAGTACCAGTTATGTAGTGCTTCGAAAAACACAGCGTTTCGGTTTAAGCCGTTGTTTGTGGTTTTCTGAGCACTAAATAAATGGGATTCGTCCTTCTTAATTGTTTATTTATTTTGACTATATTATGGACGTTAATAGCAGTAGAATTTTTAAAGGTTCAAGTCACTCAATTATTTTATTAGTTTAATAAACATGTATTGGGTATATTTCATCCTCAGCGTTTCAAGCATTTCTCATTCATATATGAGATTCAGAAACCATTACAAACATTCCGTTAATAAGTTGCTATTGATACACTTCTTTGGATGCTCTTAAAGGCTGTCATTCTGTAGTAGATTTCGTATGGAGTGAAAATATTTGAAGGACTGGCAGGAAACGTGCGAATTTCATTTGCCTCCGGCTTATCTTTGTACTTATTCACACCCCTGAGATCATATTTCTCATCTAAATATTCGAGAATTAATCGAGCGGAAGAGTTTGCTGTCGTCTTTATCCGATTATGAGAAGAAAAAATTAATAGTAATAGAAGATAAGAAATTAAAAAATTGAGGAAAAGGGATGGAAGAGAAAGATCGCAGAAGCGTTACTCGTAACAGGGCAGATCAGATCTACGAAAGGGAGACAATTATATGATATGATACCGGATGTACATTTAGCAGAAAGGAATAGACGATGGTTTTGACCCGGACCAGCTGAGGTAGAAATAATGACGGGACACGGAGACATAAGGACATATTTGCACAGATTTGTTCTGACAATGAATCCTGTGTGTGGATTACGACAGGAAACAAGAGACCATTATGTTCGGGGATTCTCCGCTGTATGGACTGGAAATGAAAATTTCTGTATAAAATGAAGACAGAAGACATAATAATCAAATTTGGACATGACGTGATAAGCAAGGAGATGAGAAACAGGATATTTGAAGAATATGTGAATGGAATTAAAGAGATAATTAATGAGAATTTGTACTAAGGAAGAATGTAAACAATTGTTGTAGTCGTGGAATATCTGCGGATGGTGACTCGAATAAATTGATAAATAATGTCGTCTTTAGTTCTCTTGGAAAACTGTTCGCATTATTTGGACGTGAAAAGTACTGAGGAGAGAAAACTGTCACACGTTTCGTCTCACGGTGGATTTTAGTCGCTTTGAAATCGATTTCACATCATCGCTCTCCTCCTCCGAGAAAGCCATAAGCCTCGACTTAAGCTTCAGACGATATTGATATATTTGATCCAAGAGTTTTGTATTTGAAGAGTCGATTTCTCTACAGCTGAAGTTTTAGAGCTATGTCACGACTGAGAGATAAATCTTTCAACGAATTAAGGTTTACGTCGATCTATTTGCAGAGTGTAAACAATGAAGTGGCATGGTTGGAATAAACGTAGAGAGACGAAATTGTAAACAAAACCAATAGAAGATATTTTACTGTAATATTTTGCTACCCTTCTCGTAATCTGGGGAGGGATGTTTAATCTTGTTAGAGCAATGAAAGAAGTCATGAATTCTACGTTTCATTCGTAACACAAAAAATGAAGTAAATGTTGCATTCTTATTTCGTAAGTGATTGGGTTTTGCATTCGTTTGATATATTTTCAAATTAATTTACAAAAATATTTTGAGATATATTCGACCTGGAACCGGAGTCTTGAAAAATATATTAATTTGTATTTCATACCCTGAGAGAAATTGAGTGAGAATGCTGGACAATAAATCTGTGACCATGTTGTGACGAGGAGAAATCTTAGTAAAATAATGGCCATATTACGTAGGATATATTCAGTCATGTGGACATAAATAATTTTTAAAACTACATTGTAGAAATGAGAATACGGATTTTGTGATTAGCATTTCTGCTCTTCTATAACACGTAAATTTACATAACAATATCCTTAAGCAGAAAATATTTTACCTTCATTAAGTTCGACTGTGTAGTCTTCATTTGATTTGTAATCAAATCTTATCAGTGTGTAGGTTCGAAGCCTGCAAACAATTTCGTATAACTTAGAATCCTAAATCGAAACTTTGAGAAAACTCCTATAAGTCTTAAAACGTGACTGAAATTTAGTGCATTTCACATTTGGTATAACATTCTACTAAAACAGATATAGAAGTAATGGGAAGTATGTATCACACTGACACCTATTGCTAGTCTCCCCCCCAATTTTCTGTAATATTACTGTGTGCAGATTAATTGACAACTTTTCAGTTTTTGAAAACAAAATGAAAAATCGTGATTTTTTAATTCCATAATTAAGGTATTAACGAGATTATTTTAAAGTATTTCCCAAAGAAAATCTTGAAAATATGATGAAGAGGGAATCATGTTCTGCCATTTTTCGTTGTACTGTTTTATATTCAAATTGTTGTTGATGATTGTGTTCTCAAGCTCAAGTGAAGCCTGGTCCGTCACCAGAAATTAATTTTGAAGCTCGACTCTTTCCCGAAAATATATTGATGTTAGCTTTAATGTTATTTATTAAGAAATGTTTTAAAAAATTCATAAAGAAGTTCTTTCATTACAACTTACAACAAATTTCGTAAGCCTACCCCCTTCCTAACCCCGCCTCTGGCTACATACCTGAGTAAATGATCTAGTGAATTTCTCTACGATCTTAGGAAGTTTTTCCTTATTCATCTCCTAAGAAATGTGTGTACATATTACTCAGGTTGTACGTTTCTTCCTTCGTTTATTTCAGTATATTTCCCAGAACTTGTATATTATGAAAGCAAGTAAAAGATTCATGGATTCCACCATTTTGTTAACGCCTGTCATACCATCGTAATGTCGGCCAGGCAGAAAATAAATTGCATCCACATTTCCAATTTTGAATGTATATGTTGTCTTTCATACCAACGTTTTCCAATAAATTTCTCTCAGAGTAGATTTCCGGAGTAAAATAAAGAAGTGGTACGAACGTATGTTGACAAATTAACCGATGGCAGGTCTTTCTATTCTTAGGGTATATTTTTACAATTTATCACTTTGAAGGTACTAAAATGTACACTTTGAAGCTTTTTGGTGGACTGCAAAACACAGCCACAGTCGTACGTGCTCTGATGCGTGTCCTTCTCTTGCTTTGACCATATCCTGTCATTGACAATGTCGTGGTCAGAACTGGCTAGCCTGCTCCTGGCGTTAGCTGCGGTTGTGAATAAGCTCCCTCTATTTTTCAGTATAATCTTTCTAATTATTTTATTTTTTCGAGTTTTTTGTGATCAGTAGTTGTATTTAGATCCCAATTTTCATTGTAGTGTAAAATTCTTTGTTCTGTGAGAGTGTCAAGTGAAAAAACACTAAAAACATTTCCTAAGGTTTTCAAACTCACCGGAACAAATACAATTTCATATTGTTTTCATTCAGTGCTTCATTCAAAGGTGTGATAAAGTTTACGTAAGTACAAACGGAATCATAAATTAAACTTCTTGGTGCATTAAAATTAATTATTTTGCTGTATTTAGATTTTCTGGTGCGTATACTATTACATCATTATTAACTTACAAATA
>NNCF01127040.1:296418-324867 GCA_002313205.1 Laupala kohalensis
ACACAACCATGCAAGAAAATAGTTTTTGAAATTGTTATAAGTTATTTAAAAAAGTGCTACAGCAATGGCGTGATAAAGTACAAGACGAATTTAACTTTTATTAAAATCAATAAATTCTTTTACAGTGTAGAAGCACCAGTAGTTTTTAACCGCGGATTTGAAGAATGTATTCAGCATTCCCGTTACAATATTAATGAAGTGCTTCATAGTGTTGTAAAGGCATTGTGGAAAGGATTCATTATATTTGTATCCCTTTTACGTTAACATTCTCGAACTTTCCCCAAAGTGTTTTTCGCAGTTACTACTGTGGACATGCCTCCACCGAACAGCGTCGGATTGTGAATCCGTACAAAAGGGCTGGCATTCGCGCGGCACATACTGCCACCACCCACCCACGCACGCTGCGTTTGCCGTCGCGTCGAAACCTCTCCTCCAGTCGTAGTGCTCCCAAATCACGAAACTGTGGTAAAAAGTATTACAAGTCCAAAGAGAAAAAAACGTCTGCAATACAGAATGAGAAAAAATTCTATAATGAAAGGGTCATTTCTGCCATGGTCCTCTAAATTTTGGTCGTCTTCCAGTGCTCTATACATGCTCAAAGTCGCTAGATGAACTTATTACTGTCTTTTATTTGAAATTTCAAAGTAAAATAAATATTCAGAATATTATTTCAAAACATATAGCGACGTATCATTCTTATAAATATCGCAAAAGTGTTATGTAAATGTAATTTCGTTGTAAACAGAAACTATATTTTCGTATCTGCAGTGAGTTCGGTCTCCTATGTATTTTATCATTATCATATCTTTCATTTCAGTTTGCGAAAAGCGTATTCTGCGTCTGCTTGGTTCATTTACACTGCTACATAATATTCAAGCTTCTTGAAACAGTAAACTAAAGTGTAAGTGTAACAGACAGAAATTATTTTACTGCATCTACACCACACATTCAAGGGAAATATCGCTAATGAGGATGTAATGCATACTAATTGCACTTAACGTACAGAAAATTTAAGCAAAATCGTTGGAACTGTTTTTGACAAACACTCAAAAGAGTACTTTGACCTTTATGTGAAGTACTCTTTGTTTTAAAGTTCAAATAAAAGTTTGAGCTCGTGCATCGACGACAAGTAAATTCTACCGTAAATACGAAATGCGAGTTAAATTTATTCATCCATTTAGGGATGTGACGGTCCAGGAAAAATTTGTCACTGCTCCAACTGTTCCAGTGACAGGTTGGAACAGTGACACGCTACCGGTCCACTGACTGTGACTTATACGCGGGCACTGAGGTTCTGCTATTTGTTCCCTGTTCCAGCTTCGTGTCACACTGTCGTTAGTTTATTCAGAGTCGTCACTGAAAACATATTGCAAAAAATAAACATGACAATGAAATGTCGTGTGTTTCCAATTCGTATGGTGACAACAGAGCAAACATGCACCACAAACATACAATCTCTCTCCATTTTTTTGTTTCATAGAACGGGTATTCTGTTCCATATATAGTATGTTTGTACGTCTTTTAAACAAATCTACTCTTTTAATTCAAACAAATGAAAATTTGCACACTTGAGCTCCGAGACTAAAAACAACACTGTATACTTGAGATTTCGAAAAACCACCCCCTCCCCATTTTCATTACTTTGTCGCCTCATAAGATAGTGTTGTGTTGTGGCTCACAGTTTAGAGACTGTTACCAATTATAATACTGGCCACCATAATCACTGGGAATGCTGCTATGGAAGATGCTTTTATTCCACGCATTCTGGTGACACCCATTGATTTAGATGTGTCCTTTGATTTCAAGAGATTGAAGTTTACATCCGGATTGCACGCGTAATGAGTATCAATAAGACACCGGGTATCCTTTTGTGTGTTAATTTGGAAACTACTTTTCTCGCACGGTCAATTGCACGTGACGTACTGAGGGGTTGGTATTCGGGACAGTTTATTTGTTTGTGGTTTGTGTCTGTCGCTCTGGACAGAAAAACAAAATATTTCGTATACCCTCAGGTATTGAAATAAAGGGACATATGTATGAAAATATATTATATTCAATACATTCTCCCAGGCAACATCAGGTTAATTAAGCTAATGAACACTAAACCGTATAGCGTGCTTCTTGAATGCCCATGAAAATTAAGAGAGACGCATTATTCACCGAGAATCTGCAAAGCACTTATTTAGTTCTCATAATCCTTTTATGAATAATCTCGTTAGTATTTCGTTTTCAACATTACTTTAAACTATTCGAAGGATTAGTTTGTACAGGAGAATAATTCTTAAAAATTCTTAACATGTCCCCTCTCTTAAAGAGTTGTATTTTATTAAATAAACGTTTTAAATAAAACCAGAAATAAAAACCAAATAATGTGATTTACATATTTTCCATCAGGAAATGTTGTGCAATGTTGTGTAATTTTATGTAAATATTAAAATTAAATTACGGGATTTTCTAATACCAGTTATTTTAGCAAACCTACGCAGTTTTTTTAAGTTTAGGTAGGAGTCAATCCTGCGTACGCCCTTTTCTCACATTACCGGGCAAAAAGATCGCCAACATGGTATATTGCAATAGATATAAACCAAAATAAAAACAGTATATAGTTACATTCTATCAAATTTATATGTAATTCTAAATTGTAACCGATCAACAACATTAACAATATTATTACAAGTGTATAGAACTAAATTTTACGTTTTGTTCAGCAGTTCGCGACTTCGTAGCATTGTGCGTTGCCCGTGCGGTAGCCACACACCAGCGCTTTGCGAGCAAACACACACTAATGCCACGACCGTGCTCTGAACACAGAGTCGCGAAAAGCAGCGATGTTGATGCTCCCGTAGTTGCGCTTCATTCCTTTAGCGTATGTAGCCTTTGAGCGCGTGTCTCTACAGTATTCCATAACCCGTTTGACTTTCTTCCAATGTCTCGTCTTTATCGAAATGTCTACCCCGTCGATCTGATAACATGATATGCAATTTTTTTAATGGGGCTTTAGGACTCGCCAACTTCGAGGTCATTAGAGCCCTTGCAGGTGGGGGAAAAATGCAGTTTCGCACTATAGGGAAGAGTCGACGTGACTCTTCCCTGTGTGTGGGACTCGCTGTATATCTCGACCATACGCACTAAAAAAACCCTCCTGAATTCTACAAATATCTAAATACAAAGATGAAAGAAGTGAAAAAAAAACAGTTGCTGAACACATTATATGATAAAAAAATCTAAAAATTATAATTTTCAACTAGGAAGAATAAAAGGAAAGGAGAAAGGGAAGAGGAAAGAAGAATGCAAATTTAAATCCTCCCGAGAACTTGTGTGAGGAGCCCCGATCTACTCATAAAATTCAATAATTTATTAACATCATATGATATACAACTTAGTGCCAACTCAAAGAATACTTTGCTAAGAAGGTTTCAAAAATTTATTTCTAAATCCGCAGTGAATTACCGCTTGTGGTTTTCCTAGTATTTAAGAAGATCTTAACGAGTGTCTTATTTTGTTCTCCTCTTCTTTTTCTCATATTACGTTTTTATTTACGCGTACTCTCTTCCAGAGTAATGTTGTCCGCGAGTTTCTGTTCCTGATGTATCGTCCCTAGGTATGTGTTGCGTCGCAAATGCTCCCTAATTCCGTAACATACTGGTGGAAAACTATGTAAACTAATTCCGGTCTAAGTAGAATCTCCTGTCTTCCAAAGTTTATCATGCATACTTTCTTTATTTGTTCAAGGAATGTTGAGAAGAGATGATTAAAGAGGTACGGTTCACCATTGAAATATTTAAATGTTTTTGAAATTAAGGCCCCTGTAAAATTGCTCTAAAATAATCTGAAACGATTACGTAAAAATTCGAGTGAAATGAAAATGTAAAATAAATTTCAAGCGTCCTAAAAATTTCTTGCGACTTTCCCAATTATCGTATTAACTATTTAGCATTATTTTGCTTTTAGGTATAAGTTTTGTAGTGTAAAATACGTATGAACGTATTATTTTTCCTTTTATGAGTTCTACACCGAAAAGTCATCAACATCCTGGCCTGGATTTTACTCCGGGTAGTAGCGGATTTTCCTTGGGTGGGAATGTCATTAATACTTTGTTTTAATAATCTAGAATTTTTACTGCACTAATATCTACAATTCACTTTGGAATAATTAATGGATAACTAAGTATTTATTAAATAATTTGTTTTGTAAATAATAAATCCACCACTGCCCATGGACCCTTGATCGGAATTGATGGACTGGTCCTTTGCTTGTCTCCGGAGAGTAACTCAGTTAATGCCCCCCACCCCCACTGTGATCATAAGCAGTTGTAGCAGTTTACAACTGCTTTTTTGACAATAAAGTTTATTTATTTATTTATATTTCTTTTCTTTCTTATCCTTTTCACTCTTCCTTTGAGAATTCTCTCAGGTTATCTTGCAACTTCATAGTACAGTACGTCTGTCTTGTGGGGTACGTGGGTACGATTTGTTTGTGTTGAATGAAAAACACACGAAGTAAAATATATGCAGATAAGATGAAAAGACTCAATCCAGAAAAGTTTCAAAAATAGATGTGATATTGACTATCATATCTCGATTTTTTCTTTCGTTTTTTTTTAAATTCTGGCTGCAAGGATGTATATTGAAGAAAGTTATGTGTAGAAATTAACCGTGGACTCTGTTTCCGAGCCCTGAAGGCGTTCTATTGAAGTAATTTAAATCTCTTAAATTGCTGTTAACCAACCCGCACATAACACGTTAAAATGATATTTTAAATGAAATCATCGCAAGTTGAATGACATCGATAGACACGTAACGTGAAAAGCAGGAGGTCAAGGGTTCGATTCCCGGTCCCATATCTCATTTTCATTCAGTGTAACATCATAAATTGTGTTGGAATGTTGGGTCTCCTTTATTTCTTGAGTTAATTATTCCACCAGCTCCAACTAACTTAAACA
The DNA here is from genome assembly GCA_002313205.1 of Laupala kohalensis. Classification (NCBI taxonomy): domain Eukaryota; kingdom Metazoa; phylum Arthropoda; class Insecta; order Orthoptera; family Trigonidiidae; genus Laupala; species Laupala kohalensis. Next base: position 301,361 of record NNCF01127040.1, read on the forward strand.
GATAGGTAAGAGTGATTTTTATTAATAATTAGTAACTTATTAGTATGAGGAAGACAAGCAAGATTAAACTATCCCGAAAACGTTGGTATGTGGTAAATAGAAACTTTCATTACTTCAAGACCAAAACGCAAAAAATACTAATTATTGTTAATGAAAATGTTCGGAAATCAGATTAACAGTAATTTGTATTATACTATTTTTATTGGGGCTTTAGGGCTCGCCAACATCCAGGTCATTATATTCTTTTTTTATTATACTAGCTGATCCGAGCACATGATTTTAACAGGCTAAAAATAAGCAGATTTATTTAGGCTGAAAGAAAATAATTTACCCAAACAACTTTCATTGGCTCTTAATAATATTATATATGCAACTTTATTGTTTATTTGTTTTTTTATTATAGTTTATTTCATTATCGACGTAAGTTAGTTAAAGTTTGTTGGTTATTTTTGTTTAGTTAAATTATCGACGTAATTTGCCCTTAGGATTTAACCCCATTAGGTTCACCGATGAGTTTCACCCTGTAATCGTGGTTATCTCCCACAACAATGCGTGAGATTCGAAAACGTGAGCATTTATTACAGTGAAATGTCGGGGCGATTTTCTGTATTTGAAGCAGTATAAAATAAATTGCGGCATAACTTTATTTACTTCAATTACGCACTCCGTTCAGTCAAGGAATACATAGTAAGCTGTTTTGTTATTAGGGTTTTAGTGCATTTTATACCCAAAAATGTCTAACAACATTAATTGCTTTTAGTTTTATTGTTATAATGATAAAAGTTTAAGTGAAGAGTTGTATCTCGTGGCATATCCTACACATCACCCTTAAAGATTGAAATGAAACATTTTGTGAGTCGCCCAACCTACCAATGGCCCTTCACCTCTGAAAGCAGAGAAGCGGCAATATACATGTCCTTTGAAGTGTGCCTATACAAACTCATGACTTTCAAATTCCGCTGCCTTTTCCTTCGGAGTTGTCGACAGCGTGATCGGTAAAAGCGATCTTCCTTATCTGGCGCACTTATAAATGTAAATTACATATTCTGACCAAATCAAGTATCAAAAACATATAAGTTTTTTTTCTTTTAGTTAGAAGGAAACTTAAATAATGGTAGTTCGGTGAATAAAAGAAACTTATTCGGGTTGAATATTAAATTACTTGTCACCACCAATACCTCCCGTGAGGGTATTTAACCTCACGTACAAAGCCATAAAACGTTCGGATAGAGCATTCAGAAGCAATAATATTAAATCAATCAAACATTCTTTTGGCAATCAATTGAATATTTGTTTGTATTAGCAGGATTTTATTGCGATGGAGCCGAGTTGGCTTCTGACGCTTCAACGTCGTAAATATGATAACAATGAAACATAGACATGAAAGGGATAACAAAGATAAAACGAAGGAATGGTCCAGCCAGCTGTTGTTCAGTTTGGCACCACCTTTCGAAACGTGTCACAGGATGCTTAATTTATCGTGAGATACAAGAACAGCAATTGTGGGATTGTTGCCCAATTACTGTGTACGACAGTGGCTAATGAATAGCCAATATTAAGTGAAATGGCACCAATCTACTACATTATTTCTTAATTTATGAACAATCGCTCGTCAGGAACAACAAAGAAACCACGTAATATAGTGAAAAGAATGGAATTTAATTACGTAGAACAAAAATGAATGAACGAGAAAAAAATAGGATGTAACAGATAAAAAAAATAGAAGTTTTTAGAAATCAGAATATTAACGATATTTATATAACCTTTGATAAAGTAATATCACTTTCTTCTTCNGTTTTTAGAAATCATAATATTAACGATATTTATATAACCTTTGATAAAGTAATATCACTTTCTTCCTCGCGATCTTATGTTTTTTTACTGATGAATAATTATTTGATTTTCTTTTAATTATATGATGCCAGTGAAAGTTTTCAGTACATGTTGTTGACGGCCAGAGACACTCGCGAGAAGCAAATATGAAACCCACGTCCAAAACACAAAGCAACAGTTACTAAAGAAATCAGTTCATGAACTAAAGTGATCGAGACCTCACATGCACTGCTGTTTGAAATGATATTTCATGTGAGCCAATGTCACTACATTTTAACATCAATTAAGTGTTAGTTACTTATGGGGCTCTCCATGAATGTTGTAAAGTACTCTAGAAGGAGAGTATTGCCCGTGTTAAAGTTAAGGAGTTTATACACGGTCACTTATTATCGAACACGTCCAACCACGTTTGGCAAATGCGTTTGATAGTGTACGCAGAATAAATAAACATCTCAACAATTTCCTGATGTATTTGTGGTCCATGTCAAGGTTGAAGAACATCTTTATTAGTACTTAAAAAAACTTGATTGGAATTTCATTAACATCGAAAACAATAGTTTATTACCAAAAGTTTGAAAGTGAAATATTCCGTATTCCGTACAACCCTTCTAATCTTCTTTTGCGGTAAAGCGAACGAAACCAAGATGACAGAGATGTGTTTTCATATATTATTCGTTATTCTACTCAAAGTAGTAGTTTATGATACGCAACTCGTGGGTCCGTGTGATACACGGACTTCTGAAAATATTTCTCTACTAAACGATGGCAAAATCTTATCTAATCCTCAGGACATCTCAAATTTGTTTAATTCTTACTTCTCAGAAGAAGGTAAAATAACAAACTCAATCAATATATCCANATCAATGTCATATGTAGTCATACTATCCACTTGATTTATTAAGTCGTAAGGCCTTTTCGGCCGCGTGGCGGCCATCATCAGTGGCGGTCTCCATTTATGAGACGGGTGGCGAATGCGTATATGAGAAAGTAAAAAGAATTCGAATGATCTTTCTTCGCATCTTTTACATTCTTCATTTCCCTGTCTCCCTTTTACTTCTTCATTCCTTTCGATGCTCTTCCTCTGGGATTTTTTTTTGTTCGCTGGAAGAGCCTGGCGCTCACAATTCACCCCTGCCGTCAGTGGTCAGAGGAGTCGTGAATGATTGCTGCGTAGACGTTGAGAGGGAAGCGGATCCGTTGTCCCCCCTTCACCACCCCACGCTTTCCGGTGTCTGAACGAAATAAACTTACAACCTTTTTATTTTTTTTTTCGAAGGAGGAAGAATCTATCTCAGCACAAGACGGAAAACATTCGGAAACCGATGGAAGAAAAAGAAAAGTAGCTTGTTTGATGATCCAAAACAATTTTCTCAGTCAAGTTTATTAATATTTTAGACATTTCGGTCCCTCAAATGAGTAGCCCCTCTGAAGACTACAATATAGAATATACAAATATATAACATATGTAACACAAAGATTCGACGATATAATAAAGTCACATGAACTACAATTAAAACTAAGAGGTATACCAGGTCTTTAGAAGATTTGGCGGACCACACATAACCTCAATGTGTGTGTCCGAAGTCACATATGTTCCAAACACAACAAGACACAAGAGGAGTGTAGATCCCAGAATGAATATCTCCGTTCCGTGCAGTTCCACGAGTGACGACTAGTCTCCCTAAAGAGTAAACGTCAAAATGATTTTAATTGATCATCACATTTGTTTAAGTTCGCAGTATCCAATAATTCGCTTTTAAACAAACTGTACCTGTTTGTTTAAGTTCGCAAGTTTGCTTTTGTTGCCTTTCCATCGTGTAATAGAACGACATACACCTGACAAAGTTGTGCGCACTCCATGTTAGCGTTCTAGCTCATCACCAAGTCATCCCGGGTTCAAAACCCGGTGGGCCCAGAAAAATTTGTAGCTTTTCACATTAACGTCCCAGTTCATAAGACTGTGACTACTGAATAGAGAACCCTACTTCCTCTATCCACCTCCTCTTAGTATAAATAACTCTATCATTTACTATCAACTCCTACTAACCCCTCCACGCGGGGCAAGTTGTTGGTAAACCCAGCTAACCGACCCACCTACTAACAATGACCTACCACCCAACTCCTAACTCCTATCCCTCCATGTAGATAAGCTTAAATGGTACACTACATTTCCCATTCACAAATACTACAATAAAAAAATTGACCGAATAATGAAAGTAAATTCAAAACTCATGTACATTTTCACCTCGTTTATCATTACTGATCTCTAATGGACACATTAGAAAGCTTGATTGCCACCACAGGAAAGTTGATGGCTTCGCATCTTCCACAATGCATCCATATTCTTTCCGCTCTTATGCTCCATCAAATTTACCACAATTTAAGCTGTACTTGTAACAATCCTTGAATGATTCCTCCAAAATTTACAATCAGTTACTGAGTTCTTTTCTTTTTTTGGTTTTGTTACAGATACTTTATTTAATTCACATTTAGTAGATTGGAATTGTAGTGCTAACTATATTTCTGTAAATTTCATTCGTATTATAATGTTCTGTAACATTTTAATTTCCTCGTCATCGATAAAATTGAACATAGAACTTAAATTTGATTTTTAAAATGTGGACTTCTCCCGGCAAGGACTTGATAATCCATTGTATTAATTTAAAAATCGTTTTACAAATGTATGTTCATAAGAAGTAAATCACTTTTTTATCCGTTGTTCCGTCTAAAATAACATTACCGTGCACTGATAAAATAAACGCTCCTATAGCTTTCAATAATAAAATGAAGAGTAAAGAAAATTGTGTAACAGAAAAATTTTATATTATGATTCAGGAATATATCATTGTTTATATATTGCGGTTCCCTTTCATGAATATGCGTGTATGATTTTGCGTTGTCCACTGCACACGTTTTTTGATACTGAAAAAATACATTCCGCATTCCCAAGAAAAACGTTTCTGGCGCGAAACAAATGCTATTGTTACGAGAAGAAGTTAAATATTTTTTACCAGAAACATAGGATCCTATATTTTTTCATAAAAATACATCGAGGAAGCAACGAAATTCATGTATGAAACTCGGTGTTAAAGCAATTCTTCACGTTTTTCAAGTAACGTGTGTATTTAGGGGACCGGCAACAACTTTTGAAACTACAGTGAAAAACAGAAACGCAACTGAAGTTCCGAGGTCCAATTTACGTGGGCAACTCATCTAGTTAAAGCAACTGGATCTGTGGTGGAGAAACGGACGGGTTGGTTACGAGATAAAAAGTCTGAGCGACTGTCGACCTCGTTCCATCGACTTTTTACCTTAAAGACTCTATATTTCTTATCACTTCCCAAGAAAAATTCGTTTTTATAACCATACACTTTTTCTGCGCACGACTAAAAGGAAAGAATGTACCCTGTAGATGCCTCGGAGGCTTCGCACGAGAAAGTCTCTAGCAGGAAGAGAGGAACGAAGCTTACGGAGCAAAGCGTCGACTAAGCGAAAATTGCTTAACTGCATCAATTTACGAGATTAGTGGCCAAAGTCAGCTTCAAACTTCTGGGTTGGGACCTACGCTGTGTCTCAGTGTTCCAATGCAATGGGGTGACGGCGACGAAAAGTCGCTATATGTGTGTGTGAGTAAAGTAGCGACTTTCTGCATCGTGATGCGTCGTGAGAATCCGACTAAATAATTCTTCATGTTTTATTACAAATGTGATAAAGTGTATGTATGTATTTTCTTTATCACATATATTTCTAAATTTGCGAAAGACTAGAGGAAAGACGAAACTGTTTTGTTCTTATATTCAGCTGTTCTTATATTTCTGTTAGTTTTAATTAGATATTAGGAATTACATTAAAAGTTGTCAAGTCCTTTACTTTTTGGATATTTTAGTTGTTGAAAATTTACTATTTACGTGTAACAATGAGCCGCCCAGCAAGCGAATGACGGATCTGTGAAAAAGACTCCTTTATTTGTGATACCAATTGTCAAACAGCGAAAGAGAGTTATTTTTGTTTCATATTATTAACGTTATTGATGACATTTCTGCACTAGCCATTACTGCTAAGTACGATGGCTAGCAATTCCGATAATATATTTATAAATTCCTTGTTAAGTTTGTGGAATAAAAATATTTCTTTTCTATTCTACACTCGCGTTGACGAGTGTAACTTAAATTTGAGTATCTAATATTTTCAGGAGAAAATAACTTAACACGAAAGACATTGGCCTCAATGGGACGGGAAACGTTCCAGTCATACTGTAAATGTTCACTAACGTTGCTGGTAGTAAAAATAAAGTACTAATATTGGTAAAACTGTGAGTTATTTTTTTTTCTCATTTTAAACTGAAATGTATGAGGATATCTCCATTTTTTACCATGCACTATTTTACTTATTAAAGATCTTAAAAATACATAGTTCTGACCAATCTGAACTATATCTTCATTGTACATTCTTGTTCGAAAATCATAATAGTTAAATCTTTTGTCACAATATAACATCTGGATATTTATAGTTTGTCCCCTCTCTTCCTGTACTCTTAAACGGCTATGAGTTATGCCACCTGTCAGACAGACCATTTACTGAAGGGAAGGCGTGTAAGAAATCTCTTCTGTTTAATTATAATACAACACAAACTCACTTAACATAATACAGAAGTAGAATTCTTCCTATAATAATTATAATAATAATAACAAGAACGGAATACTATGAAATCCCCATCTGACCCCACACAGGGGTAAGACGGGGTAGCCCCCGGGGCAACATGTATTTGACACTCTTAGTCTTGTCTGTCTTCACAAACTGGATAGATTGGANATAATAGTTAAATCTTTTGTCACAATATAACATCTGGATATTTATAGTTTGTCCCCTCTCTTCCTGTATTCTTAAAAGGCTATGAGTTATGCCACCTGTCAGGCAGAGCATTAACTGAAGGGAAGGCGTGTAAGAAATCTCTTCTGTTTAATTATAATACAACACAAACTCACTTAACATAATACAAAAGTAGAATTCTTNTTAATTATAATACAACACAAACTCACTTAACATAATACAGAAGTAGAATTCTTCCTATAATAATTATAATAATAATAACAAGAACGGAATACTATGAAATCCCCATCTGACCCCACACAGGGGTAAGACGGGGTAGCCCCCGGGGCAACATGTATTTGACACTCTTAGTCTTGTCTGTCTTCACAAACTGGATAGATTGGATAACTTCGTCGTAATATTCTTCTACTAGAGTGCAACAACAGTGCGCACATTTACTACACATTTGACGTATGATCATGCTTCATTAGGCTCCGAATACGTACCCTAGCAGTACGAACATTCTGTATCCTCCTGTCCCTCTCTCTGATTTTTTAACTACTTGCTTGGCTTTTCGTTTTGAGTTTTTAGTTCTCTTCTTCTGTCTACAAAAACATTAAGGTTGTAGTGAAAGAGAGAAACAATTTTCAGGAAACTTAAAGAACTGTCAAGATGTGGTATCTCAGTACCTCATCTTTCTCAAACAGCCTTTTACCAAAAATTAATTATTTTGAGGTTATAAAACGGAAGCTTCTGGAATGATTAATTGCATATGGTGTAGTAAAATAAATTATTAATAGTAAATTTGGTATAGTAAAATTGATATAGTGATGAAATATTATAAAACAAAAATTTACTTATAAACTTACAAAGCGCACACGCTCCGCGTGATACTTATGGCACTGAATAAATTTCCAAAGAGGATGTCTTAATAACAACTTCAGAACGTTGATTTTACTTGGCTCTCCGTCTTACCTCAACTTCCTCTACTACTTTTCAATTTCAGTTTGGATAGAAAACTGTTGATAAGACAAATAATGCATTGACTCCACCCCTTAAACAAACAATCTTTGTGATGGCCCCTAATTTTCGGTCATTGATTGATAGAAGTAAGTATTATAGGAGGAATGCATGTTGTAATTACGTCTGTAGAATTATAATTATTTAATAAAACGATCTTATTAAATATTAAAGAACCTACACAACGCTTCGATCCCCACTATGGGTCATCATCGGGCGAGTAATGAAAAACAATTATTGTAACAGATTTACATTGGGAAAAGAGAAAGACCGTTTGTTTTTCATTACTTGCGTGGCCCACAGTGGGGGTCGAAACGTTGCGTGGTCTCTTTAATATTTAATAAATCAGTCTGCGAAATAAGGTCGATATATTCGATAATTATGATACAAGGAAATGAATATTTATAACGTGTAACGATTTAGTAATAAGATATAGCTGTTAAGGTACAGGAGAGTAGTATGGAATATATTCACAGCTTTATTATGCGACTCGAGCACAAGCTTCTCCGCATCAGCTGTTGTATCTCAGGTGCAGCTCCACCGACGCACGGAAAGGTCTCATACCGGGGCATGCGACGCGTAATCTCTGTAAGACCGAGTGACCGACGAGCTGTCGAGAGGTCAGTGGCTCCGAGCTGAGGAACGAGGACTGCCAGCTCACGTTGCTCACGGAGAGGCGCTGAGGTCGAATGGGTGCACGAATGAGGTCGGTTTGTTGACAGTCAAAAGCACGAGGGTGTGAAGAAAGGTGTGACCCGCCTAAGTTTTGACAATTTTTCCTACATCCATTTTAGGAACTTCTTCGAATAAAATTATGCGACGTGCTATACTTCCTATCTAAGTAGAAGAAGAAAACTCCGCAAATCCTTTTCATATCATTCTTCGATACCATAATATTGATTACTTCTGGGCTATATTACCACAACCTGATCGTAATATAGCCCACCTTATTTTATTCACAACATAAATATATTTTATAGAACAGTTAACGAAACAACAGTAAGTAAAGAGTAATGTATTTTCAGATTAATTGACTCAGAAATGAAGTAAACGTTTCATGGTCAGCTTTCTTTTGAATATCGGTGTTTGTAATAAGATTAGAAAGAAATGACATAAATAGTAAATGAGCACGTCAATCGGCCGCAAACGGAACATTCTATATCGTTTTGTCGACGAGAAAGTAACGTTACCGACATACTAACATGGCTCTTTTGGGCCATTTAAGCCTCCTAGAAATACGATATATCGACGTAAGAGTGGCAGGTATTGCGTTAAGTTTCTGAACTATGATTCTGCACAAACTGAACAGCCGAAAAAGTCAATGAGCATCCTTCTGAGATTGAAGGGAGGATGGAGTTTTGCGTGGGCTCCATAAATATTGCACCTTCTTCTATCCTCAGCAGCATTAACTTTCCCTTCCACTCACATAAACAAGAACTTTTCGAGCGCGTATGATCCTTATACAAATCCTTACGAAGAGCCAGGTAAATGCAAGCCGCATTACAGCTACGTATTAGATGAAAGGGATGTTGCGTTACTTGACGCGCAAACAAAGAGAGAGAGACCCTCCGTGACGCAGGTGGTAGCATCCTAGCTTACAACAAAGCATCCCTGGTTCAATTCCCGGTGGGACCAGAAAATAATTGTAGCTTTCCACATTAATGTCTCAATTCATATAGCTGTATCTACTGAAGAGCGCTCCCTCGTTCTATCCTCCTACTAACTGATTCAACTAACCCCTCCACGTGGGCCAAGTTGTTGGTAAACTCAGCTAACCGGCCTAACTTCTAACAATAGCTCCTACCACCCCCTCCCACTTATGTCCTACTCCTACTTCATGAAGATAAGCTTCAATTGGTCGTTACATTTCCCTTTAACAAATACTACAGTTTAAAAAAACAAAACAGAAACAGATACTTTTGTATTCTTGACAAATTTATTATCTCAAGCGACAGCACTCCTGTTAGCACCTGTATGACAACTCTCATAATACCCTACTTACGATTCTCTCATGAAATAGTTGTTCTCTCGGGAAACTCAGTTCCTGGCTTGCTAGTGCAAAACCTGCCTGCTCTCCTGTGTTTCGAACATGTTGAGGCACCATTGTTGATTCTTTTATTACTGTACATAGCAAAATATATAATAAATTGTTCTCTGTAACGTGTACGAGAGAAATGACGCAATCCGCTGTTCATGGTCATGTGTCTTTCAGCACACCTGGAGCCACATGCCACCATCAACCGCTGCTGCAGTTCAGGCATGGACATCTCCAACGGAAATGAGTAGATATTATTACTGTTTCCGCAACAAGTATTCATGATAACTCTCGGTCAGGTGAAAATGGCGACGAGCCGGGAATCGAACCCGGGTTCCTGCATTGATCGCAGGGGTGTTAACCACTACACCACCCGTTCGTTTTCCACAACGGTACACCATTTCCACCATTTCCATCTTCTCCACGTGTAGGGTACACTGAAGAAATATATGCAACAAATATTCATATTCGAATCGTACATGAAGTGTACCATATTCGCAAGAAAATTTAGGTTTAATAATTATCCGCTACTTTTGTGATAACAAAATAATAATAACAACAAGAATATAAGGGAGTTAGACAAGTTTGAAATAATCGAAGGTATTTGATAGGTGTCGAGAAGAATATCATGAAGGTCGCACAAAAAGCTATCCTCCTGCAGATATGTCACATCGTCCGAAAATGTTTGAATTAATTAATAACTGATCATAGAGGCCAGGATGAATTTCCTTTCTGGGATCGATAAAACCCAATCCCAATACCACCTATGGGGTGGGTGAATGTTTCCAGTTTGTACTGACAAAGAATCCATACAGATGTTAATAATAATAATAATAATGGTATACCTATACATACGGATAAAACCATTGTATCCATACGGATAAAACCTGATATTGTTGTACACGATAAAGAAGAAAGAACGGCACTTCTTATTGATGTCACACATCCATCAGAGCACAATATCAATAAGACAGAATCTGAAAAAATTCTAAATATACTCCACTGTCGATTGTATATAAAGAGATGTACAGGCTGAAGTCAGTAGATGTTATCCCGATTGTCATAACAGCAACTGATTTGATCAACAGAAATTTGAAGAAATATTTAGAAAAGATTGATCGAGAACCAAAGGATATAGTTCCAAGAGTTCAAAAATCTGTGATCCTGGAAACATGTAGAATCGTTCGCACTGTGTTGAACATGAAATAGCATGGTATGAGGTTTGCGAAAGAAATGGCCCCTCATTTAAGAAAAGAAACCGGTTAATCCGAGAAAACAAAGAAGAAGAAGAAGAATACAATAAAAAGTACCCAAATGGCGCCAAAGGATAAAGAGACAGATTGAGAAATTAAGAGCAGAATTAGCACTATGTTACAGTACCAAAAGGGGAATCCTAGTAAGAAACTGAAGAGACAAGCTGAAGCTATTGAAAATAAATACAAGGTTCATAGTACTCACGATAAAACTAGTCAAACAGGTATAACTATTATTGACACACTTAAACAAAAAATTGCTGCATATAACTGGAGATTAAGTAGGTATACAAAATGAAGTAGAAGGAAAAGAGAGAACCAGCATTTTCAAAGTGATGAAAAAAATTCTACAGGACACTTAAAAATAATTTCTGTGATGAAAATCAAATTCCACTAAAATGTAAAGAAATTACTAGGTACTGGTCCTCGATATGGTCAAATAGTGTACCCTACAAAGAAAATTCAAACTGGATATCAGAGGAAAAAAAAGATATGTTACAAGTTGAAAACATGTTGACACCTGAAATCACAGTAGAGGAAGTAAGGATAGTTGTTAATGAAACTCATAATTAGAAAGCTGCAGGGAGTGACAACATACACAATTATTGGTACAAGACACTAACGTGTACTCACATCCATCTGGCTCATTTCATCAATGTCTTTTTTCAACACCCTGAAATGGTACCGTTGTTTTTGACAGAAGGTAAAACGTTTTTATTGCCTAAGGGGAAAATTTCAAATGACCCATCCAAGTACAGGCCAATAACGTACCTGCAGACTGTTTACAAAATAATGACTGCTTGTGTAACACGACTAATAAACGCTCATTTAAGTAAGCAGAACATATTAACTGAAGAACAGAAGGGTTGCAAAAAGGGCATGAAAGAATGCAAGGAGCAACTAGTAGTTGATTCTGTTATTCTCAAAGAAGCTCACCAGAGAAATAGAAATCTTTTTATTGACTATCAGAAGGCCTTTGATGCGGTACCTCATATGTGGTTAATAGATATAATTAAGATATATAAGATTTACCCTGCTTTGATTGCTTTCCTACAACACATGATGGAACAGTGGAGAACATTTACTCATATTTATAATGGTAATAGAAATGAAATAAGTTCTGAAATTAAGATACAACGGGGGATTTTTCAGGGCGATTCTTTGAGTCCACTTTGGTGTTGCTCGGCGTTTAATCCCTTGTCCTGTTTACTGAATCGTACCAATATCGAATATCGCATAGGCAATAACCAAAATGGCCATCGGGTATCCCATTTTCTGTACATGGATGACTTGAAGCTATATGATTCATCCTCAATTAAGCTTCAACAATTAATAAAATTGGTGGAACAGTTTTCAGTGGAAATTAATATGAAATTTGACTTGGAAAAGTGCAGAATCTTTAGTAGTTGTAGTAAAGATTTAGTAAACCCTCAGGAAGTTGATGCAGTGCAGGGAAAAATTGGTAACAAGTATCTAGGAATAAAGCAATCAAATGATAGCACATACTGAAATCAAGAGAACTCTTACATCGGAATTTACCACCAGACTGGAGGGAATCTGTAGAACAGAGCTGAATAGTAATAATTTGACAAAGGTCAGAAACACATATGTAATATCAATTTTAACTTATTCATTTGGGATAATATCTTGGTTGACCACTGATTTGGAAAATCTGCAGAGAAAATTGCGGGTAAAATTGACAAACCATCGGAAACACCACGCAAAATCAAGTAATCTCAGAATGACACTTCCAAGAGATGAAGGCGGAAGAGGAATTATAGATATAAAAAACCTACACAATAGACAGATTGCTCAACTTCGTTCTTATTTTCATGAACGGATGAAGGAATCCTCACTACACGCCAGCAATTGCAGCTCAGACAACAATTATTCTCCATTAAACCTATTAGAAGCTAGAAACTTAGACAGTGAAAGAATTTCAACAGAAGCAGACAAAATTTTGGAATGGAAGAGCAGTGCACTGCACGGAAAACACCCTCATGACCCGTACAACCCCAATGTCGACAAGAAAGCGTCGAACGCATGGCTCAGGTGAGGGGAGCTTTTTCCTGAAACAGAATGGTTTGTTATGGCCATCCAGGATCAGGTTATTCCCACTAGGAATTATAAGAAATATATTATGCAGGATCCCCATATGGAAAATTATAAGTGCAGGAAATGTGGAACTGCTTCTGAAACAATTCAACATAATAACCGGAAGTTGTAATATGTTGGCACAAACTGATTATTTACATTGCCATAACGAGATGGCTAACATAATTTATCAAGTATTATCTTTAAAGTATTGTCTTATAGAAAATAGCACATCTTATTACAAATATGAACCGGCTGACGTTTTAGAATCAACAAACTTGAAATTATATTATGATAGGTCAATAATTACGGACCGTACAATTCATAACAACAGACCAGACATAGTGCTAGTAAGTAAGATCAAGTAACAAAGACAACCTATTTGATAGACATAGCTGTGCCAAACACTCACAACCTTCAGAAAACAATTCAGGAAAATATCGGAAATACAATTACCTTAAGGCAGAAATACAAAGGATATGGAAAATGGAGAGAGTTTACATAGTACCGATAGTAATGTCATCTACAGGAGTCATTCCTATCTCCCTCCACAATAGTATTAGCATGTTAAAATGGCGTAAGACCATTTATGTACAACTTCAGAAAGCTGTTTTGCTCAACACATCAAGAATAGTCGGAAATATTTTGGATCATCCCGAGTGAGTGTAACCTGTTCCTCACTACGACCAGCAGAAAAAGCTGAGATCATAAACGGAATATAATAATAATAATAATAAAATAAGGGATAGTATTAAATTTGTGAATATCATATACGGAAACACACCTATTTTAAATCTCTGATTAAAATGCGTAAATTAACATAGCAAAATATAAGGGACCTATCAGTTTTAAAATTACAGCTATTATTATTATTATTATTATTATTATTATTATGTGAGAGAATACCTGAAGAAGATATACTTGTAATTGTAAAACAAATATTTCATTCCAAGTATTAATAATTAAAATTTGTTTTAATTTTTGTCCAAGAAAAATTAATATTATTTCATGTCATTTTACATCACTCTTCCAATTTTCCTATGGTATTTTTTCTATTATATTCACTAATAGACATTTTTCTCTACTATTGAAATGAGTTTAAACCCTCTGAATTCGCACATGCTGACATCTTCCTGGAAGGATCAAGGAAGTCGTTCTAAAAGGCGTGGCTCATAACCTAAATTCTGAGAACACGTAATTTTCTCATTACGTTCGCATTGACAACAAGTAAAACAAGTGGAAGAAGTCACGTGACTTAACAAGGTTACCTGAAAATTAATTTAAAACACCTTAACTGCGCAAAATCGAGTGAAAGTACTTTTATATTGGGAGTTAACAGAGGGAAGAAGTATCAAAATAATAATAGTAAATAGTAAAAATGGAATCCAGAAAATAATAAATATATCAAATATAACCTACTAAATCCAAAGATAACCCACAAGATAAAAGGATGACCTGCAACTGGAATCGAAATGTTAAGATGTATTTTGTATGTGTTTTTTAACAATGTCTGTTGAATGAATTTGGATGATTTCCAAGTACTCTTATACCCCAGGAAATTATTAACAGCCTAATATATTCGACTTCATTACATTACGTATCCATAACTACATCGACTCTGTGGATTTCAGTATGCAATGATAGTAGCTTTCATTTCCATGACACTTTCATTCTTTTATCCTGCGGGTCCTCGCATCATTTTTGGATGACCCGCGACTGAGGTCGAAACACTATGATTTAATTTGTTTGTTTGTTTTCTATTTACAGTGTCTGATGAGTGGATTGGGTCAATTTATTTACTTTTGTTAACTATTTTTAAAAGCGTCAACAGCCAGGTGAAAATTACGACGGATCGGGACTGGAGCCCGGGACCTCCTGCTCTGACCGAAGGAGGTCCCGAGTTCGAGTTCTGGTCCGTAGCAATTTTCACCTGGCTGTTAATGTTGCAAACACTTCTCGACGAGTAGGTACTCGGAAGTTGTAAGTTAAAATATTTTTAACAGACATAATACATTTCCTGGGAAATAAATGTTTTTATGGAACCAGTTCTAAGATTGTTGAATGGTTTTTTTCTCCGGTTTAACATTAAATATCCGTAACATTTTGTTTTGCATTTGCTTTCAATCCCCCACTGCTTCAAATGATTCCGTTGTACAACTCAGAATCCCGAATGCCATAATCCCTGTTGCCTGCTCAAGGAACTTTAGTGTAGGCTTCCTCGTAGTCTCTTCTCTCTGATTGGTTGTCATGTTTCCCCCGTTTTATAGCTCCATTCCAGGAAATCCGGCAGAGAAATAAACAGGAGAAGACACGGCGTTTCCGTTGTGATGTCCTATCTCTCTCGGCGAAATCAAATAGATCGCAGCTGAAAGTTTGCTTTCTGATTAAGTAGAAGCTTCATCATATAAATGAGATTATGAGGATACGTCTTTCAATTTACTGTATATTTTATCAGTATACAACGTGTTGAAATTTCAAACTTGAAAATGAAAAGATGACGGAATGAAATTTTAGATTTAAAATTTGCTGACATTGAGAAAGTCGATATATTAAGACAACTTTCAATTCTTTTCTCAAACAACAAATCGTCATATATTTTCTTTTCGTATTTTGTCCACCTGATATTATTTGCACAAACCTTTCAGAAATTTGTTTCTAACGTTTCCAATGTGCTTCTTTTTCTCCATATTGCAGGTACATGACATTTTTGTCCTCGGCAACGAGCGATACTCTGACCATGCATGTTCTTTGGGCACTCGACATTTCCATATCCGCTCTGGAAATCGTCTAGTCGCCCCTCATAAGATTCTTTAGCAAACTGCTTAGGGGAGGGGAAGAACAAGTCCAATAAGTGGAAGTGAGTCTTATCAGTGTGTCCTGTGAGTGCCGCTCCTAAAAAATATCTTCATTCGAAGGAAGTTCCCTTCTTTTTCGTCTTTTTGACGGTGACACTAAAAGCGTTCCAAAGTTGCTTGTGCTTGCGACTTTTCTTCAAGGAGTAATGATTTAATTAATAGATTTTTTGCTTTACGTTACTAAAAAGAAGTTTTTTTATTACATTAAAATGAAATGGTTTCGAATCCTAGTTTTTTTTAAAAATATGCATAATACAATTCTCTTCCCTTTCCAAATTAAATTGTTTGAATACATGGGAATGGTGAATTGTGTCACATTATTTGGATTGTATTGCAGATAAAATTGGGTATTTCACTGTTTCCCAAATTAGACAAAGTATTTAATGATACCAAAGATGTGTCAAACTTTGGTTGTGATATTTGCAATACCCCAAATTAGGTCCCTGTTAAAAAAAATTCCGTTTCTTTTTAATAAACCGGAAATCAGTTGGGTTTCCTTTGTTTCAGAGATGTATTCAGTAAGGTGTATGTAAAAATCTACATCTACCCCTCTTGTTTTGATGTATATTACAGTATATTTTTCGTTTTTCACTTTCGTAATATGTTACTATTTCTTTATATGGTGATGTTTAATTTATTTTTAAATAATTGCACTCTACATTATCGAACGTACATGAGATACGAATGATGGGTGTTAAAAGAGTGATGACAATACGTATAACAATACTATTAGTTATCCTTTAAAATGCATTGTAGTTATTAAATTTATCGTGCGACAATTAAAACAGGTTAATAACTAATAATGTTTTCGTCCATCACGTCAATTGACACATAGTATCGGCACTAAACTATTTAATCTGTTTATTTCTCATCTTTTCACGCTGACTTTTGTTTTCTTTGAATCTATCTTTCATGATCTGTTGCACTTGAATATATAATAGTCCTAATATCGTACTAATTTCTAGCAAATATGAAGATAAGTTTGATTGTCAAAATAAGGAGATCGAGATGCGATATGTACTGGAAAATCAGTTTTTATACCTTCCTTTTTTATGTTCCTACAATGTTAATTATACTTTACTCTGCACTTTCAAGAATCCGTTGGGACAATCCTTCAAAATGTCATCAAGTACAGCTACTCCTTTCAATTGGCTTTTAAAGGTATAAAACAATAATTTTATTGTCAAAAAAAGCAGGTTTCACTTTAGATTTATACAGAATTGTGAAATTAGGAGCGATGAACTGGAATAGACAAAGTCAATGCTGTATTTATGAATCTGTATACCATTTGGAGAAACTTGCGCATCTCAAGGAAAACCAAAATGAATATCTTCAGAAGTGTAGTTATCTTATTATGTAGAGTGGAGACATGGATATGGAATACCGTCGCACAATCTAAGTTGCAAACATTTGTTAACAGATGCTTGCGGAAAATCTGTAAGATATGCTGTCCAGATATAATAAAAAATGAAGCACTATGGAAATTGGCTTAGGAAAAGCCTATTGGGAAACAAAATTTAAAAGAAAATTGATGTGGATAGATCTTGGAAAACCTGCCAATGCAATTGAGAAAAGACGATGGTTTAAGCTCAATCCTTATGCAATAGAGCATTTGACTGGCCACGGAAATTTCAGTTCATATCAGAGAGACGAGAGACTTCATTTGTGGTGACGAAACACCAGCTGTGGATCTGCCCTGTGTACGGACACGAAAAAGGAGGGTGCATTAAACGCCTGAAGTTACCAGGGCAGTTTAGAACAAGTGATTCACCTGAGCACATTGCAAGGATAGAGAAGTTTCAAGCGTTGAGAGAGTATGTGACAAGATTGGGACAAGTGCGTGACATCATGAAGAAACACCAACATGACAGTTAGTAAATAAGTGTCTTGTAGTGATAAGGACGAGAACTCTGAACTTCTCAAGAGGTTAAATGACGAGTGGTTCGCTAGTAGTTAAAACATCAGTGTTCAAGTGATTCACTTAAGAGATTTTATGAAAAGATGCACCTTGTAATGACTAAGTTGTAGACTAGGTGGTCTGTTTTGCCAAGACTAAATAAAATGAAAAAAAAAGAAAAGAGACAGGTGTTGGACTGGAACCCACAAGGTTAGCGAGGAAGAGGGCGACCGAAGGGTACTTGGAGGAGATTTGTCCGGGGGGAAATGGACTAATGTGGACATGGGAGGAAGTTAAGGCAACGGCCAGTAACAGTATTAGAAGTAAAGTTCTCGCGGAGACCTTAC
The DNA here is from genome assembly GCA_002313205.1 of Laupala kohalensis. Taxonomy (NCBI): domain Eukaryota; kingdom Metazoa; phylum Arthropoda; class Insecta; order Orthoptera; family Trigonidiidae; genus Laupala; species Laupala kohalensis. The sequence goes on from NNCF01127040.1 coordinate 319,504, forward strand.
GCTGCGCAGCAGAGTAACAGGATTTAAGGAGAGGCAACTGGAAACGACGGTGAAATAATATTATAACACGTACCGAATTATTTTTATTGTGAGGAGTGTGTTGAAATGTTAAATCCGCCTCTGCGTTTGGGTCCTTGATCGGAATTGTTGGGATGGTTCCTCGCTTTCTTCCGGAGAGTAAATTAGTCTACTGTCCTCGACATGGTCCTCGAAAGATCAAAAGATTGTTCTTTCAGTAAAGGGAAGTATCGACTACAATACGTCATATTTCACAATAACTGCTGAATTGTTTTTGTCGCGCTACTAAATGATTGCCCACTTTTTACGAGTGAGCTTCCCATGTAATCTCTTCATCAAAAGTGTCACAGAAAAGAGATTTTTGTAAGGATTTAAGTTTGTTCGAGTCTGAAACGTGTACTTGTCGTTTGCCTCCTTTTTGTATCCGCGAGTGACAGTGGCGCGTTCATCAAACACCGCGGCGGTTCCGCACTACAGCGTTCGAGCGAGCAAACAAGGCTATTATCGCTGCTATTCACTATGCGTCAACAAGGATGAGAGAGAGAGAGAGAGAACAAGAGGCCATGATTTGGATCACATCGCCATTCGACACTAATAAACCCTATGTAGTGGTGACAAATGACCAAGGAAATTAAACAGGTTGATGGATGATGCTTTGATCCCTTTTATGCGATTTCTAGTTCCGCACATATACCTGTTGAAGGGTCTTCCCGCAAAGCAGTTTAACTGGAAGATTCACGGCACCCGTTAATTACATGCGTTTACGTCTGTTTTATTTATAAACAAGAGATTTACAATAAATACAAGAAATATATTGACCATTCATAAGTTTTCAGTTCACACTGTTCATTCAAAAACCTTCCTTTATTTTAGAACAAAGTGTCGACAATTTTTGTCACTTCGAACATTGAAGTGTTAATAAGTCATGACCGAAAATGTACTCTTTTTCCCATTACTTGATTGCTGTGATACTAATATTTTTAAGCTTTTTTTTTTGTAACCTGTAATGAGTATAATTCATCTCATTAAATACATGGTATTTCTCATTAGTTATTCTTTATCTCCTTGTTTTTGTATGAATTGCCACTTGTGTTCATGTGTAATTTCTGACCTGGCCATATCAAGCACAACATGCAGGAACGAATTGTAGATTTTCCTTGATGGGGTTGTAGGGGACGTACTGTCTCTCGCCGAAACTGTTTCCTTAGCATGAGTTTGAAGCCACAAGAAAACTAGCATCGGAATTGATGGAATGGTCTCTTGCTTGCTTTCGTAGGCTAAATTAGTTTATAGTCCTTCACGTGGTCATACGCAGTTTGTATTGCTTTCTTGACAATAAATTTATTATTATTATTATAAAAAAATATTATTATTATAGCGGAACGGAACTTTTTATTGGGGTTTTACCGCTTGCCGATATCAGGCCATTAGAGCCCTAAAACTTTTGTACAGGTAGGGAAAATACAGTTACGCACTAGGGAGAGGCCAACATGACTCTCCCCGCGTGTGGGACTCTCCGAACAACTGAACCATACCCACTAAAAACCCTCCTGACATACAACATATGCAAACATAAAAAGGCGAGAAAAAAGGGACAGTAGTTTTCTAAAACACTATAAAAACCGAAAACAAAAAAAGAAGTAAATTTAGAAAGAGGAAAAGGTAAATTTAAAATAAAGGGGAAAAAAGATAGATTTAAATGCAAACCCTACCGAGAACTTGTGGGGAGAGCCCCGTTTTGAGTAATGACATACAAATAAAGATCAGATACTTTTCCAGAGACCATATTTCTGAAGGAATCTTTAAAGACGAATAAAAATCGGTTCATTTTGCTCTAGATTACGTCCAAACTGTTAGGTAGATTGTGTCGCCGTCGGCTGGTACTATATTTGAGACCTCGAGATGATAAGTGTTCCAAGGAAAGTATTGTGTTGCAAGTTTCACGGATGGGGGGAGGTTCACCGCGTAAGAGATGACCATGGGTAAGACCGCAGTGGCCAATACGAAGACGAGCAGGATCACTTCTTCACGTCTGTTCGCACGGGATGATGACATCCAGGTCTTAACGGAGTCTTTTACCTTCCTCAGCTTGAAGGTTCAGAACGAAACTTTATTGAAATAGTTTTTTAAGATAAAACGACCCAATTAATTCACTGTATTTGGTAAAAAATATAAATTGCAACATGACGTTTCGACGTAAGCTGCAGGTCATTATCAGATGTTTACTAAAAGTAAACATCTGAAGCCTGGTTATAAATACTATATTTGTCAAAATTAGTGTCGATCAAAATATCAGTTATATTCATAATATAATATTACGTATGTATAAAAAAGCAAATTGAATTATTATAACCGTGCCTAAAAAGTAAACAATTTGTATAAACCCAAAAACATTAAAAAGTTTAATGTTCAAAAATTACAAGATAATTCTTTGTTAATCGACGACTGTCTAAGCGAACTAAAATATTCACTTCCTTAAATTGTAGTGGAACATATGCTTCCCGCTAAAAATACTTGTCTTTGTCCGCACGAAACAAAGAGAAAGAAAAAAAAAATTCTGTTGGCGACATAGAAGTAGCTCGAGGAGATGCGAAGTCGTTTTTGGATGAAAGAAAAGCAAACTTCCTTCTGCCGCTGTGGATACCATCTTCTCGAAGTGGAGTTGGTGGTGATGTCACTGTTGTTGTGATGGTGGGTGGAGGAAAAGGTTAGGAAATGCTGGTGGTCGCGTCGCAGGTCCTGTGGGCGCTATCGACAGTGGCGCTCACCGCGAGTGGTTGTCACTCTTTGAATACGAATGCGAAGCCACGCGTGGGTGGATAGAGAGAGAATTTACAGAACGAGGAAATGATACGCATATCGCTGTTGAAGTAGCAAATGGGAAGTGAATGCAGTAAAGAAATGAGGCGAGTTTTGTTCTGGAATTCAATTTTATCGATTGCATTGGATGGAAACCAGTCTTCTTCCCCTTAGAAAACAAAGACGGTTCTTTGAAGAGAATGAAAGTGTTATTAATATTTGTTCGTAAGTAAGAATCAACCAATTTTTAAATAAATAGATTTATTGTCAGAAAGCATGAATTTATTTTTGAGTATGACCCCGGGGAGTACAATTAACTAATTTACTCTTATTTTGTTCTTGTTTGTATTAATATATTTTGGTAATATATATAGTAGAATGGGTCACACATCATCCAACACAACGTTCTTAATATGTTAATCGGAATCGTTTAAAAATATTCTGTGACATATTCGAACCACGTTTCAAAAAATGGCAACGTACATTTTTGAAATACGTTTAAAATAATTGAGATAACAAATATTATCTTTAAAAAAATTATAATGTTCGCCTGTTTTATATTGTTCTTCCTTTGGCGAGTAGTTAAAATTATTGTGAACTGAAGAGGAAAATATATAGTTCAGGTATTCTCTGATTGTCTTATTATCCTTTAAATTACAATCAAAACATTGTAGAGCATATGTTACAAATTAAATACAATCAATTTGATTCAGCAATTTCCCATTATCACATTCACCTTCATTAAATTTCAAATAAGTAAGACATCTTTCGAGTATAATAATAAATTTATTGTCAAAAAACAGTACAGACTGCGTATGACCACGTGGAGGACAATAAACTAATTTACTCTCCGGAAGCAAGCAAGGGACCATCCCATCAATTCCGATCAAGGGCCCTAAGGCAGAGGCGGATTCAAAAATTTCAGCAAAAGTTCCTAGATAAGATAAAAAGTTAGCTGCGAGTTATAATACATATATAATGTCAATATGTTTGTAATTTAACGCAAATATGTTTGTAAATTTACATGTACAAGTTATTATCGAACTATAGATTATTCTGAGTATAGTGTTTAAAAATCATGAGAGTTGAGAAGAAAAAACCCCCACTAAATTCACGATTTATTGTTACAATAAACACGCCCCTAGACAAAGCCTAGAGAACCTGTATAAGAAATCCGCCTCTACCAGAAGGAAAAACGGAGAAAAACCCGGGCCTTATTACATTTTATTTCGTCAACATTTAATTAGGAAAATAAGCAAAATATACCAAGGAATGATGTCTTACTTATTTGAAATTTAATGAAGGTGAATGTGATAATGGGAAATTGCTGAATCAAATTGATTATATTTAATTTGTGACACATATACTACAAGATTTTAATTGTGATTTTAATGAAGAGGAAAAACGTTTACCGTCTTAAAAGTTTAAGTCCACACCTTGATAGTTTTCTCCCTGTAAGTTGTTGAATAACGTACTGAGTTCCTAACTCAGGGCAACACCACTGATAATTTATTATTAGATAATTTTCAGAACTGCTCATTCTCAAAAACTTGTAAATATTTTACTATTTTATATTATGGCACTGGTGCACCTCTAATGCAAAAATGTTGTCCAGTATGATCGTAGTTGCACCAGCGCCGGAATGTGATAGCTCCATTTGCCTTCGAGGCACAGTCTTCGCGTACTGACAGCAACCGAACTTGCTCTGTAAATTTTCTCATATGTGCTCTAGATGTAGTTAGGGTTCGGTTAGTCTGCGGATAACGCATCCTTGATGGATGCTACGAGTTAATCGCAAATACTGTCTCCGTCTGAAAGCTCTTCAGATGAAGAGCAAGAGTTGTTCGTCGAATTAGTCCTTTCCGAACGAGAAAGGAATATTAAGATTATGGATTTCATTTCGTTAATCCGATTATATAATGATGAACAGGTTATATTTGCTATATACACATGAATACGAAAATACATTTTTTTACGTATTAGTAATTGTTTATATTAAACTATTACAGTTTCGTTAACGTTTGCTGTTAACAATGAGCCTGAACTTGTATCCCACCTGCGACAAATATGTTCCATTTATTTGTTACACTCTTCCGGTGGAGTGGGGAACTCGCGCGGAGCAATAACGTATTTGTCCAGAGCTAGTGGTTACTTAGAGCAGTAATTGGAAAACGCTAAGACTTACTCGATTTTATTTGAGGGGTTTATAGATTTTTACTATGTATTAAAAATAATTATTTTATGTTTATGCTGTACATAATATTTTATAGAGTATTTGGTTCCTCGAGCTCAACAATACAAAAATTCCATCTATACGCTCGTACCTAGTTAATCAGTACAGTTTCATTCAAACTATAGGCATTCATTAAAACACTCTATAAAGTTCACCAATTTTTCTCCCTTACAGTAATTTAGGAGAACAATTGCATACAAATATTACCAAGAGCTAATACAAATTATTCAAATTATAGTCTTGTATATACAAATTATATACAAGAGGAGAATGGATGGGGAAAAACCATAAAGAAAGTATTAATCGGATGTTGG
>NNCF01127040.1:325016-363633 GCA_002313205.1 Laupala kohalensis
AATGCTGACTAGACACGGGAATTACAACAATTACTTGTATAAATTTGGCTTAGCGAAGGACCGAAATTTCATCTGTCGAAATGAGGTGGAGGATGTCAGTCACATAGTCTGATGAATGCAGGATAACGGAGTCAGAGAGGAGAAGATGGTTTGACAAAATAAAGACAAAGGGTTTAACTAATTTGAATGGCTAGGCATTTTTAAAAGAAAATCTACTGAATTTATGGATTGTGTAACAGAAATTGTAACCATACGTAATTCAGTAAAGAACGAAACGCAAGAATACAATAAAGGAAGAGAAGATAAAGAGAAATAAAGAAATTAATATAGGTGGAAGGATCAAAGTGAGGCAGACATGGATAGTAGAAAAACAAATAAAAGACAAAAATGAAAAAGATACTGAAAATGAATGAAGGACATTATTTTTAAGGGGAAGGAAACAGGTGAATATGTAAACCGGGTAATAACTTTGTGTTAAGGTACAGGGGCATGATGAATTAGTGTACTTGACAATAAATAAATAAATACAAATATTACCACTATACTATTAGGTGGATAACATATAGGAATATGAAAAGTGTTTTAAATTTGGAACGCATAAATATCATCCCACTACATTCGTTGCGTTCATGATATATTTCCTTTTACTGCTGATTCATAATAACGTTTACTCATAAATATTTCAATTTTCACTCTGAAGTTAAGACCACTTTTGAGTATGTTTGTACGTTAAAAACATTCAAGAACGCCTTGATGTAATTTATTTTTCCCATGAAAATTAACAAGTTCCAGTTTCGGTAAGGGGCTGGCGTCAATGAAAGCCAAAGAACAGAGAAGGAAAGATATTCTCGCAGCACAAGTAGGAGCAGAGCGCTTGAAGATGAAACGACGTTTCACACTCTGTTTTCCCTCGAGAAATCTCTACGAACTGTCACCGTGGATGCAACGGCGTTTATCATCAGTTCAGCGAGCGACGTGCAGTGTGACCAAACATACGACACGCATTTCTCTTTCTCTTTAAAGCACGAAGAAGTAATTCATAAGACAGATCATAGTTTACTTTTTTTCTTCTTCATTTATTTCATATCTTATTTTATATGTGGCAAGTTCGAGCCATGAAGTCTGGTCCTTCCCCTAAGCACACGATTCAGGCGAAGAAATTGGGAAGGAGAGACGTTGTGTTATCGGGAAATATACTGTCATACTGTCCCACAAAGTCATACTGTCCCACAAGAGACGTTGCCCTGAAGTTGCCCAAGGTGTTAACAGAGCGTAGAGCCCCCCAAATACTAGGCCTCGGTACTAAGAGATGCTGCTAGTATCTAGCTCCAGTCGGTTTGACCCCATGATAGACCCAGTACTCATTTTACAGCAGGCTGAGTAGGTTTGGGAATCAGTGTTTGTTTGTGATGATAGATCCAACACCCCCTCGGGGTTCGAACCCCCGCCATCTTATCTGCAGCACACCTCTTTACCCACTGAAATTTACGGGACAAACCTAAATTGGTCTAAGTAAGTTAGAAACAAGAGTGACAGGTTACGTTTGTGTTCGTCAAGAAGACCAACGTGATTCTAGCGAGGCCCATAATTCCCGACGCTCGGGGATTCCCCTGTGAACATAACTCGATGAGTTTCTATCTTCAATAAAGGTTAGCTAGTCACAATATTTCCAGAATGACAGTCTTTCAAGTTAGAAGATTCCTAAAACATTTAATTTTACTAAGCTATATTGTGGTTTCCTTCGATGCACTATATTTAATTGTGCAAAGACATATTCCTTCGGTGGTATCGCTAGTGTTGCCAACCGCTAGCAAAGGAAAGGATTAAGTTAGGGCGACCATTCTGCCACTGCTCTTCGAAATGATACGATATAAGTTACCAACAACGGTTATCAAAAACGTTCAGGACAGACATTGTCAAGTTCTCAGCACAGACGACATTATTTGAGAAATTTCCCCCACTCCTTCGAAGAATGTTGTATCGCGTTCTGTATATATCCACAGAGTCACCCCAGTTTTATCTCTGGGTCATGTTCGAATCAAGTCATATGCAAAAGTCTCGCGAAGAAGTGGACTCGTCAATAAAAGGGGTGACTTGTGATTGGCGGAATCCCTTGAGCCACATAGGAGCGTTTGCGAACCAGCTTCTCGACATCGCTTCTCGTGTTGCCTTCGAGAATAAGATTTCTTGTCTCACCGGACGGAGAAACTCCATTGAGACCGAATGTAAATTCATGAGAAATTATCATATGATATGTATCTCCATTGCCACAAGTATATGATCTCTTGAATTTAGATCACAATAATTGCATCCTCCTTCAGATCGCCAACGTTTCGAGTTTTATTAAATAATCTTCAGGGCTATGTATACATATACATAAATACATCAAGCTTTTTTAAAACTCTACGATGCATAAGCAGGGCCTCGGAGGCCCTGTTGGGTTTTATTCGATAAATTTCTCTTTCATCTGGCTTAACTCTCCTTTCATGTATTCTCTCCTTCATCCCTTGGGAAACCTCTCACAAATTTTGAGTCAAATTGATCCTTTGGTTTGTACTAAAAAATCAAATTATCTGTCACTTACACGTGAATGCATATGCAGGGCCTCGGAAACCCTATATGCCCAGCAAACCCGCCAAATATGGAATGAAAATATTTTGTTAATGCGATGCTAAATCAGTATATGCTGTTGATAGATCTTTTTATTCATGGAGGAAACCACATTAACCTATCCGGAAACAACTTGGACTGAATTTGGAAAAAGATCTTGCTAAAAGTATCAAAGGATCGTCTAGAAACGTTACAGTGGATAATTCTTTTACCAGCGTCAAGTTAGGAAAAGTCATGCTGCAGAAACCAGTCACAAACGTAGAGACAATCATTCAAAACAAACCTGACATACCCAATGAGATGAAACCTTTTGCCTAGTTCATTCTCAAGAAACATTTTACCTCAAGACGGAATTTGGTAGAAGAAATGATGAAGCTTCAAATAAACGTTAGTAGTCAAATCCCTAATCTTCTAAAACAAACAACTCAAGCTATGGAAAGATGTGTTATTGTGAAGATTTCATCACCTTGCGAAGAGGCGACTATATGAGGCAAGAGTAAGAGGTGTAAACACTGTCCTCACAACAAACGCAGGAAAAGCACTTTCATGTGTGTGAAATGTAAAAGTGCAATTTGAAAGAAACACAGTACATACTATGGTGTGTAATTCTTGTTTGTAAGTCACGCGGACTACTCACAGTAGAAAATGTCAATGTGTTCAACTGAAGGAAACAGTAAATTTGTGAATTTAGTTTCTGTAATTGTTACTTCTCTGATGTGATCCAACAGTAGTGAAAGTAAATTTAGTATTTGATTGAATCGTATCTTGAATAATGTCTCACCACAGGTATTTTTTGAAATTTTCAAAATATATAAACGTTTCATTTGTTTGCAGTAAAGTGCTATGTAAGATAAGTAATATATTTTGAGTTTTAAAATATTGCTAATGTTCCGCAACATTAGGAAAACGTAAATATGGTGCCTCGTCTTTGAATCATTTGTTGATTATATAGCAGCGAAAGGTTCTTTGTAATTATCAGATGTATTTCAGGAATATGTTAGTACATTAATAACTCCGAAAACATTGAATTACTTTCAAAAAGCTAAGTGTATGTACTAAAATTAGCTTAAAATAGGCATGGGGCCTCGCAAGCCCTGCATATACATTCTTGTGTATTCTTGCGACCATAAATCATAGGGTTAGAACAAAATTTGAAGTATTCAGTATTGTACGCTAATATGAACGTTTTGTAAATACAAATTTTTTAAAAATCCAGGGAGAAGGAAAATACATTTTCACACAACGCTTAATAAACGAAGCGCATAGTTAAGTCCTTCAAATTCTTTGGATTTTATTTCACTTTTAAATTAAGTACTTGAAAACAATGTTTCTTACAGTAATTATATAATTTTGCTTCTACGGTTGTCACTTACTATCGGCTTCAGAAAGCAATGGACTCGAGTTTGAACCTTTGGTTCAATTTTCTTTTACCTCAAATACAACAAATTAAACATCAAATTTTAATTTAATTCTGTGTTAGAAGGTACGAGCTGAAATTTTTTACTTGTCTCTGTGTATTTTTATTGTGCGTGAAATGTAAAAACACGATTTTCGATCGTTTTCAAGGAAACGGTCAGCTTTGAAAATTTATTTTAGAAAAATTGTTAAGTCTAGGACATTGAAGATTATACACAGTGTTGCTGCCATAGTTATTTATAAAATGTGTTAGTTTTATATTTTACTTTTGCAAGAAACTGTTCTTGTAATTTTTATACAACCTTAGAATCATAAGATAAACTAACCGTAGAATATTCTATGGCCTTAAAATAACCTTATTTAAAAATCAAATAATAATATATAATTAGCATATTCATAATGGTAGCAATTAGCGTATTAATCTGTGTCCGGGCGCCCCCCTGCATTAATCATGCTCCGTCGCACATTGGTCATCCGTATCTTCTCAAGTCATATAAAACACAGTATACCATTTAAACTCATTCCCTGTAACGCAGAATTAAATAACCTAAAATTTGTTGTATAATTTGTTGTATTTTGGTGGATAGAAAAATTAAACCGGAGGTTCAAACTCTATTGCTTTTTGAAGCCTAATTAATTCATTCAGTGGATTGTCCGCCTCAGGAAACGCAATTGAACTCAGGCAGATACATAAGTAAGCTTCGTAATCATCAGTCATGTGAGTGAAGATTCACATGTACTGATTTGCAACCAATTTTAATTGTTTTTATGCTCTTGTAATTTATTAATATTAATCATATTGGACTTTACTTAAAATAATACTGTTCTAACGGAAATGACAGCCGCATCACGTGACTGAAGACAATGCAACTCTTGTCAAAGGAGGAGACAAACGACAGTCTAAATTAATTATCAAGTTTTAAAATCACAAAATAATTGTTCTTATCCAATATACCCGTGGCGTAGTGCCTAACGCGCTCGCCGCCTACTTCTGGGGACGTCGGCTCAAACCCGGTCCGATCCAAGTAGAATCCGAGGTTGTGGACGGAACGGTGTTCGCGGCAGATTTACTCGGGGTTCTCCCGTTTCCCCTGCCTATCATTTCACCACAACATTCACTCATTATCATTCACCCTCATGTCATTCATTCATCATATGCCTTGGGAAGGTGCGTCAGGAAGGGCAACTGGCACCCAGTAATTTCCCTGCCATGAAAATAAGGCATCATACCATCCTTCATCTCCGACCCCTACTAGACAAGGGAAAAGGAGTTAAGGTTCATTAACCAACATAAAAAAATAAGAAGAATGAATTATTAATTAATAAGTAATACTTTGGTGAATATTTCCAAGTTCCGTGAATAGTTGGCAACTTGACTTCACTCAACGCGCACATAATACCTTCATCAACACATTTGTTTTTCAATTGCGATATAAGTTATTTGATTCAACTGCGAAGACTAATATGACGTTTCTAAAGGGTCCTTTCTTTTGTTGCCAGTCGATGGTCGTCCGGTCTCCACGCGAGAATTCCGTGTGGGTGCGCGTCTCCTGTCACAGAGGGCTTCGCTGTCAAATTAGCGAAAACGTGGATTGAGTACCGGAGGCGCGGCGCACAATTGACGGCGTATCGCGTATTCCTTACGATTGACAGAACACGGAGGTTGCGTGTAGGAGACGTGTTAGTAACGTCATTGCGTAAATGACAACTCACGTACTCCATTTTATTTCAACCTCCACTTTGCGAAGCAAGTACAGCACTGTCAGAAACGGATTAGTTAATCTGACAGAGACTGGAGGCAAAATAAAAAACGAAATTATAGTTTATAGGAATCTTTTAAATTGCGGTGAACAGAATGAACAGAATTAAATCTCCATTTCCCAAAGATATATTTAAACCTCCATGATTCAAAATCTATACACATAGAAATCTCTTAAATTGCGGAAAGCTCAGTTGGTTAACGCATGAGCGCGTTTAGCTCAATTTGCCGAGTTCGAATCTCGGTCCCATCTTCCATTTTCATTCAACATAACATAATCAAAAATCTATAACCTAGAAAATATCATCAACTCATCTGTACCTATCAATTCTTCTTACCCCCTTTTCTACAATAAGAAAATAAAAATGATGTACTATAAATTATGCAGTATCGTGCATTAAAATGTAGTAAGTGCTGAGTAATATTAAATGACGTTTCCTCTAAAGTTCCAGTAAATATTAAAAAACCTTTGAAATCGAGTTTTTCTCTCTCGTGTATGTAATGAATGTTAATCTCATTTTCTCAAAATATGGTCATTCAGGAGAAAAACATAAATTAATTTATTTTACAAGGTAATACTTTCACTTACATTAAACATAAAAATTTATATACTTTTCACTCTAACAGTCATTTCAAATATTCACATATTCTCTTTTAAGACATTCAACAGTTTCAACAGTTTTCCTTCAGAGTAATACAGACTGAGAGCGCGTACTGAATTCTAAAGCTCGAAAAAAACCTTTTAGTTTATTCAACCTCGTTTCTTGTGGAAGGTTGTGAATCCTTTGAAGTAATATAACGAATATATTCAAAATACATTAAAATAATTGTATAATGAGTTTTTCTTAAAAAAAATACAATCCAGGAGGAATAGACTTATTAAGTTTATATTATACGAGCACAGCTATTTTATAAAGATATCAATTCATTGGCTCTGAGAAAATATGCATCTATTAAACACAAAGCAGGATTTCATGAAATCAGTCTCCATGATTTTTATATTTTTGTACCTATGTTAATAGAAATGGGTTCAACGAAATGTCTGAAACTTGGGAATTAAAGGTACTTGATAAATTGAACTAAACATTTTGAGGGAATCTTTATAAGGTTCGTACAAAAGCATTTCTAAGTGTAGACACGAACGGGAGCAAGAGCAGGAAAAATAAAATATTATGTTTCTTTATGGAAAATCCAAAGTGAACAAAATCCTTCTGGAACCAATCGAATTTTCTGATGGGTGCACCAGAGATCAGTAGTTTTTCTTCCAGTATTATTAAATGAGAAATGCAGCGTTCTATTGAATCTCATCTGCATGGGGCGATAGGAGGTGGGAGGTGGGGGGTGTAGCGTCGTCGAAACAGCGCTCAAACATTAGCTGGGACAAAATTATATTTTATTAACAATGCAGTCAGTCAGAATAACGAGAGATGGAAAGTGAAGAATTTCCAGGAAAAGCGTAGTTCGCCGTGCGAGACAACAATGGGAACTATGTGGTGTCGAGTGCATCGCTGATGTTAGATAGATGGGAGCATACACTTTGGCGAGATTTTCAGAAGGGGAGTCTGTGTCGGACGCCGAACCGATATATTGACTCTCCTTCGATGCCCGAGACTGGCGTAATGTTGCGGGTTGCAACGGGCTGAGTCAATGTATAATGTTTCAGAGCCGTCAACTCTGAGAGTTTGAATGGAGGTGTTTCATATATACTTTCCACGTTGTATATTTAAATATGTTATGTACATTTTTGTACATAATATTTATCTTTCTTAATTTATGTTGGCAAACTCAGTGGTGGCAGCATTCCGAAAGTAATTAGTTGTGTGGCAGTAAATTACTAGTCACTACCATTACCGCAAGTGACGTTGAGCGGGAATTATCTCGTATGAACTCATTGTTCTATTAACTGGTAGAAAAGCGGTGGGATTGCGGACGTCACAGGGGGTAGGGGCTATTGTTAGCGTCTGGGCCGGTTAGTTGAGTTTACCAACAACTTGGCCCACGTGGAAGTTTAAGTAGGAGTAGTTATAAATTGGAAGAGTTAATGATACTAGGAGTAGTAGAAGGTGGGTATAAAAAAGTAAGTTTTGTTTTTCAATTATCACAACTAACATGAGCTGGGACGCTATAAATTTCAACAAATTGAAGTGGAAAGTAACAAATTTTTCTGGTCCCGCTGGGAATTGAACCTGGAGTGGCGAGCACGCTTGCTATCACTGAGCCACCGGAGGGACCAAGAGCTGGTAGGAGAAGCAGTAGTGCTCGTGAAGTAACAGTGCGTCAGACTATTACAATCAAATTTACACTGAAGGATTCGTCGATGGATTACAGGCATCTTTATAGACTCGTTTACATTGATGACGTCAAGACCAAACCCATTTGCTAGCGACCGTATTACCAAGGAGCCAACATCATACCATGTACGATATTCATAACCCAATTTTTAAAAATCAGACTGAGAATCGTCTGATGCTCTTGCATTTACTGCACTCTGCATTTCCAATTATTGGCATTATCAGTAGAGTATTTAATGACTATATACTAAGATTTCATTATCAGTAATTTAGTTAGCGTAATCAGCGTGTTCCCCTTTCTGGAGGTGATCACTTCACAGAAGCGAATAAATAAATAAATTTATTGTCAAATGAATTGCGATTCAGTAGCATTAATGAGATATCCCACAGCGACATCGTGGTCGTGCTATAGAAATTCTAAATCTGGCTAAATCTGTTGCGTGAATACGTGTTGTCAGACAGTGGTCGTGTATGCATATACTTCTTGGCAAGTTGTTTGAAAACTTATTGGAATAAAGTAGACTCGGTAAGTAATCCCACTGTTAAATAACGCCCACACTAGAAAACTAAACCATTGCACATACTTTGTCATATACGTTTCTCCGTCTTCAGCACAGGGTGAGAAAAAAATTCGTCTCTATATCTTGGTCATCTTCCAGTGCTGTATCCATGCTTAAAGTCGCTAGATGAACTTATTACTGTCTTTTATTTGAAATTTGAAAGTAAAATATATATCCAGAATATTATTTCTAAACATAGTGACGTATTAGTCTTATAAATATCGTATGAAATTTCGTTGTAGACAGAAATTGATGTATTTTCGTATCTATGTATTTTATCATTATCATATCTTTCATTTCAGTTCACGAAAAGTGATTTCTACGTCTGCTTGGTCCATTTACACTGCTAAATATTATTCATGCTTCTTGAAGCAGTAAACTAATGTGTAAGTGTAACAGACAGAAATTATTTTACTGCGTCTACACCAAACTTTCAAGCGAAATACTGCTAATGCGGATGTAATGCATACTAATTGTACTTTACGTACAGACAATTTATGCAAAATTATTGGAGCAATTTTTGAGAAACATTTGACCTTCATGTGAAGTACCCTTTGTTTTAAAGTACAAAAAATAGAGCACATGCATCATCAACAAGTACATTCTACCGTAAATACAAATTAAATTGATTCATCCATTTACTTAGAATCGCTACGCGCGGACGGACGTTATGTCAAAAACTACTTTTTCAAAATCAGGGATCGCAAAACCGATATTTAAGTCGTAATCTCGCTTTCGAATTTTCTCATGATTACAAAATGTTATATATGCTACGTATATGAGAAAGTAAAAACATCCTTTAATTCCAGTTATAACTTGCGTCTCGGCTCACGCACATGTGGTATATTCCCATAAGAAAGCGTACATCAATTGGAACACACTGCTCGAAATTAAGTCGCTCCTACCCCCATATTGCCAGTGACGTACCGTGCCTCAAGAATCATAGACTTATCTTCTTACACTCAGGACCTCTTTGACATTATAAAATTAAATGAACTTTAGAAAATTCTTAAAAACAACTATGACACAAGTTTCTTGTATTAATAAATTCGATATTTCTTAACTTTAATTTTGATTTGTTACATTCCCTGTCTATTATAATAAACTAATGAGTATGTGATTTTTATGGTATAAGAACGGGCAGTTATAAATTCACCATTTTTAATACCGCCCAAGACAAAGTATTACTGAAATGAAAATTATCAATAGTCACACCTCACATTTTTCAATGCATAAAATTACTATGTTGAATCTTTCTATCGAATGGTGTACTTCATTTAAGCAGTATTTACAGAGAAATGGATTTAAAGTTTGTGGGTTTTATTTGGTACCTTATATAGGGAACATAAGTGCTCGGGAGAGTGGGTGCTGCCATTTAATTACTATTGCAGAATGTTCAATTTCATTATTTACTGAGTACCATAAATAATTTGTTTAATATAGAGTTAATAATAACATGAGCACGTGTTAACGGGAGTATATGGAGATGCAACCTTTCAACGCACAGGAAGACAAGGAAAAATAAAAAAAAAAACAACGACCGCGCATGTGTATGTAGTGGACTTGAGCCTCATGAAACACATTACGTTCCATACGCGATACCCACTCATTAAATGATTGCGTGTGAAGCGTTGTTTCTTATCTGGACGTTTATTGCTCCCGTATTCCGTTTCCATCTCAGTTCTACGGAGTGACCCACGCAGCTGCTCAAGCCCTCATCATGTCCTACCACGTTTAACTCCTTTCTTACGATATACACCAGCAAACAAAATGTATATTTTAGAACGACACGAAGTTTTATAATGTTTTCAAAAAATATCAGGTGTTTAGAGCGCACTATCACAAATTATGTTCTTTTCTAAAGCTTGCAACTCGCAACCACTAACGAAACTGCATAAAGATCTCTTCAGAAAGTCATTTCCATTAAAGTAATACCTTATGTTTTCTGAGTTATTTATTCATTCAATTCATCTTAACGAATCGGTTATTATTTTCATATCTTTTTAATATATTAATCTTTGCGCACTCTATGCATAGTGCACAAACCACCTAGCTAATAGTCACATTCATGACATACATATTTTCATGAGTATTCACTTTGGTTTAGGTTGAAAATAACTTTACATTTTAGATAGGGGGAAAATGGCGCCGCTGATTCAGAATTTGTAACTATTTGTGAAGACCCTACAATAGACACGATAGGGCGTCCCGCCTAGCCAGTCGATTAGCATAGAAACGAATAAAATTTAATAGTGCTGGGGATATAGATATTGTTCCTAGATCGAACCAACTTCGTGGCTTATAGAAAATCTGTTTGCAATTCCGTTAATTACAATAAATCGAGTAAAATTGGTTTTTTATATGGGTAATTTTTCTCCTGTTAATAAATGCTTTTTCTTGAAAACTAAAACCCATAATCAAAAAGGTATGTGAATAAATTTTTTGTTGGTTTTTCATAGCTGCCTGCACACTTCCAGTTGAATAGAAATGACTGTGTTGATTACTTTTCAATATTACATTTCTCATGCATTAAGTAAAGAAACTTTATTGTCAAAAAAGCAGTTGCAAACTGTGCAAACATGGAGGACAATAAATTAATTTACTCTCCGGAAGCAAGCAAGGGACCATCCCATCAATTCCGATCAAGGACCCTGAGACAGAGGTGGATTTAACATTTCAAAATAGTTCGACACGTGTTATAATATTAACAACAACCAACAAATATTGTATCTAATAAAACACAGAAAAGTCATTTCACAAGTACGTATTATATTCAAACTATAACCATCGCAAAGTATTGTTGATAAATCGTAAATATTAAATAACACTAAATTCGCTAATAATTATTTCAATAGATGCCGCCTCTAGGCAAGAACCTAGCGAGTTTTTATAAAAAAAATTCGTCTCTACCTGAAGGAAAACAGGAGAAAAACCCGGGCCAGGATGGATTTAGCCCCTTTGTTAAAAATTGTCTTTAGTTCCATTAGGAAGTTTAATAGGAAAATAAGTTCATTATTGAAGAGAAATTAAATACACTGCACTCTTATGATCTCAGAAGTGCAATTCTTCTGTATCAAGGTGCGAGTTATCTAGTTTTCCCTGTGGATGCTTCAAAGAACTAAACCACATACATTTAAATTTATTCTCTCCAGTTTCGTATCCAAATGTTCCAATGAAGTGCAATGAATTTATTGATATTGTTGGAGATAAATTTTTCTTCAAGTTTGGATGTATATTTTAAAACTTTAGGTTAAGAATGGCTGTCACATGTGTTCTTGAGGAAAGTAATAAGTTTTATAAACAAAGTGACCACATGGATGCCAATAAGCATACAATCTCCTGTAACAGCCAAGCGGATATCCCATGAAAACCGATTAAAGTGTAGAAAGAAAAACCGGAAAAAAATTTACGTGGAAAATTCTGATTTATTGGTATCTGTCTTTTGTGTATGAAGATACCCACTAAACTGCTAATCCGTGTGACCTATTCCTTTGTCTGCAACCCTTAAGTATCTGAAATTATAAAAAGAAATATCCATTCCATACAAACGCAATTTGAAGTTGTTCTAAATATATTTCCTTGGGTATAATTCGTAATAAATAAACAACTGTATTATATCCTATTGTAATACATGCCTGGGCTTAAGGAGTCAGTGTTAGAAAGAATGTCATGTTTGTCAGTTTACTACAAATTTTTTTCCGAATGAATTTTTATTTTCAAATTGTGTTGAATTACATTTTTAAAAAGGCATCACAGGAGGACTATTTTGTGTGTTTCCTGAAAAAAGAGTATATAATAGTACGTGTAAGAAAATATATTTAAACATAAAATACATGTGAAGTATTTTTATAATACGTTTTATTTTAAGAATTACAAGAACTTGCTGATTACGTTGTGTAAATGTCATTTGAAATTTAATATGTTTTCCAGTGTCTGTTCTTAATTGACTAATTAAAAAAATAAATAAATAAACTTTGTCAAAAAAGCAATTACAAACTGCGTATGACCACGTGAAGGGAAATAAATTAACTTATTTTCCGGAAGCAAGATTAGTTATTTTATTTATTTTATGTAGTATATTAAAAGAAAAGCCATTTATTGGAATATAATATTTTCGAGCTTCTCCGCAGTCCTAAGCTCCTACGCAGCAAATCGATGTAATAGAGCTAGGAAGAACGACGATCATATCTCCGTTGTTGTATTTCTCGTATCCTTAACATCGCGTTTTTACCTCTGTTGCTGCATGAGCGCAGCACCGGCATTTGACCGCAGAGCGCTCTGGTGAGAATTTACTGCCTCGCGGACGCGTGCGGTGGCGTGCGCCGAAGTCTCTCTCACACACGCTCACGCACGCACGCACGCTACACGCGACCTTCACCCTCTCTCACGCTCCCACATCGTACATCCACCTCTCATACAAATGGTTCGCCCATCCGAGATGCATGACCCACGAGGTGTGATTTTCTCACTGTATATGGATATTAAAATATTCTAAATAATATTTTATATAAAGTTAATTCTTTATATACCTTATCACTCTATCGCTTCAGTTCTTTGAACATTGACGGATATATAAATAAATAGCAGGCATTCATCCTCTCTGATTCAACCCCTCAAGCAATCAGTAAAATACCCTTAAATGTCTGATTCCATTGTGTTAAATCCATCGGGTGTCTAATTGGGGTATTGTGGTGGCTAAGCAGTGGGATTTGCATTCTTTGGTTCCCCAAACAAGGAATCGATCGCAGAGCACGGTTCACGCAATTCTGTCTAACGAGGACAGCTCCCTGTTGTTGCGAAGTTTGTCCTTCCTCATCCTCAGTTAGCAGAAACTCCCTAACATCCAAGTATTCGGTTATAATAGGGTATGAAAAATTGTGGCCTCGCAAACAATTGACTATGCTGTGAGGGAGGGAGGGGAGAGTGGTCTCCGATGGGTTAGTTGTGGACGTATTTAGCTTCAATGAGAAACCACTTACGACCTTTAGGAAATGATGAACGAGTATTGTTCAAAGTGGAACCAAAGAATAGCCTTATATTAGACAGCTATCGGGGTTCTAATGTGAAATATAAAAATAATTTTTGCTACGACAAAAAAATGGAAACCATGCCCTCCCCCAAATTATGGTCCAGTAAGTTGCTGCCGAAGAGGTAAAGCAAAAGGTATTCTTAAAGGGGTCAACATTTACAAAGTTTCTCTTTCAGAGAATTATGTTAAGATAATTCAAAAAAAAAATAGAGGATTTTTAAAATTCTGAAATGAGGTTTTCAAGAAATTACTTTTTTAGTTTCATTAGTCGCGTACGTACACGTGTATTCAATGCCTATCGGCAAACTTTCTATTATTCGATATTCGACAAGTTAAAAAATAGGTCCAAATCTATCCTTTTATGAATAAACTACAGCGAAATTAGATTTTGTGACAGCTCTTCGAGTTTTTTTTTTTTTTTGCTCGGCATAAAATTTGCAGGGCACGTTGCTGTAGTCATTCACTCATGTAATAGTGGTTCAAATTGTTTGAAATATTACTTATCGCGGGTCATTAGACACAATACAATTTTGATATTTTAAACGCGAGGAAATTTGGTAAAAAGCTAAGAAAGCTTACTTTCATTCTACAAAATTGAGATTTCTTGAAAATATTTTTTAAATTTTAAAAACAAATTAATTCATATTTAGCAATACCATCCCATCATATTAATGAAAGAGATATGTTGGTACATAAGAATGCATATTAGCTTTAAGTTACAAATCATTTCTTCAAACGGTCGTGGTACGTGGATCGTATTTCTGATGTAAGTCCTTTGCTCAAATCGTCCATGAACTTCAATCGCAGATGTTTTGGAAGGCAAACGTGTTCTTTCCTACGCCTCGCACTTCTGTTCTGCCTACAAAGACGCCGTTACGTTTGTTATCTTGCATCGTGTGTTTCATTTTCGTTTTCTCATTCCTCACTTCGTGTGTAAATACTCTTCACATTCCTTTCAACATGTCTACTTTCTCTTCACCTACCACCTCTCCGTATTATTATTTCATAACATACTGTTTTCACACCTTCTCCATCACATAATTTCAGTTGACGAATGAAAATTCGTAGGAGATTGACCCTCCAGGGGACTTACACCTAATAAGTACGTGTTTGGCGAACACGGGACCCCGAGCTGAGTATGGCATTGCTTCCACTTATGGAAAGCTCCTTCCTTTCTCTTTCCTGATCTCCCTTGGTCACCTCTTCTTCTTTTCGATTCCGAGTGCTAAGGTATCTTTCATTTTCCTCTTTCTTTCTTCCTTCCTTTCTTTTTGTAATAATATATGTAATGCTATGAGGTATGTTGATATTTGAGTTTTGAGTTGTAATTCAGGAGGGTTTTAGTGTGTATGGTTGAGTCATTCGGCAAGTCCCACACGCGAGGGGAGTCACGTTGGCTCTCCCTAGTGCGTAACTGCATTTTCCCTACATGTACAAGTTTTTAGGACTCTAATGACCTCGATGTCGACGAGCCGTAAAGCCCCCACCCCCCTCAAAAAAAATCGATGGGGATTGAGTAATGTTTATTTCAGAATTTGTGTATTTATATTGATGATGTATTATTTGGTGTATTTGTTATTGTCTTTGCTCTGTATTTTTTCCAATGATATGAGAAAAAGTTTGTATTTTAAAGTACAAAATAAATTTGTTTATGTTAAGTACGAGTGTACTATCTCTGCTGTTTATTGAACTATTTTCTTAAATGTTTTTCACAATGCTACTGCAAGCGCTCTATTAGAAAATTCTACTTCCAATATTCAAAAATTATATTACTATGTGCCATTTCATGTCAATTTTCTGTAATGCTCTCAATTTTTTTAATGTGATTGAAAATAACAGGGAAAAAAATCATCAGTTTTTAAAAGTATTCTTTATTCGCAACTCTTTCTCATATAAAAGTCAATATCCGTCAAATGTACAACTTCCCGTTTTAAGGTTTTTACTTCACATAAATAAATTTGACCAACAAAGTTATCATTCTCTGCATAACTCTTTTTTTTAAACGAAAATGTGAGTTAAAAAACGGTATGTCATGGCATGTAGTCACACACACACACACTCGGCCATAATGTATGCTGCTTGTATGGCAAACTCACATCACTCCTCTCGTTTTTTCAGTAAATGGATGCTATTCAGACAACGCTCTGGACTGAATTAAGTTACTTGAATCTTCTTTTTACATTTTTCTTTCTCGAATGAGCTTTTATCTTTGTTATGAGAATTTATTTCTCAATGTTTCTTATGCATGTCTTTTGTTTCTTTAAATAATACAATGAAGATCAACATTTGCGTTGTGTCAATTGAACAAATTCCTCTTTCTCTCGTATCAACTGCCTTCTCAGGTTGATTTTATTGACTACGCCATAACCTGACCTTACTGACGTGTTTGATCAGAACTTTCTTCAAATCCATTGTGACGTAACTTTCCGTAGTGAATTTCAATTGTTCTCGTTCACCTCCTCTCTTATCGTCTCGATAAGAGTTTTTTCTCGGAGATCTCATACTTTTTTCTTTCTCGTTAATTGTTGAAGCTTTGCCTCGGAAAGCCACTCTGAAATGCTTCCCGTTTATCATATTTATGCGTTGCTCGTAAGCTAGCAAATTGATAGCGTTGTATTTACCTCGTGATATCGGATCCTGTACTAACGTGAGCCGCTTATAACAGCGAGATGCCTCAAGATTTCAAAACTTTAAGACTTTAGCTGTAGTTCTCCAAGTGTCATATTAGGTTTGGAATTTATTGGACACTAAATTTATTATTATTATTATTATTATTAAATTTATTATTTTTATTAATATGCGTTGATCAATCTGTCACATAGAACAAGGTCACTTATCTACAGAGGGTGCTTTTTTCAACAATACTAAGATTGGATGTTCCATTTTGGTCATAAATAATAACCCCTATCTGTTCAACACGTTACATAAAGATGACTGAAACGTTGGCGTGTCAAAAAAGGAGTTATTATTTATGACCCAAGCGCAATATGCAGTCTTAGTATTTTAATATCCTGAAGTGAAAAAGTTTTTTTATATTTTTTTTTATTTTTGCCCATGTCTTTGGTTTTTGACCCCACTGCGCGTCGATGCCCTCCTGTCATCGCTCGCTCTCTCACACACTCACATTTCACCTTCCCCTATCTCCACCACACATGAGTGAGAGGACTAACACCGCATCCCGTAGATAAGCTGCGTGGCGTGTGCATGTTCTCATTGTTCAACAACGGGATACACCACAACGGGAGCTCGTTACGCGGGCGAATTTGCGACCCTCACGTTTTTCACCCGTCGTTCTTCAGCTCCCAGGGGAGGAATGCGCACGCGCGCGCGTGGGGTGGGGTGGGGGGGAAGGGGGTAGGAAGAGGGAAGACCGGCCACCAGAATGAAACGCAATTGCTCGTTTTGGTTCGTTACCGTGTCTTTATGTCGAGTGATTTCAAGGGCTGAACTGCCTTTGATACGAACCGAACCGAATGGGTCACGCTTTTGCTTTTTCCTCTACATTGCACAGAGTGCGTGACTATTGGAAGAGTTGGGCGATTGCGACAGAATGTTCGTCACCACAGAATGACACTTTGCGGGTCTCTTTCGACTATGACTGAAGTAATTTGAAATTACGAATTCAAGGATATATCTTCATTAGATGTACTTAAATAGTAACTCAATAAATGATTACTAATTTTATTGTTAATTTTGTTTTACTCTAGCAAATTAAATGAGCAGCTAAGGATTAAACTTACTCTCGGAAGTAAGAAGTATTTCAGAATTTTTAAACGAACATACGTCGCTGGTGTAAAATAAAGATTTTATTTTAGAAACAAAAAATCAGAGTAAAAGAGAAACCAATGTTTGTTACTTGCAATAAATATTTCCTGTCATGACAAATGCATAACCCGTTGATGCCCGCATTACTTTATTTCAGTGATATAAATTCAACGTGTTCTTCAAAAATCTTGATCTTTTTTTTGAACGAAACTTTATAAGATACTTATACAAATATATGTTTCTAGGCATTTACAAACATGGAGACTTATTTCGGGAATATTCCTCTGATTATTTTACGAGAAATGCAAATAAATTTTTGTGAGTGCTGGCGCTCTATTATTCAAATTATGATGTGGTAAATTATATCACGAGTTGGCAACAATAAAACTACTATTACATTCTAACTATGTTTTGAAATTTGTTTTATTTTATTTTACTGAAAACAATAAGTAATATACATTTAGAAAATCGATTTAAATTTTACTTTGTCACAACTTTCCGATTTCTAGGAGTTTGACGAGCTTGGTTTCACCACATTAATTGCCACCTAAATTTAGACGATTGATTAAGTTTCGATGATACTGATGATGATGACAGTGATAGATGCAGGAAACTAACCAAGTGCGTGATGTCTGTGGGGATTGTGTTTGCAAAGATCACTTGGTTAAGAAAACATTGTATGATAAATTTATTGGCTAATTTAGATATGAACATAATTTTTGTTGAGAATAAAACAATTAATATTTTTTGTCTCGTTTCCAGAATATTTCAGTACAATGTAAAATAGCAAATTAATACCGTATATGATGCGTTTTCAAAGGCAAATGTTTCTATAGAATGTGTACATAGATGATGAAGTAAATGGATCATAAAAGACCCCAAACATAGTTCACGTAATTTTGAGGAAACAGGGTACAAGGGGTACCATGCGTCCGTTGAAGAATAAATGTCCCTCGCAAATCCAGATCTGAAGGCTTTGGGGAAATAGTAGTACAAGTGACAAAATTGAAGGGAAAAAATGATTTTATGGTATATAAGTGTTCTCAAAAATGTTACAAACCTAGAAAAAATATCTTTGATTGGCGATGCCATATAGTGGCAGAACGTTTGAAATCTTTGCAAAGTTACTCATTTTGTTACAAAAATAATGGCACAAGTGCGCAAGTCAACAAATGTGCGTTAATGTGCTAGGTTTTATTTGTTTAAAATCTTACTGCTGCTTTAAAAAATAAAATATTAAAAAAAAAAATTTTAGTCGATAATTTGCGTAAGAACGTGTTACTCTCTGTTTCAGATATGTAACGTATGTACATTTTAGTTGAATTATGCACTGTACCACTTTTTCTTATTTCTAACTATGAACTTGTGTGAGTGATTTCGTACTTTTTAATATTACTTAAACCATTTTCTATATTTTCCTTTCAGATCTTCAACAAAATCTCTAAAATGTTTTCACAGTAAGATAAATAAATGAGTTTTTATGACCCAAACGCAACATTTAATGTTAGTATTTTAATATCATGAAGTAGGATATAAAGTAAAATATGATATACAGCCCCGATGAAGAAAAAATAATTTTTTTTCGAAACATTGGCTTTATAAAGTGTAACAATGTCTGTTGACCTTAACTCAATAACTCCTAAATAATGATGAATAACGAGACCAATAATCAGGAATTTACAAGATATATAAAGCTTCTTTCACAAAACTTGTATTCAGGTTTTTAAATTTCAATTTATGGTTCGTTGTGTTTTTCCTACAAGTCTTAGAAATGTCACTTGTACCACTATTTTTCTAAGCCCTTCCATTGTTCGACTGCGAATCGAAGGGACTTTTTCTGCCCTCTGCACGACGCCCTTGTTTTAACACGAGGCGAGATCTGTGACGGGAGGAACAGGCGGAGAGCAAGCGCCCTTCTGTGCAAGTCGACGCCTTCTTGAGCGGCCCTTGCACACCATCGAGTACTTTTCCCGTTCCTTTTGATCTCGTTTTCGTCAAATGTACGGCAAAGTTGTAAAGGCGTGGAGTGTTTATCGTGGAGGTCTTGGTTTGGAAAGAAAAACGACGTCTGTGGAAAACCAAACAGAAAAGATATAATCTAATCTATTCCCGTGAATTGTAAAGATAGAGAACGGGGAATGTAAAGATTTTGAGCTGTTTGTCATTAAGACGATTTAATTTAATTTTTGATCGTCTACTCAGTACTTTACGATGTTCTTGCTGTATATTTAGAAAGTAGTTATAGTCTGCATAGGTCCACATGGGAGACAATACATTACAAATAATCTCTGGAAACGAGCAAGGGACCATCTCATCGATTCCGATGAAGGGTCCGAAGACACTGGGGGATTTATCGTTTTTGCACCCCAAGGAGGCGGAATCATGGAATGCACCCCCTTCCAAGAATTAAAAAAATATATATATTTGTGACGCGTTGGTTTAAATTCAATCTCGTCAATATTCCGTAGGGCACTTTCAAATTACCGTAATAATAAAATCTATTAATATATAAATATTTGTATTCACACACTTGATAGAACTGGAAAAATTATCTTCATCCAGCCTTTACCAAGCTCTAGACTGAAAAAATGCATTAACCTCCAGTATTTTGGACGTAATTAACAACTTACTATTTACTGCAATAAGGAGTCAGCGTGGCTCAGCGGGTAGAGCGCTGAGTTGCCGGATAGCAGGGTTCGATCCCCGGTGAGGTGGGGATTTTTCATAACACCTCAACATACAGACTGACTCCCAGGTCTACTCAGTCTGCTGTAAAATGAGACCCATCGTCTATCCTGGGGCCAAATTGGTTGGAGTGTGGTGCTGATCACTCTCTCTAGTGCAGAGGTCTAGTAATTGCGGAGCTCTACCCTTCGCGAACCCCTGGGGCACTTTCGGGGCGTGTTCAGGGATAGTTTGATTTTTTATTTACCGTAATATTCTAATAAGCTTAATTATAAAGGACAAACCGCATTTTGAGTTCCTCTAGTTTCCCTGAGTAACGCTTCAAATGGGTGATTTTCTTGGAACTCACGACAGATTTGCAGCGGTTGCCGTTTGTTAATAGAGGAAATTGGGAAGAATTTGATGGACGTTGATTGATCGTGTAAGCGTCTTTAATCTCTGGTGATTAGGAAGTCTTTAATTATTATCGATTGGCACATACTCCCTTTTACACGATCGCCTCACGATGGGATTGCTGTAATTGATCTTCTCTTTATTACAATCGTATTAAGATATGTCAATTTAACTATGGTATAACACTTCATACCTTCTTTTTTCCACTATTGCATTTTATAATAATTTATTCGTCAATTTTTTTTGTAATGAAGGACGTAGATGAGTAATTTGTATTGAAATCTGATCATTTGTATTAATAGAAAGAGCTCGGACTCCATAAATAAATTAAATATTGAATATAATATTACAGAAAGTTTTAATTGCGAATCCCCCAGTTGAGTGGGGTACGTTTTGTGGGGATTTTCGTGGTTTTACTAGGAATAGCGTTAATGCTTGGTTAACAACGAAGAATAAAATTTGTCACTATGCTATTTGCAAAGAAAGTCACGATTTAGAGCATAGCACAGTTCCCTGAAAACTGCCGGTCCCTCCACACCGTTCGGACTCTGCGGGGTTAAGCTCTTAAATCACCCAAAACATTAAAAAACGTGAAATAAAACAAGTAAAGTCAATTTTTTGAGTCAAGTAGGTGACTAATAGCTTAACTCCGGAGAGGCAGATTTGCTCGGTCATTAAGGGTGAAAGGACTAGCGGACTTCGGAGAAGTGTCGTAAGCTCTCCAATGACACTATATTTGCAAATAATACAGACTGTTGCTCAGTCCAGCGTTCTGTATGTTGGTAATCAATATTATCATGCGTAACTACATTGTCAAGTAAGGACAATGTTCATAAGGGAAGGAAAATTAACATCAAATAGGAACTACTTTCATCAAGGACCAGGGTTGTATAGATTTCAAGAAAATAATTTAAAAAAAATCAAATAAGTAGTACTAAAGAGTATTACAGCGGGGGTGAAGCACACTTGTTATAAGAATTGCGGGAAATAATATTTCGCTAAGAATAAAAAACAATCCTGACAACGACTTGTTCGCCAATACGCGTGGACAGAAACGAATGTGATACTAAAGCATATATTGTAAGCTTAACGTAGTCGTCTTATGCAGTAAACACTGATTTTAAAAATAATAACAACTTTGAAATCACGTAAGTGATGGAAAATTTCTTTGATTGATAGTTCATTTTGTATCACTTTCATCTGTCTGTCACCGGACATTAAGATATCGTTCTTAAATTTTTCTGAGGTGACATACATAAATCATGAAACCGGTTNGCCATGTTATTGCATGTTCTTATGCATTTCAAACGAGTCAAGCGAGTTCCTGAATATTATTTGTACTATATTATTGAATGGTAGATACAATATAAATCATATTTTTTCTTTCATTATTATTCATATTCTTGTATTTTAAAACAATGAAAATAACTATACATCTCAGTGATTTGACTAACTTGGAGTGCTAGTCCCATCTTATATCGAAAGTAATTCTGAAGATTGATGTGAAAGCTAGATGCACCTGATTTAGCGTATTTATTCTACGTTGACCAATAAGAAATTAACTTTTCTATTCTAGTTGGCTGATATTTAATTTTTGTAGAAGAACAATAGAGTATTTTTGACATTTCTGGACGAAAAGCAAATTATAAACTTTTTAAGAATTTATTGCAAAGTGTCTTGTAAAAATCAACTTTAAATTTAAAGTTTCTTGAAATTCTAAATATTAAATTTTTCAGTTTCTAAAAAAACAAACATTTTTCATTAAGTTTTAAATTTTAGTTTTTCTATTGGTGAATAATCTCGATAAGCATAGAAATTCATTGATTTAGTTGGGGGGAAAATAATTTAGAAATTGAATCTTTCTTGATCTGAAAATAAATGAGAAAAATACAAATTTATGTGATAATGCTATCAAAATTATTCTGAATGTATTTTCTGAAGTACCATTAATAAATATTTTAATAAAATAACAATTTACTTATTTATTAGATGAACACAAACAAGATACCAAACATAAATATTTCACTTATTTATTAGTATTTGTTTCCTACATGATATTGTGAATTATTTCATTATATCTTCGTACCAATTCATTTTTTTCTGGGTCCGTAGTCAGAAATATTCTTAGGGAGACAGACATCTGACAAATCAATTGCTGAATTTTTAAAATATTTAAGATTAAAATATTTTATATTTGTTCTGTTGTTACTTTCACGTAGTTCATTGAAAATTGATGAATTAACAATATTTCTTTACTTAAGTATGATTACGACTTGTAAGACAAATTGGAATGCACACGAGCCCTCGATATTCCCCTTGAACGCTTCTGTTTTTCACTTTCCCGTTATACGAGTAGTGTTTAAAGAAAGTATTGTCATTGTGTGGGAAATATGTGAGATTCATTCAGATCTTCATGGGTTGGTGATAATAATGAAAGATGTCTTACTTATTTAAAACCTAATGAAGGTGAAGTTAAATAATTGGTAAATAAAATTGAT
The DNA here is from genome assembly GCA_002313205.1 of Laupala kohalensis. Classification (NCBI taxonomy): domain Eukaryota; kingdom Metazoa; phylum Arthropoda; class Insecta; order Orthoptera; family Trigonidiidae; genus Laupala; species Laupala kohalensis. The sequence goes on from NNCF01127040.1 coordinate 348,023, forward strand.
TGTCTAAAATTGTGACACATAAACAACAAGGTTTAATAGTGAATTTTATTATTATTAATAATAATAATATATCAGGAAACCTCAAATTTATGTGTTGGTTTCAGGAGAGTCAATATCCTAATTTTTGCTTTTATGTCAAATTTTGTATATGTGTGTGTTAAAGATTTTGTTGCCTCTATAACCAAAGAAGAAATTGTTGCAAGAAACCTATCACAAAAATTTCTGCAACAAAGCAATATTACAAGTTATTTTTAACACAGTTTATTTCGTGTAGTTGTATAATTTCTACCATTTACGTCCATTTTTAAATCTAGAATATTGAAATATAAGTTTAAAAACTACGATAAATATTGTGTATTGTCCAACTAAGGTCAAATAACGTGTATCTTACTCTTCTAGATTTGAGAATTAACGTAAATAGTAGGAATAACATCACAATTTTTATTACGAAAATTGGTGAATAGTAGGAGTGATCCTCGCGCATTACCTGCATTGTTCTGGGTGTTCGTTGTGACAACAAGAAATCCGTCCAATGCACGACTCTCTCCATTCGCAGACGCAGCTGCATGTGAGCCGTGTTACGTCATCGGCCTCATCAGGAGGGTCGCGTCAAATTCCTGTTTTCGAAACATGTGGAATTTATTCGTTCGATACATCCATCTCCTCCTGCAGCTGAAGCTGAGAGAAATTGTCTCGCTTCTGAAGGGTCAGTCACGCTCATCGTAATGGTTTAATTCATCCCGGGTTCAATTCCCGGTGGGGCCAGAAAAAAATTGCAGCTTTTCACGTGAATGTTCCAGTTCATGTAGCTGTGACTACTGAAAAGCAAAACTCTCCTTTCTCTATCCACCTTCTACTGAGTATCAATAACTCTTAACTATTACTAACTACTACTAACACCTACACGTGGGTCAAGTAACTAACCGACTCATCAATAGCGTACCACTCAACATACCTCCATGTAGATAAACTTCAATAGCACGACGCTCATTGCCAGATTAGTAATACGTTCTTAATTTCATCTTTGTTTCGTCTTCAGTTTTAGATTTCGTCAGGAATCGTATCAATTACATAAATAAACCATGAATGGAAAAATGATGGAACTCATCCTTTTTTAATTTTTAGTTAAGGTCACATATTCATGCTCTATAGTCAAATCTATTACAGTACACACGGCGAAAGGAAAGTAATGAGGAAGGAGACTAAAGACCACCTGACCGGAAGTTATCATAACATGCGTATATTTACAATATAATAATTGTATAATTTCAACTATATGAACGAAAATTGGGTCAGGTGAAAATGGCGACGAGTCGGGAATCGAACCCGGGACTCCTGCTTTGATCGTTGGGGTGTTGACCACTACACCATCCGTTCGCCTTCCATAACTGTACACCATTTCCACCCAGACCTAAATCCCGGTGGACCTGAGACACATCCCCATATGGAGACAGAAGGCATGAGATCAAGTTTACTGTATTCTAAGTAATTTTTGTTTCTGAGTCGTTTCTGAGAAATGTCGCTTTTTATATTTCTTATCTAAAATGGAATTATTCCATAGTGTGACTATCATGAATACAATGTGAAAGTATTTCACTAGGTTTTTTCACATATTGAAAGAGGAGATAAAATTAAATTATAAGCAAATTATGTGGAATTAATTAACTTTTCAATTGTATCAACCCTGGAGCACCGTGAATATACTGAGTATATTAATTAAATTTTGTTGGAATATATTTGCGGTTGTTTACTTGGTGTCAACCAAATATTTAGTAACAGTTGGAAAAGAAGTAAATACTTAAAATATAAGCGCAATTGCTTACTGCTGTTCATTTGAAGAGAAATATATGCCTCGTATTTAATTTTGGAAATATTCCACACTGCATCTGTCTATGGAAATTCTTGACTACTTGTAATAATCAAGATGTAATCTTCAATTTCGCTCATTACAACATTCGTCAGATTGTCAACGTTTCGAGTTTTACTATTTTGGCTTCTACTAAATGAGTTGGTCTTGGTTTTGCATTGAAGCAATGTGTATAGTGTGCCAGAGTGTTTTGATGTTACACTTTGTGGTCCGTAAGTGATGTTTTATGCCAGAGAAATAAAAGTAGAGAAGATTATTCGAAAATGAAAAGATATTCGTTACTGGTGATGTGCAATATATCTTAAAATAGTAATTCTGAAATAGAATATACTTCAATGCAACCCTAAAATAGATCCTTGTATTGTAAGAATCTAAAAGAATAAGTCCAAATTGTTTTCAACTAATGATAAAACTTTGCAAATAGGAAGTTAAATGTTTTGATACATACATTTTTTATGCAAGTACTGATTTATTTTGTAAAGAAAAATGATAGTTTCGATGAGAAAATGAAATATCAGTCGTGGAATATTTCCGTAATGTGACACAACAAAAAACACTAATGAAAAAGTAATAAAAAATACTAGTCGACAACTGAACACCAAAATAAGAAATGTTACCTTTTTAATATTTCATTACCATTTTAATGTTGTTTTTGCAATCTACAATTTCAAAGAAATGGGTCAGGTTCTTTCTTCCACTTATGGTTCATCCTATCCTATTAACTTTATCGCAATTCAATTGAATTTGGATTCATTTTATTCGTTGTATAATATTGTTATGTATAATATACAAATATCACGTCATGATATATTGTTTTGATGCGATATTTCTTTGTTATAACCTATTGCTGTAAAAAATAACACGTTCACATAAAAATTTATGAGACCATAATAATTTCGTGATATATAGCGAAAATTTGAGAAAACACGTTAAGGAACATTTCACTCTGAAGCAAACCTATATCACTCTCTTGCATCCCTTTTCTTGTGATTATCACTACAAGCGAAGTCCCATTAAAATTTCTAGTTCATAACCTTAATATTTCCCCCTCTGCTTTGACGAATGATGACAAAGCACCGAATTCATGACAAAGCACCGAATATATTCTCTCCGCTTCACCCCTTAAAATAATAAAACGTCAAATTTCCAATAAATGGACTTCAGAAATTTTATTTGACAACCTCCAACAACAGTAAAACCACGAGGGTAACTCTATCAACTCATAGAATGTAGCTAAAATAATATACAATGCTAACCTGAATATAATCCTGAAGTTTCTTATCTGTTTACGCACAATAAAATCAAAAATATAGAAAAACTAAAAAAATTGGGCCCACACGTTATTCCGGGTAATTTGCAGTGCACAACGCAGCAATTACGTCAAAACTAGGTTTGTATTTTTTTTTTACACACATCAATGGAGATTTAGAGAGAATAACTGCATAAAAAATACTTTTATGCTGGTAAAGTAGCGGATAGTCTTCTATTATCATAATTCTGTTAATCTTTCTTGGAATGATGATGTTGAGAGAAGTTTGTTTAGTTATTTAAACCCATACGTCAATTTATTTGACTATGATACACACATGTGTCACCGCGGATGTCACGAGATGCAGTTCATTACATGTGGTGACGTTGACATTTATTATTATCATCAATATTAGAATTTATATATGTATTCGGTGTGTTCGCGTGGAAGACCCAGGCAACGAAAAACTGAACAGATAATGAGAGAACAAAATAATTTCTCAATTTCCTTTTCCCTTCACTCATAAATTATTAACCCCAGTATTTAATTATAAACTTATAAACTTAATTATAAACTACCCTGCATACCAGGGAGATATGGCTTGATCTTTTGGTTTGGTTAGATGTATGTGTAGTAAATCTACAGAAATTAAATTAAAATATTCCCGATAGATATTGAATATGACTTATCTTTGTATTATATTCAAATGATTTTTCTACTCTCTGCTTTCACGTCTATAATCCTTTTTAAGTATTTTGTTTATGTGAATTGTCATAAGTTAATTGCGTCAATGCTATGAGTAATGAAATTTTAAAACATATTATTAACTGCAATTGAAAACTGAAACAGTTTAGATAATTGTGTTAATGTGTATTTTAAATTTTGTGATTTTTTTTCGTAAGAGGTTTGCTTCGTTTGTCCTATTGAATGCATAAAGGTTCCATTACATGTGATATGAATGACTTTTACTTTTAATATAATTAACTATTCTTTNGAATGCATAAAGGTTCCATTACATGTGATATGAATGACTTTTACTTTTAATATAATTAACTATTCTTTAAATAAATATTTTGTTACCAAAAAATCAGTTTAAAATCTTATGACTACACAGAGATCTATAAAATAATTCACTGTCCGGAACTATAATTTCAAATCAAAATGATTGCGTAATGGAGAACACCAGAAAATTGGTTAAGAGATACGACTGCAGAGATAACGTACATTACTATGACGAGATTGGGTGTAGATGAAAATATTTCTATTATAAATAATATAAAGCGACAATGAGCATCAATTATAATTATTACTTCTATTTTAATAAGTAACAGTAAAACAATAGTTTGGTTCCATAATCCGATGGAAAAAACGTCAAAAAACAAAATTTCCATATGAATTAATTTAAATCCAATTAATTCGTTTTAGGCACCTCTCCATACGACATGGAATGGTGATAAAATGTGAAATAAGTATGGAAATCAAAATCACATTTTCTACTGAGTGAATATAATGATTTATACTAAAAACCATAAAATTAATATGAAGTGAATATAAAAGAAATTAATATATAAAGAACAAATTAACATTTTACAACCCTCTTTTATAAAGGACTTTATTCTCTTCTTGGTGGTGGGAACGCTTCAATATAAGTAGACCTGTGTCGCACAAGAAAGCTGTCTAAATAGATCTATTGCTGCGTCTCTTTGACCAAATATGGGGCAGGACATTAAACAAGTTTAATGTACTTCATTGCTGTAGTAAAATTTGCAACGATGTCACGTGGGCACGCCGCAAAGTGTGCGTAAATGAGCCAAAAAACCGCGCAGCAAACATGAATAAATAATGTGGTGGAATATTTGTTATAATAACAAAAAAGGCGATCGATATTAGTGTAGGAACGCAAAAGGGAGCTTCTTAAGTGGTAATACTTCCACGATGTACGTGTAAATCCGATCTGAAAATATCATATAATTTTATTCTCCATGTTATTTAAATGGTGAAAACTGGTTTACTTAAATGGTTGCAACTTCCTTACGGGATTAAACGGAATGATGAAATTTTGACTAATCTAATTTTGACATTCTGTCCATGAAAATACTTTACTTTTCACCTGCCAGCACTTGCCACCGACATTGTTATTCACTGATGAAAGTATTTTGGAATATATAGAGAAGAGAAAGCAAATTCCGATGATGAAGATTGTGAAAGTAGCAATGATTTTCCGTAGATACACACACGTGTGCCAATGATTAATTACAACTTCATTTAAATTATAACTTGACCGTATTTATATTAAAAGTCTAAGACATTACAAATTTTACTTTGAACCTTTTATTGATAACCGAAAATATGCAAAAATTTAAGATATTGTATACAATAGTATATAAATTGTTAAGCGCGCTTTTCCGCACACTGTGCGCCGACGAAAACCGAGGGAACCGTCGAAATCCTAGATTACTTTTTCACGAAATATGATGTAAAACGAGACTGACAATAATAAAAGTCGACAAAAACTGAGATGAACTCAAAGTCATGTAACCTTGCCGAAAATAATGCAATATGGCTGCCTAACACGAATTGCCAACTTTACGAATGTAAGTAATATTTGAATAAATATTAATCGTCGTCACGAAGGCGACTATTTGCTGTAAAGAATAAACGCGTTAATAGTAAGTGAGACACAAGGTAATATTCGTCTACGCGCTCGATGCAGAAAGAACAGAATAGCGTCACAACAACAAGTGAACTGAATTGATGGCTGATGGTGGCGATTAATTTAAGTTTAAAGGTATCCGAAAGTACTGCTAACACAATGCGAGGCACTTATCATGAGCATTAAAAACGAAAGCGAAGTAAAAGTTGTGTACAAGCCCAGTACCAGCATCATGCCAGTTAATTGGCAATAAATAAATAAATCAAGTGCCCAGAAAGAAGTAACAAATTGCCCATGACCATATTAAGGACAATAAATTAACTGCTAATAAACACAGTGCGTTTCCTTTCATGTTTTTTTTTCTTCGGTTACATTTTTTCTGAGTAAAATAACAGGAATTTTCAGTTTATCATTGTGCTTCGTTGAAGATATCATTGTAAGCACGTTTGAAATGCATGGTGTGAAAGAATGCCTTTTCTATACCAACATTATTGTAGACCTGTGGATAGACATACACGAGAGAGAAGAACGAGTCATTGAGATTGCCCACAGTACGGATATGAACGAGGAAACGATCTCAAACTAATGAAACAACAAGGCGTAGACGTAACACATAATAACACGAATTGACATGGAAGAGAGACACAACGAAAATAGGAGTAGTGAGAGACATGATAAAAGAGGATTATGGTAGTAGATGAGCGTCTGCCTCCACGTGGCAGGGACGGCGATGTTGTGAATCACTGTGTGCGTCACAACAGCAGAGTGATGCGATAAAGGTGCGAAAAATGAAACAGCCTAGATATAATAAAGAGCCTGGTAACGACAGGGTTCAAGCCAAGGCGCTCTAAGAAACTAAAGGAGCAAATAAATGAATGGGTGGATATGTAAATGTATAGTGTCTATTGTATACGTGGTTAAAATAAATCGAAAAAAGAACTTTGGGTACATTGATAAAGAAAGCACACCCAGAACAAAGGATCCCTTCCGACATCATGTGTGACACCGCACGCGTGAAAGGTTATTGGCAACAGCCAACATGTTGGCCGGCGACTACGAATCGTGTTTGAACCTGAAAACTTGTGCTTCACCGTAATCTGAACGCGAGTCAAAACAAGGGAATCGACTAGAACACGACTCTCTCTTGAAACCCCTCGCGTTCATACTGTAACTTCAACTGCGTTCCGCTTTTAGCTCTGCGCGCGCTTCGTGGGCAGCGCAGCGAGAAAATAGGGAAACGTTCGAACGCGCCCGTGCAGTCTCTGGTTCCGTCTCGTATTTATGCATGTCGCTCAGCGGAGTTCGGAAACGGTGCTGTGAGAACGATCTAATGCAGTGGATCAATGTTTAAACTATTATGAGGAATTTAAATGGTGTACGAATATCGACATACAAATTCAACGGTGGTCTTGTGGTAGGGTCTCCATGGTACCACTGAGGGGGAGAGCACCGGCTCAAACCCTGCGCGGTCCAAGTAGGTGAGGTTTTTATCTGAGTTTCCCTCGTGACGTGTCGGTTCGGTACCGAAGGTTCCCCGGCAATCCAACATCTCTCCTTTCCAATTCCCTCACCCAAATCATAGTTAGGAATCAGATCGAAACATTATGCATACGATACTGAAGGAGTCTTAATGCACGACAGAATTTAAAAAGATACATCGCACCAAATGTACAACTGATTGATATAATGTAGCAAGGATAATTGCTTCTCCTCTTCTTTTCTCAGCTTTTTGCTGAATGTTACTATGTAGATCATTCAGGATTAGTATTTACATAAGAATAATATCTTACTGATGTTCTAAGTAATAAAAAGCGTTTCCAAGTGAGTAGGACCAAAACTGTGATAACACTCCGCTAGTATGAAATCGCCATCTCGTAATGGTTTTGATTCATTTTACACAACCCCAGTAAGACGTCGCACGATTTCATCGAAGCGAAATATTCGACTGCATTTTCTTCGTTTAAATATCCACGCAGTGCTCGTCAACATTTGCATTTCCATCAATGCGTGAGAGTTATTGAAGACGGTAAGCACTGGTATATAAAAGAAGAAGACATTTTTCTCTTAGTTTCATCACATTTTTTTCGTATTTTTATGAATCTCTCTAAGGTAATCAATGGTATGTTGTACGATAAGTTTTCAACCCTTTACAGTAATTTTAACATTAACAAAGATTGCTATTCTTCTATGTCTTTTTGGAAACTTTCGAGGTATCCAATAAAAATTAAATTAAATACTAAATGTCTACAAAATGCGTTTCTATTCAGATAGAGATTTTGAAAACCAATGATGTTTTCTCGTAGCACTTAAACAATATTCTTTGTTTCAGATTGCTGAAAGAGTACAAAACGCTTTTATTGTTGCAATGATAAATGACTTAAATAGAATAATTTCATTTTGCACAAATTATATTTGATATGTTCGTATTATATTTCTCTTACTACGTATTTCTTTAAAATCTTTCAACGAAATGATTTGTTTATTAAAATTATGTGTAGTGAATGAAAATTTTTATGTCTATTATACAAGAGACACTTTTTATCTTAATTAGTGTAAATTTATATTTTTATTCCGATTTGCGCAAGATGATATGCGAAGTGCTTTTGGACTTACAGCGGTGAATAATGACGATGCGTGTTATTGTTTCCCAGTAATCATTCACACAATGTGTTAAAGTACAGAAATCTCTACATTTCTTTAAAATGATTACTCACTATTTACCTCATTGTGTAAATGTGTGAACTGTGGGGTAGATTTAATTTGATAAAACGATCTTTTAAAGTTCTGTTCTATTACATTATTATTAAACTATGAACAAATTATGAAAAGAACTCTTTTCATCATAATATTGCATTAATTACGTGTTTCGACATTAATTTTTCGAGTTGTGCTGGGATTGGTCCGTCGGAGTGAGTAAGCACACTGTTGTTTCTTCCACCATGATGCAATAATAATACTACTACTACTACTAATAATAATAATAATAATGATAATAATAATAACAAAATAACAACAAATTATGTGTAGTAGCAGATCCTATGCGAGTCATGTGCACACAGTTCTAGAATAAAATTGTTCAGATACATTAAATGTTACAAATTGCTATCTGTTGTTAAAATTCTACATGTGTAGAAACCTGTGACGTTGTAAGTAATTTTTTTTATAATTGAAGATGATTATACCGAAATGAAATATGTGACATTAATATCATCAGAACTAACAAATGAGTAATACTTTATTTAATAAAAACCATAGTCAAAAACATGAATCACACTTACATTCTAAGGCTTCCAAACACTATATTCAGCACTGTTTCAATGAAGTTGTATTTTACACGGTGACTAATATCAACGACATCTGTGAGTCCTAACTCAAACTTCATCGCGTATGTAGAGTCATTATGTCTTTCCGCTCTTTCCAGGGACTGCTCTAGAGACCTACTCCTATGAATTGGTCTTTCTGCTATTCTGTAATGCATATTGCGCAAATTGCATAACCTAATCAAACAAGGTTGCAGTGTGAAACTGCAACAAATAGTATAAATGACGTTCATTGGTACGTTGATGTCGAACTCCATTGCTTTCCAGTGGCAATACTTAGAGACGGATGTAGCACTACCGGGGAGACAGTTCATAAACGTATTTGGTCCAGGCATTCTGGCGATACGAAGAATACGATAGAATAGTCAATAATGAAAATGAAAGCATAGGTTCATTCCGATTTATGACTTCCGAATAACGTTACACAATTTTCACTGTATACAACATTTATCACATATTTATTACCCTAATCACTAAGGAGACCACAGAACAAGTAAACAAGAAAGTATTTGAACAAAATTTAAATAATTTATGCATTCAATCGAGTGAAGGGATAAACGAATTTCCCAAGAGGTGTGATGTATAGGACAAATGACATATTAAAAAGTACGGGGTTAGGTGGCGCCGCTTGGATTTTTTTTGTCATCAAGTTTGAAAACAATGGCTAAGTTTGAGAGAAAACGTCAACTCTGGTAATTTTATCTAATATCATTCTCAACGGTGAAAAAGTATATTGAAACATAGGATTGGAGTATTTCCTCGGCACATGCAGTGAATTTTGTCAAGACATTTGTTATGGATACAAAACAATTCGTTGGAATCATTAATATTTTCAAAAAAGGATAATAAAACTTTTTGTGTTTGCAAAATAACTTCAAATTTATATAAATGTTGACTTTTATATTAAAGTTATTTATTATAGGATTGGTTAGACGCAGAATCCGCGTGCATATGTTAACCTTTCGTCGTGTGTTTGCTGTGCAAACGCCGCGCTACGAGCTCGAGCTGCGGGTTCGTCGCTTGCTGAACGATCTGTCAGCCTAAGCGCATTATTAAACCAGAGCGCGCGTCGCACATTCGCAGTTCATGTTACACGTAGAGGTCAAAAGAACACACATGAAATGTCAGTTCCTTGGATACCTGTGACTCTTTTCGTCATTCATTATTTGCGTTGACTTTTTGTCTTTTCTGTGGTGTGATTCAAATAAAAAAATATCTTGAAATAGTTTTCTTATTATTTTAAATTTTGTACTTATTACTAATTTCACCTATGTAATTCTTGGAATTGAAAAATGAACGTACTTATCCCAGTGATACCATATGAGGAGTGGAATAGATAAAAGTAAGATAATCTCTGGTCAGGGTAAGCGTTCTTCAGTATGCTTTCTCACCTGATTCCATTTACTGACCACTCAGTACGTGTTTATATATTTTTTTCTTATTTGAATAAATAAAATGAAAATAAGCAATTAATATGTAATGAATATTTATCAGAAATTCATCTATAAACCAATTTACGCAATAATGCGTCTTAAGGTGCCTTGGTTGAATTTCGATTCCCAACGGGGACACGAAAGAAATTAAGTTTTTTACTTGAGTGTCTCAGTTAACGTGGTTGTGATGTTGGAGAAGTGATCCTCTGGGTCAGTTGTAAACTTGGGTGCGGTGATCTAGATTTCATGGGGACGCTATTTCTCTCATAATGTTTCACAAGTGTCTAGTAAATAAATCCATTATGATAAGGACCTTACTAACACTCATTTAAGGGTCCATTGTTGGCCCTAACGAGAAGACAAATATACACAGAATATAAAAATCAGTTTTGTTGAAATGGAGGAATAATATATTTAAGTATAATTTTAATATGAATGATTTTACTCTTTATGATCTATAAATGAACTCACCATAATCAACAACAACAACACAATCATAAAAATGAAAATATATGTTTATTGCTACGAGAATAATTGAACGTTTCTCTATTTCAAGAGTATTCTCGCCTTTTAACTTTTGTTTATACAATTATAATTTTCCACCATTTTATTACATTTAAGGATTATTAATTGTTCTTATATAAGGTAATCTTAATGTCTCTTGAATGGTTTTGGAGAATAAAAATAATTTGGTTAAAACTGTAAAATTACATTAATTGAATACCCGTATATTGTACGTTTCTTATTTATTTCTGATTATGCCCAGAGGAGATCGTAAGCTGTGTTTTAATTTTGTCCGTGAGGCTTAAAAGAAAGTTCACGCAGTTATTGTAAATGCAATAAACTTTTATCCTGTCGTTTGATTGATTGGTAAGGTATGAAAGGTAGAAAGATGAAGATAATAGTTAGAATGCATTGCAAAATTGAAGAAGTTCTTACATTTATAAAATAAAATAAATTAGAAATTAACATCCGTATTTGTTTTCAGTTAATATGTTGTCTTGTGTTTTTTGTATAGTGTAAATCAGATATTACTAAAATATGAAATATATATTTCAGATTGTGATTTGATCAATTAAATACGTAATGAAAACGATTTTTTGTTAATTTCCCTAATAGTGTGGAGAGTGCCAGTCGTTTCATGAAACATATCTTTTAATGGGAACATCGAAAAAGAAGTGTTACCGGTATGTTCTTAGTCCGTGTAACTCCATGACACTGTCATCTATGCACGTCGTGAAAGCTTTGGAATCTGACTGACAAGGTTACGCTGGCGGGCAGTAGACAACCTGCTTCGGACACTGCTTCGGCCCTTGAGCTGAGCTGCGCCTGTGATTTATGCAACACGCACTGCTCCATCGCACCTGGCCCGCAGTCGCTACCCACCGACATGTCACGTGACCGTAGCAACACGTGATCGGCTGCTGTCAGTGTTGTCCTCCACTCATAATTTGTTTTGTTTTTGTTTTTTATCTTTGTATATCGGGTTCTTTCAATTGTTTACCTACTTGCACAGCTCTGACTGACGCTGACTGAAATATAAAAGCAATATAATGAATACGTTAGTTTAAAAATCATACCCACTCATAAATGTGAAATGTATGAATTAATTTTGGCAATAATTTGGAGGAGCTGTAAAAAATGAGGAGTTGCTTCCATATCTGGTACTTCGAAAGAAGATTGAAGTAGGAGTTACTTACCTGTTCCTACAACACGGTTTGATATTTTTTATTTTTATTTTCGTTAATGTAATTGTAGTATAACCGTAAATTTTCTGAAACATTATCCTGATATATAAGTACATTATATTATCTTAACCCAACTCTTTGTTTTTCTCACAATTTTTAACCGCTTCACTGACATTCTGAGAGGTTCTGGAAACATTGAAGATGGCTCAATGTAATATGAATGATTGTATGACTTTTTCTCGCTATCATGATGCCATGATCTGTCAATTTACCTCGGGGTAAACTGTAATTACTTTGCTAAGTTGTATTACATTTGCTTGTGTTTTCTCTGCGGGATAATATTGGTTTCTTATCGTTTGAAATAAAATTACGATCCATTCAGTCACGTATAAAATATTTTTTAACTTTTAAAATTGAATATCTTTATACACGCACAGATACACACTCACAATAAGAGTAACTAACAACTCTTTCCCCAAAAACCTTAAATGATAATTAAGAACAAATAGTTATACATCTGCTATTTCGCTCTGAACAGTAAACAACTACAAAAGTTATTCAAGAGGGAGGAAATTAGTTTACTTGATTTAAAAAGGTTTACATCTCATTAAAATTATTCCGGGGGAGCGGTCCAGCCTCAAATATGTCGTTCATCATTTTTAAAGAAATGAAAGATGTATTTTATTTTCTCTCATTAATTTTTTTACAGTACATTTGCTCTCAACTTTTCCTTTGCGGTTTTAAACGATTGAAGTACCTTTAAGTATTTTATCATTGTATATCGGTTTTTTTCAATTGTTTACCTACTTGCACAGCTCTGACTGACGCTGACTGAAATATAAAAGCAATATAATGAATACGTTAGTTTAAAAATCATACCCACTCATAAATGTGAAATGTATGAATTAATTTTGGCAATAATTTGGAGGAGCTGTAAAAAATGAGGAGTTGCTTCCATATCTGGTACTTCGAAAGAAGATTGAAGTAGGAGTTACNGGAGTTATTTACCTGTTTCTACAACTAATATCTCTGAACTGAAATCAAGTTTTCAACGTCGCATGAACTCTTATTATGAAGATATTTGTATAACACTAACAAAAAAAATCGTCTATTAATCAAGATAAATTTCTCTCCTCCTCACCTAAATTTACATTTGTTAACCAAATGCGAGTAAAATCGTTTTCATACCCGCATCAATTTTATGTTTGTGAAACTTCCGAATTGCATCTAACTCTAACATTAACAGAGAGCTGCTATTTATAGTTCGGTGTTCGTGAAAATAATTAAAAGTTCCGTGCAAACCCTCAGTCGCAGTCGACCTTTCTGTTGAAAGTGAGAACAAAAACCACAAATATCTCTAAATTATATTACGGTACAAAATGTCATTCCCTGCTGTTGTTTAATTCGCGGGTTATTTTACCTTCGTCTCTAGAAACTTATTAATAACAGTGAATGACCTGAAATGTTTCTTAAAGACAGAAAGAGCCGTAAACGAAGAGGAAAAGTTAAAAAAAGGTTTATTATTCCTCTTTCATTATTATTATGATTATTATTGTTTCCTCTCAGACGTGATCCTGGTATATCCATCAGCTGTGGGAATGATATTCCAAGATGTTATCCATATCTATAGTTATTGTAGCAAGTTTCAATGTTGAGTTTATTTGATTGTCTGTAATTACACATCACTATTATGTGTCACTATTCCTGACAATCAGTAATTTTTCTTTTTCTATTTCACTTCACTTTCGCTTTTCATTTACAAATTATTAAAAATAATAAGACTTTATTCATAATGAGTACAAGAAACCCTCAGCGTCATGAAGAATGCTTAACTTTAGATCTAAACATCCTTATTTCATAAAAATTTATATAATAAATGGATTACTGTGAAAAATTGATTGCCTTTCACAAGAGATGTTTTTGAAACGTCTTAATGATGACAAAAGTGGAATTGTAAGACTTTCTAGACACAATAAGCATGTAATGTATTTCAAAACCACGAAAATTTTAAAAAAAGAAGAAAATTATTTCAAACGGTTAATATTAGAAACTTGTTACATTAAAACAAATAAAAACATGAATACTCAGATTGAAACTAACAACTTTACTAAAGACTACGACAATGTTTTATATATGTTTAGAAAATAATGTTCTTATTTCACGTTTTGTATGCGCCACGTTGGTAATGAATATGTATAATGTACTGTAACTTATTAGTGTAATGTAATGTAATGACGGAGAAGGAAGTGTTTACCTGAACCTTCGAAGAGACTGAATCTTAACAAATTTTAAAAAATGTAATTGACTGTAAGAAATTTTAAAACAAGATATTATGTACTACAGGTATGTTGTAAGCTTTAAGAATTTAATGTTAATAAGGTGATTGAATATAATGTAAATTGTAAAGTATAAAACTACTATTAACATTCTATTAGTATTATAACTCGCAGCTAACTTTTCATCTTATCTAGGTACTTTTGCTGAAATTTTTCAATCCGCCTCTGCCTTAGGGCCCTTGATTGGAATTGATGGGATGGTCCCTTGCTTGCTTCCGGAGAGTAAATTAGTTTATTGTCCTCCACGTGTTCATACGCAGTTTGTACTGTTTTTGATAATAAATTTATTATTATTATTACTATTATTATTATACCATTTCTGTATATTGTCATTATGTATTTTTGCTCACCCTGATGATGAGATCAACAAACTCTCGAAACGTCGGTAAATCAATAAAATTATGAAATAAAATCTTATTATTATTTTTAATAATTTTAAATGAAAAGTGAAAGTGAAGTGAAACAGAAAAAGAAAAATTACTGATTGTCTTAAATAGTAACATATAATTTAGAGTTCTTAATAGTATTGTAGCAAGTTTCTATGGTGCTTGATGGATTTCTATATGACACGAGGTTGGCTTTTATCTGAGATTTTGCCTACATTTCTCTGATGCAGTTAATGTACGATTTCTGTTCTTGCAATAATTATGGTACGAATTTCTTCTGCTGTTGAATGCTTGGTTGCTGTATTTCCTGATTTTCTCTCATAGGTCTTTTGAATGTTGACATTATTGGAATGGCAACATCAATGAATTGCCAGGTTTGAAGGTTATTTCTTTGGTCTATTAGTATTCAGGGATGAATGGTAAAAAACACAAAGAACATAAACATAGAAAGATAAAAATAGTATCGAGAAACGGCATAAGTTTTTTGCAGATGGTTTAATTTTGACTCATGTTACTCTAATACACATGTTACAATTAGAAAACAAAAGCATTTTGGATAATAAGAAAAAAATAACACTATTTTTTGTCTAATGCGAGATATAGTTAGGAGAGATATTTCATTTCCAGTGATTTATTTGTGTGTTTATTCACCAATTCCCCCCCCCCCAAAAAAAAAAAA
>NNCF01127040.1:370210-385938 GCA_002313205.1 Laupala kohalensis
CGTGAGGCGGACAATCCACTGAACGTATAATCTACGAGACCGAATCGTGGAGGCAAACTTCAATAAAGACTGTGAAGAACACTTTTTATTTTCTCATTTACGTAGTGTATAGAAAGTATTCTAATCGTAAAAAAATTGAAACTGAGATTCTGACGGAAATATGTCTTGGTGATCCCTGATTCTGAAAAAGTGGTTTTTGGCATAACGTCCTTCCGTCTGTGCGCAGCCATTCTGAGTAAATGGATGAACCAATTTAATTCGAATTTCGTATTTACGGTAGAATTTACCTGTTGTCGATGCACGTGCTCTAATTTTTTTGTTACTTTAAAACAAAGGGTACTTCATATGAAGGTCAAAGTACTCTTTTGAATGTTTCTCAAAAAAGGCTCCGACGATTTTGTTTAAATTTTCTGTACGTTAAGTACAATTAGTATGGATTACATCCGCATTAGCTGTAAAAATTTCGTCTGCTACACTTACGCATTAATTTACTGTCTCAAGAAGCTTGAATAATATTGAGCAGTGTAAATGGACCCAGCAGACATAGAATGCACTTTTAGTAAACTGAAATGAAAGATATAATAATGATAAAATACATAGGAGGACAACAAACGCACTGCAGATACGAAAATACATCATTTTCTGTCTACAACGAAATTACATTTACATAACACTTTTACGACTGAGAAGACTGAAGATTTATAAGACTGAGAAGTCTCTCAATATGTAGTATGTAATGTTTAATTCTTGTCGTTCTAATATTATGTCCAGTATTCTTGGTCCTATTCAGAGACATATACAAATCTGTATAGAAAATTCATATTGACACATATATTTCTGCTTAGATAGAGAGCTGGTGTGTACTTTTCCCCTCTATTTTTTTCATAACATCACGTCCAGTAGTTTTTGTAAAGCGATCTTTTTGCTGCGGTAAGTTACATATCAGATGTGTCAACTGCCTTTTTATGCTAAAATCTGATGCAGCTATCGGCGGGTGGATAATGTGTCGTATTTCTATAATGGTTCGTATTATTTTATACGTGAGCAGATGGTTTCACACAAAATAGTGTTGAAATTAATATCAGGAAGGCAATATTATTTATTATGTCGAGGATGTTATGCTTAACGAAAAGAATTCTTTTATGTATAATGTAGCATTATTTCTATAACTTGTTGTCAGTGTTTCCCAACGTTATTAGAAAACATTTATTTAAAAAAATATTTTAAACTCATTGAACGAACTGAAACCAGAGGAATAAATTGCAGTACAAAATATAGACTAAATAATGGAAATCCAACAGTAACATCTCTTTAAAATAGATTATCGTGTATCCGACTTATTTTTCCCCGATAGAAATTTAGAATTTTAGATTGCAAAGAATTTTTTTTTACTATATTTAAAGATTATATAAGAATACAGATTGTGTTTTATTTGAGGTCGCTATTGGAAAATATCTCAATAATTTATTTATAATTTGAAATATATTGTATATAATATCTAGCTATTCTCCTCGAAAAACCAAGTGACAGAACTTGCAAATTATAGATGGCTTATATGTCAATGGGAGTTAAAATATTCCTATAATAAACGATTCGAATACATGAAGACGACCGAACTATAAGGAATCCAAATGCCAAAAATAACCTTTTCATTTTGGTTTTCTTTTCTTTCTACGCTGCAGATAGAGAAATGTGCGTGAGGAAGTTTGTGCAATGGTTTTGCACCATTAGTTTCAAGTACATAACCTAAAATTGAAATGAAAACCAAATAATTCAAAGAATATGATTTTGCTGTTTGTTTACTTATCATTCTGTGTAAAGTGTATTTTACATCAGATTTGAATCCCCTCTATATCAATAAACTATATCAATTCATAGTACCGATTTTTTTTGAACGTTGATGTAATTGTTTGTATGCTTGTTTAATGATGAAAATAAATATACATTTTTATTTCTTATTTGCGAATTGTTTGAAAATGTTGAATGTCTAATAATGATGATTTTAACTTCCTTTTAAAAATCCCGGGCAACGCAGAGTAATTCTACTAGTACTACTATGTAAAAGAGAAATGAACGGTTTCAGAAGGAATAAGCGTAAACCTTGGTACCCGTGAAGAAACACTAAAGAGGATTTATAATTGACTTTGATACAGAAACATTGTCTAGATCATAAAATAATATTGAAAATTATAAATTAGCATTGTGCTGATTATAGGCGAACGTATTACCAGAGGTATCTCTTTATTTTCATGGTTTATACAATTTATTGCATGTGACTTATTGTTTGCCGGCCTGTGACTATGTTCTAAAGTACTAAAGTTCTTTGATTTGTATATTACGCGAGATTTGATTCACAATTGTTTAGAGAATTTAAAATGACAAACATTTTTGATATATGGCAATGAATATTCAATTATTATTATTTATGATCAAAATTCGAAATCTGACGCGACAAAAGTTGGTGCAACTCAGTTTGTTTAATAATAAATTGCTTTCGATAATTTTTGTCTTCTTGAACGTTTGAAATTCACAGAAAGATGTGTTTTTTAATGAAAAGGTAGCATTTCCGAATAAGATCGATTTTTTTAAACAAAAGTCTCCACAGATAAGGGAAGATACATCTGTCGGTAGCCTTTACTCT
Organism: Laupala kohalensis; assembly: GCA_002313205.1. Classification (NCBI taxonomy): domain Eukaryota; kingdom Metazoa; phylum Arthropoda; class Insecta; order Orthoptera; family Trigonidiidae; genus Laupala; species Laupala kohalensis. The sequence goes on from NNCF01127040.1 coordinate 372,852, forward strand.
TCGGTTAATATTTTTTTCCATCTCTCTATCTACTTGACTTTCAGTTTTCTGTCCCAAACGTAATGCGTTTCGCAACGTTTCATCAGATCGTAGAAAGATTAACTTGTGTTATTTTGAACCAGCGGAAATTTAACTCAGCCTCAAATAAATTTATAAATAGGACTCGAAGATATTCTAGTTTCCTCTGCACATTTATAAATCGATTCCTGAGTTTAAAATGATTTGCGTACGTCAGCATGCATGATGACATACTTCTAGGGAAATAAAATATTTCCCAAGGAAATAACCAGACCTTCATAACTTGACAACATCTCTTGACATTTTTATAGGTACGAGACTTCAAATTTATTATTATTCAAAGTATTATTATTATACTAAACATAATTGTCAAACAAGCAATAACAAAAGTATCACAAAATCCACAATAGTATCACAAAATCTTTACCCCAGGTTTCTCTTTCTTTAAACGGAACACAATTAAAAACTGTTACGAATACAAAATTCTTAGGTCTCCATATTCAAGACAACCTCAAATGGAATTGTCACATTGACAATCTTAATTCCCAATTAAGCAANACTTTCAGTTTTCTGTCCCAAACGTAATGCGTTTCGCAACGTTTCATCAGATCGTAGAAAGATTAACTTGTGTTATTTTGAACCAGCGGAAATTTAACTCAGCCTCAAATAAATTTATAAATAGGACTCGAAGATATTCTAGTTTCCTCTGCACATTTATAAATCGATTCCTGAGTTTAAAATGATTTGCGTACGTCAGCATGCATGATGACATACTTCTAGGGAAATAAAATATTTCCCAAGGAAATAACCAGACCTTCATAACTTGACAACATCTCTTGACATTTTTATAGGTACGAGACTTCAAATTTATTATTATTCAAGTATTATTATTATACTAAACATAATTGTCAAACAAGCAATAACAAAACAATGTATGACCTCGTGGACGACAATAAGCTAATTTACTCTCCGGTAGCAAGCAAGGGACCATCTCATCAATTCCTATCAAGGGCCCTAAGGCAGAGGCGGATCTACTATTTCAGCATACTCCTAATAATAAAAATTGTTCGATACGTGTTATAATATTAACATAATACCAACAAATTTGTATTTAATAGAACACAAGAAAGAAATTTCACCATTATTTATTATTATCAAAGTATTCATTATTCACAAAGAATTGATGATAAATCGTAAGTATTAAATAACAGTGAATTCGAGATTTATTATTTCAATAGATAACTGCCCTTAGGCAAGAACCTAGCGAGTCTGTATAAGAAGTCCGTCTCAACCGGAAGGAAAACCGGATGAATGGTAGAAAATAAAGGAAAGTTCTTTACATATAAATCACAAATATCCCATAAAATATATCAATGAGTAATGTTTTACTTCTTTGCAGTAAATAATATTGTAATAAACTCTTTTGTATTTACTTCGTCTATTTTCTGTAAAAATGAGTCTTTTTGTTACGTAGATTCGTGGATGCATATGTAGTTATATATTGAGTTACATCGTAAAGCGAATCACGTTTTATTAAAAGTCTTTGAGATCTATTGTGGGGCTTATACTTACCTTGAGGATTGTGCGAACGCGACGAAGGTTGGTGAAGCCATTCCAAGAACCGGTGAGAAAAGAGTTACGACCTTCGTCCTCTTGCCCTCTTAACCTTTCCACCGTCCCCTCCTCACGTCATCTTCCGGAGCGTTTCACCCACAGAGCGGACGTGACGAGACGTCCACGCTTTTCCGAGCTGTCTCNGAGAGAGAGAGAGAGAGAGATGAATGAAAAGAATCGCGGGTGCGAAGGATACGAAGAGTATGAAGGAAAATACCCGGAAAAAAATTTGAGGTTACATCCTTTCACAAACGACCAGGATTCGGGGTTTGCGATATGAATTTCTGTCCAATTCATCTCCTGTATGGCGAACACTTAAACATTAATTATACGGCGCAGATGAAACTCCTTCGCGTGAGGTTTGATTTAATTTTTGTTCCATAAACATTCATTCAGAGTTTCTTCGCCGAACACTCATACACACAAAGATGAATGTTTACATTGCGTACGTTTGTTTGAATATTTGTTAGGTATGCTAATATTGATCATTTGATAGTTATAGAAATAGATAGATTATAGATAGTTATAGAACTTGAAGAAAATATCTTGGCTGATAACCAGTCGCTACTTTAAGTGTATACTCGACACTCACGAATGGGTATTCACGCGTTTTTGGTGAGGGTAAAACGCTATAATACGCCTCTCTTCGCTTACACGCAGAGAAACACGGACAGGTGACAAGTAACCACGCGTACCCATATGTGTGGCAATTGCCCTTCACAATCGCGTGATTTTTGTAGTTGGTTTAGAAAAATATATTAAAATTTTTACTGACTGCTTTCATACAATTTGTGGTGAGAACTATAAAAATTTGTCTACATTACGCACTAATTGTCGTATGCAAATTTCGATGGCAAGTATATATTTACCTATACATTACATATCCTTTCTGCAGTCAACGCCCAGCAATGATGACGATCACGTGGCGTTTTGTAATGATACATTAAAAAATACCCCGTCGATTCGGGTACAATATGCCCCAGTACCAATGTCAATTTAATAATGCAATTAAATATAAAAAATAGGAAAATAGCGCGAGAATATAGAAAAACGAAAGTTGGTAGATAAAAATGAGAAATCAAAAGAGTGTTGAAGAGACCAAAGAAATATGAAAAGAAGGTAACCAAGGGAAAGCAAAAGGAAAAAGCAAAATCCATGAAAAAGAAGACAAACCTGGATGATTGTTCATCAGAGAGTAAGAAAGATAAACAAAACTATGAAGGTAGTTTGATCGAAGACATTTCTGACCAATACGAGAATAGGTGCATAGCGTACAGAAAATTGTTATCGCACGCCTTCTAAAGAGAACGGGATAAAAATGTCCCTCACGCGACGTTTGTGGTAAAAGAGCAAGACGATGAGATGCTATGGGGCGTACGATTGCAACTGCTGTTACCAGACACATTTACAGACCTCTGCAACTCCACACCGCGACATTTTCTACACATGCATTCGCCAGCATGGCGGTACGACGCCATTTTAACCCTGTTTGACCGCGTATCTCTGTAGATTTTAGGAGTAATTTTAAAGGGGAATCATGTTTATGGTACCCTCTATCCGTTTTCTAAACATTATCGCAATCCGCATGATCCTTATGGGTGCAGCGTTTTGTTTGAAGGTAATTGTATTTAAAGAATGTACTCTAATGAAATTTTAGTTCCCTAATTTTGCGACAGTTGTCGTTGAATTGGTTAATTGTACAGCGCAAAGCAAATTTCGTACTATTTTTATCCAACTTTATTATTTTTTTACACATTATTTTTACATCTCTTCCATTAGAAAATACGAGGGAATATATTTTTCAATGTCCCACCACAGGCTTTATCCATAAGAGTCAGTACAGCTTGAAGATTGTTTTATTGAAATATTCACTCTGCAAAGTCCGACATTTATTAACCAGGTGGATGTTGTGTATGGGCTTCGGGAGTCGGAGCGTGTGGTGCAGTGGTAGCACATCTGGAACGGTAGCAGGAGGTCCCGGGTTCGAGACCCTGTCCATCGCAGTTTTCATCTGGCCATAGACGATGGATTTATTAGAGGAGTTGATAGACAACAGGTTGTTCTTTCATTACAAAAAAAACTCATACTTCTTTGTCAAGGCTTCTTAATTTATTCTAAGCCTACAGAAATGAACCCTCATGGAAAGATATAACAGAAAAATTGTAATATTATTCTCGGATAGGTAGAAAAGATCATGTATTGAATTTAGAATAATGACACAAAAACCGACGTTGGGAAATTCTCATTTCTCATTAGAACGATTAGAAACTGGAATTTAATGCCTTCATCGGTAGTGCAAAAGATTTCGAGCTCTGCATCTGTTCACAGGGTTGGGGAAGTTTTGGAAGAAGGGTGCGCTAGCGTAGATGTGAAGAATGTGGTAGTGAAGTGAAGTGATACGAGGGAAATGCACGAGTTAGAAAGGGAGGGAAGAATAATGTCTAGTGAAGTGCACTAAAGAGGTTAATCAAATGCAATAATTAATTATTAATTATTTTATCGTTTCAGAGACGTATATTTTTACATTTAATATTAGTTTAATCATTTATTGAACGATTTCTTAATTTCAGTTCTGAGTAATATGTATTTTTGTATATTAAATTGTATTTCCTAAAATTCTGCCACCGGGTAAGATCTGCTCATTTACGGTTAAATAAATATTATTAAGGGATTATCGCTGAACGCGATGCTGCGAATGAGGAAGGCGTAGGGCCGTGCCGCACTCGCTCGGGCAATATTTGCATCTCTTCTCTTGATACACGCCCACAGGCTTGGCTCCCTGCGACTCAGACTGCGCCTGTATTAGCTCTCGCACGCGTTGATATTTGCTTCGACGACCTCCGATGACTGGAGCGATGTACATGTGCATAATGCAGGAGCGCTCTTGGCTGTTGTTTCACCTTGTTACGAAATCACTCATCTGCTTAAACTTCGCTTGGTTGCGTTCTTATTACTGTAGAACGACCTCGAATCAACCGGTCCCCAGATTAACCAACCAATTCCGTAGAACACTTCTTTTCTCTATTTCGCCACATAATAGCTGGCAGGTACTGCTTTAAACACAAATTGTTTGAAGGGCCATTCCAGGAAAGTAAAAATGGGATGATGGGACGTTAGGTGTGCGATGTGTTAGGGTTGTGGTGGAGGTGGAATACGTTCCCCAGTTTGAATCCCCTCTTGTTTCTATTTTCTATCAATAAATATGTACATATGGATGTTTTTCTTTAAAGCTAATTCCTTCGTGTTCGGTATGTATGTACATACAGTACAATAAAATAAGATGCAATGACGTCTCATTTGCTGGTTTGTTCGTGATACAATTGTAGGCTCTTTTTGAACGAAAATCACGGACACTTCGGATTAACCGCATTTTTCTCGGATTTTTCACGGACACCTCGGGTTAACCGCATAAGGCATAAAAATAAATAAATAAATAACTGTTCAAGGATTATTCTCGACAATTAAATTCCTGAAGTTTTGATGAAGATTTAATGAAAGAAATGTCTCCCAGAACGTAAGTTTAAGATGAAACGATATGCTAATTTTTGAAACTGAAATAATTATATATGATATTGTTTTCGTATTAATTATTACATTTATCTGGTACCGACTTATACCTACATAATACTTATGATATCTGCAAATTTAAATTAAATATTTTATTCATTCAAAATATTGTATTGATATTTCGAGGAAAAGGAGATATTCGTAGATGGACTACACGTGAAATTGTTAACATAATATTCATTTGTTCAAGATCGTGAAAAGCATTATATATTTATAAAATTAAAAAAAACATTGTTGAGTACTCTAGTGTTATATGTTACCATCTTCTTATGAACATGGTTCGACTAAAGACGTTCATAAAAATAAGTAATTACCCGTTTATATAAGTGTGCTGATTCATGGAAAAGTTTTATGGAATACTAACTGATTACCCGGAGTTGCGCGGAATGTTTTTAATCGTTCCATCCACTCACCGGAAGCCTTGCAGGTCGAACTTTTGCTTCCTACACAAGATACAACTGCGGCTGCGAGGTTGCACTATTTGATTAAAACACTTCTAAAATTCGTCCAAACTTTACGATTTAAAAATATTTTTTATTTTTGTCAAACGCACAAAACAAAAAAATCCATTAAATTTGATGAATACTGAAATTTTTCATTCTCAAATTCCTCGCTAAAAATTGAAGTATTTCTACACTTCTATTCTTCATGACTTTTTCGATAATGTAAATTGACCTTAGTACATAGACATCTGCTGTCGCTGACTTTTTTGTAGAACTCTTCGAGGCGAAGAATATTGCCGCACATAGTTGTCATCTATGTCTAACCGTTTAGGAAGCGTAAGTGAATATGGCCGATTCCCCCACCCCCGATTTCATTACCATTGCCTGCAACTTCATTTTTTACCTTTCTTTTCATACATTTAAAAAATAAAACAGCTTATGTTCATTATGGACATCTTAACTGTGGTTTAGTCTGTGGTTAAATAACAGACAGACATGCTTTCGCATTATGCATTTATATATTAGTATGGATTATTATTTATTATACATGTTTTTCATTATGTTTTGTTCTCTACAACAACCTTGTCTTCGTTGCATATGCAATACAAGATTCTATTTTATTTTCCATCTCTTCTTTATTTTGTCTATTCCTGCGCAACTTTGCCGCATAAGTGACGTTGCCCGTCCCCGTCCTCGTCCGTTTTCCCAAATCGAAATTGTAAATTTGTTCGGAAATCCCTGTTAAATACTGCATTGTCTCTTTTGTTAATATGAATCCTCGGTTTGCTTTTTCATCAAATCTCACATCCATATCCGGGCGTAAGTAAACTCGACAGATCCTCAGTTAGCAGGATAACTTCACCATTAAACTCGACACTTCCTTAAGGATTAGGTCTACGCCGGTCTACCTGTGTCCGTCCCGTAAATCCCCAGACAATGGGACAGGTGGGCAGCTATTTCAGTACACGAGTTGCCTTTACCACAAAAGTTTTTTTTTCTCCATAAAAATTGAGATGTTGTTATAGAATAATTGAAATCTACGCTTTAAATGATGAAAAATGATACAAAACACGACCTTACTGGCATCAAATGCTCATTTGACTATTAGTCCAGTAATTAGGTGACGAAAAGAAGCAAGTCAAGAATTTTTTTTTTCCTTTTCAATATTATTTTTGTTTTTCGCCTATAACTTTAAAACAACGCATTTTTAGAACAAAATATTATTGAACGGAAAAAATGTACATTAAATTTCTAACAAATTACTTTCTGTACCATTTTGATACCAGACGAACGGAAAATGCTTAAGAACGTGATAAAATTCTACAATGGATTTAATTGAATTATAACTTTTAGAGAAAATGTCTTCATAGAAATATATTAAACATCCTACAGAACGCGTTATTCTGGATATTTTTTTCTGACAATCTGATTATCCTCTTCTGTGTGTGGAAGTTTTGTGTACATCTATGTCGAATATTCAATACGTATTATTTAATTGCTTCAAATAGGGTACTTTTTATATGTTGTATATTATCAAGTCCTGATTATGAACCGAAATTTTCGACCTTAACCCAAGTACCAGAAATAAACAGAAAAAACAGTACAATTTCAACATTTTTCAGTTTCCATGGATTTTAACTTTCAAGCAATGAGTTTTTGAAATATGTAAAGTCGCCAAATAAAGAATGAACTATTGCTGCAAAACCATTGGACCAATTTTATCATACGTTCTTTCAAAAGTATTCTCCACTGGACAAGTGCTCTAGTGCTCGACATTTAAAACTCTAAATCTTAGTAATTTATTTTTGTTTCAGTTTATTGTTGAAATCTGAACCTGCAGCTTCGTTCTTTCCACTCCGTTCTTGTGTTCCTGGTAATTTTTTAAATTAAAAATTATCGAGCTGCTGCTAAAAGGAATGAATTTTATTTGAACATGAATGAATTCTTTATAATATTAGAGAAGCATCTTATATATTTTATACAAAATAGCTGACAACAATAAAATATAAAACTACTGGGATATTTTCGCTCTAAGAAACATAGTGACTGGATTTGGATATATAAATCTATTATTCAGAGAATTGCTTGAGAATTCTAGAATTGAAAATTTTCAAACATCAGTGGTGTAGAATTGTTTTATACAATTTGTTCTTATATTTTATTTTTATATTATATACATTTTGTTCTTATATTTCTTAATTTTATGTGTTGACCTCCGAAAACATGTGAGCAATGGCGCTCTTGTAGTCAACACCCGCACATACATTACTAACAACAGAAATTCAACAATAAAAAAGCAATTCATGAAAAAACACCCTAATTATGAAGATAAAAGAAGAACTTTCATGGTTGAAAAAAATATTTTAATGAAAAATCGAAGTTTTCTTAGCGACTACCTCTTTTTTTTACATTCAGACGAATAACCAAACCTGCTGTTACAAAGATCTGTCTTATTGTTTCATTCGTATCGTAAACTGCATAAAAAGCACATTTTATGATTTAGAGGGAAATAAATATTGTGTCAGAAATAAATCCGGAACCAAAAAGTTCTCCAAAGCCTAAGTGTTTGGTTCTAAAACCCGAAGTGCCGAACATAGGTGCACTATCTAGAACCAACGCGTTTACTCTAATACGATAAACAAAATAATTATTTTCCTTTCAATGATATGTGTCATGTAAGCATCAAGAAAATTATAATTGAAATTCTGCGCACATTGTTCTCGGAATCAGAGGCTCCCAAAACTGATATATTCGTCATAATTTCGCCACCAAATATTTTTCACGATTACAATACTTTTTATATACTACGTTAACAGAAGCTTGAAACTCAGTAATGTCATAAATACGTCGTGTTTGGTTTCATTTTTATTGGAATTATGAATTGAATTAAAACATTGTAAGATAATAGGAATTAAAATAAAAATTCTAAATCAATAGCACTTAAAATATATCACCAGTAAGTGACTCACGAAATCCATTCAGCAGGTCGGTCGGTTAGCATGAGGGTGGGTGGGGGAACAACAAGTCATTAGGACAGGTACAAAGTGTCGAGTTTGACGGTATCCAAACTTTTTAATCCCTTTCCCGACTTTATGACCACAAGGAAGTGTCGAGTTTAAGAACTCCGTTATATCCATACTAGTCCATACTAATATACAGGCAACATCAAAGGCAACGACTTCCTCCTCTTCCAGCACCACCACCACGAAGAACAGCACGCGTCTCTCCACCACAGCGCCAGTCTTTCACCCTCAGAAAGGCACGTCGAAGGGAGGGGTCAGTCACCCTCCTCCTTCCCGTACACCGCTTCCGCAGCGCGACGAATCCAACACGCGCTTCAGATCGGCAACATGAGTCCCTGCTCGAAGTGCGTCGAAGGTATTGAAAGCAGGTAGGCCGGTGACAAAGCGCTAAGGATACAAGCATGAAGAGCTTGTAATAGGATGTTGGAATGATGAAGGAATTCGTAGAAAGGTTAGACAAAGTAATTTTCTGACATTTCTGGAAAAGTTTACCGTCTTGGGTCTTATTGAAACTTGGAGTAGAAAGGAGGGAAACATTTGAAATCAATCGATATACGATATTTTCTAAGAGTCTCGAGAGAAAAGATAAAAGGTGTAGGTATCCAGGAGAGGTTGCGGTTCTTTGCAAAAACTCGAAGATTTACATTTATGAAGAACTACACACGAAATTAGATGGTGCAATTACTGTGAAAATTAGAGACACTCGTCATAACGGTGTAGGCATTACTTTTATTCTTATAATTGTTTATCGCCAATCGCGGGAATCCAAATACATTACTAACAATTTATTGGACAAGATAAGCACAATTATTAATAACTATTCGATAAAATATTCGCCTGTTGAATTTATAATAATGGGTGATTTTAATGCGCGAATCTGGGAAGAATATCTGGGCTCATTTTTAAATGAACATACAAACGACGAAAATTGGCAATCGAATCTTAAGAAATAGTAAAGATAAGCACTGCAATGGCGATGGAAAGGAACTCTTAGATTTTTGTTACGAACAAAATTTAGACATTCTAAATGGGCGACATGGTTTAGACAAAGTAGGTAACATTACATTCATAAACAAAACTGGAGAAAGTGTTATTGATTATGCCCTAATTACAGAAAATATTTTAACATTTCTCAAAGACTTTTGGATCGAACCTAGAATTGATTCACACCATATGGTACTTGGGATAAAAATAAATCTTCAAATACGCGAGGAAGAACAATTGTTTACAAGGAACTCAAGAAGGCTATCAATTATTAAGTGGTCAGATGAAAAGAAAATTAATTTCTTAGGAAACTTTCTAAGAAATGTCAGAAAATTTCACTCCGATGTTCGAAGAAAATTACAATTTGGAGATATAAATAGCGCCGCGAGTTATATAGAATATAGTCTCAGGGGAGCAGGAAGGGAAATGAGATCATATATAGGAAAATTACGAAATAATAAAGGACCTAGTGGGTTTTCAGCAGAGTGCAGGGAGGCTGAATTCCGAGCCAGACAGGCGCTAAAAACGTTTCAATTACTAGGAGGTACTGAACTTCGTCAAAATTATATAATAGGGAGAAAATTTTGGCAGGAAGCAGAAGCTAACCGAATTCGTTTTATCGTAAACAATGAGAATCTCAAAGACTCTTGGTCAACTATTCGTATGCTCCGACAAAGTCAAAGGATACAGAATGCTATAGAGGCGGGTGAGCGGAAAAGACATTTCTCGTCGATATTCTAAAAAAATTCACCGACTCATATGGAACAAGATGAATACTCAGAGATATTATCTATTCCGGAACTAGATGGGCAAATCTCAGAAGATGAAATTTATAAATCAATTGCGGACCTGAAGGGAGGGGAAACGGCTGAGGTGGATGGTGTAACTCCAGAATGCATAAAAGTAATAAGCGAAGGTCTAACTCCAATTTTATTAGAAACTTTCAACTATGTGTTGTCTACGGGAACTTTTCCGGACAGTTGGAGTAGAGCCGTTATTCAGCCAATATACAAACATAAAGGGAGCATAAATGATCCAAATAGTTACAGAGGAATATCTTCTCGGTGTTGTGGGTAAGGTGTTCTGTAAAATATTGCAAGACCAGTTGACTCTCTGGATAGAGACGCATAGCAAGCTATTACCACTTCAGGTGGGATTTAGAAGCAAATACAGCACTATTGATAACATTTATGTCTTAAATTCACTCAAGAAAGTGACGTCAGTCAAGAGGGAAAAGTTATATTGCTCTTTCGTAGACTTCCAAAAAGTATTTGACACTGTCGACAGGGTTCAACTCTGGGAGAAACTGGCGGAAAAGTGTACTTCACAAAAGTTTATCAATGCATTGCGAGCAATATACATTGCGGATAATGCATGTGTTAGACTTCACGAAAATTTTGTTAGTGAGTTTTATTTCTGTGAATATTAGAGTGAAACAGGGATGTGTCCTCTCACCGTTGCTCTTCGTTCTGTTCATTGACGATTTAACGGAGTATCTACTTAGAGACAATATAGATGCACCAGTCTTAGAAATCTCAGGGATAATGATACCAGGATTACTTTTTGCAGACGACCTAGTATTTTTTTCTAAATCGATTACGGGGCTACAGGTGGAACTAAAAAGTTTAGAAGAATTTTATGATAATAGAAAATTAAAAATAAATACAGACCTGACGAAAATTATGTTTTAAAAAAAATGGTTGGGTTTTTAGCAAAAATGAAAGATGGACGTTCAAGCAAAAGACAATTGATATTGTGAAATAATACACTAACCTAGGAGTTAATATATCTATGAACTTGAACTGGTATATACATAAAGAGATAGCAAAGCGTGAGGGAATATTCGCTTTGAACGAAATACGGAAATCTGCAATTAAAATACCCGAAATATCACCTAAACTCACAGACATGATGTTCAGTTCATTAGTTATGCCTGTGATTGCATATGGGGCCGAAATTTGGGGAAGCACTAACAACTCCATTTTTTATCCATTACAGAATGTATATTTAAAAGAGTTTCTCGGCCTTCCGAGAAGCGCTGCAAACTGTGGAGTAAGATGGAAGTTTGGAGAATATTCACTAGATCTAATTTTGAAATTAAGAGGACTTAAATACTGGTTAGAAATCAAGAATGATTCTAGGAAGAATTTGTAAAACATTGTACAGAAAGAGGTTGGAGGGGAAAGATAAAAACACTTTTATTAAGTCTAAACCTTAGTAACATGTGGGACAAAGAATTACACATAGGCAATTACAGAGCAGATTTGAATGAAATGAAATTGGCATTACATAATCACGAAAGACAGATAATTGTAATAAATAGAATAGAAATATGTTCACTAATAGTTCAGGTAGTAGTTGCAGGTCAATGGGTGAGGAAGCCATACACTGACTGGCTAAACAAAGCCGCGAGAGTGGGTAACGCATGGTTCAGACTTGGGGGTTGGAAACTAAGAAAATCGAGAATTCTATTGAATCATATTTGTCCTCTCTGCTAAGAATATGATAACTGGATATATATTTTGTTACAGTGCGTTGCAACTGAACGATCTAGGAAACTTTGGCTACGGGACGGAAACTTTGGGGAAAGACCGCGAGATGTAATGTTAGGTATCGAAGTCATGAGGGATAATCGATCACCGGAAGTGCAACTCCTTGGAAATTTCTTCAATACAGTTACAGGAAAGAGAGATAAAAGAATTTCTGTTAGAAGTAGTGGATGAGAATGATTCTCTGGGCCTTCCTTAATTCAGTTACAGGTCCCTTAATTCTGGTGGACGATGAAATGAGAAAGATGATTGTACGAAATGAAAAAGTGAAATGAAGAAACGAAAAAGTGATTCGATGTGTAATATGTAAATATGTATAATACTTAGAGATAGAGTATTGTGTAACTCTGTATATATGTGTAAATACGTAATAATATGTAAATATGTTCCTTGTCCTGACTGTTGGTTATCTGCGGTTCCCAACGGTGCTTAACGAACACACCTGTAGCCGTAAAATTTTAATTCTATTATATTCATATTTAGGGTAAATTATATAAATTAAACTTTATTTTCTTTCGTTAACATTAGAATATATTTCTAGATCGTACTCGATTATGACTGAAAGTGCGGAAGGTGTAACTTGCCAGTTCCTTAAGAGGAAATACCAGGATATTGTAAGCACAGCCCACGACAACTATAGGCAAACGGACTCTCAGCCCCGCCAAAACTATGCTATATTGTTGTAACCATATTGTAAATCACAAATAAAACCCTTTTCAATTCAATTCAATATAAATGCGTATTGCGAAAGCGTATCTGCCTGTTTGTTACTTAATCACGACTAAACCACTGAACTGATCGTGATGAAATTTAGCAAGGAGATAGTTAAGTTGTCTAGGATGAACATAGGCTAACTTATATTTTTTAAATATGTGGAAAGAAAGATAAA
>NNCF01127040.1:387912-434717 GCA_002313205.1 Laupala kohalensis
CCCCCCCCGAGATTTTATTAATTCGTTCCTGAGCTACTTTTAAGTTTGTAAGTTACTAATTTGTGATTCATTACACACATACGACATTGGATATCACCATAGACTCTCGGGGAGCCAATTCGTATAAATCTGAAAAGATTCTGAAATATTTTTCCAAGAATTACTGTACTTTCGTCATAAATACTGTATAATTGGAAAGTAAAAATACCCTTTACGTTGTACAAAAAATGATACGAATTGTAAATGAAGCATTATAATACCTGTTGATGAATATAGTGGGTAGAATGAATAGTAAAGCTGTAGGAGTATTGAACTCAATGTACTGCATAAGACAAACAGGAAAGCAAGGATGAAGATGTTTGGGGTTAATTCACAAGGACGCTCAATGTAGTTGAGGGTGTGTCTGTGTTGCCAGCTATATGCAATGAGACTCTCCCCTCTGCGACTGGGAACGGAGATCCGGCCGCGGTAAACGAACATATTGGTAAACGAGATAGGGACGTCGGAGTAATACATTACTTAGTTCCACTGTTTCTCGGGAGCAAATATTCTAATAGGTTGGCAAACCAAGTTTTTCATTCTGACATTATTTTTGTGAATTACTCGCACACGTTACGTCTTTGCATTTGCCACGGATGCGTTTTACGAATCTGTGGTTTACTCAAAAAACTTTTTGATATGGACTTTTTGAAATCAAAACAACAAAAAATCGAAATAATCTGACAAAAAGTTTCGTTTTTTACCAAGTTTCATTTGTATAAATTTAAATGATTAAAATGTACATTCTTCTCAAATCGAGTTGTGAAAATCGATGGAGAAATTGTAGAAAAAAAACCAGTTAAGAATAGGTTGAATAGGAATACATGGGTAACTACAAAAAAAATAATTTAAAAGCAAGTTACTTTTATGTGAGAACAGGCTTAAGAATTTATATAAATAGGACAAAATAGTAAAAACTCGATAGGGTAAGTTTAAAAAAATCATTTTCGTGGTAAAACATTAATTTTTCAAGTTCTTTTATGCAAAACATTATTTTTCATTCTGACTAGGAAAAATTACAATATCACATTATATCAAAGTAATAACAGAATAACGTTTTGGAAACTTTAAACGGACGGAACTCAAAATACCGAAAAATACTCGTACATAGTTATTGCTGGAAGCCACAGATATATTTTATGGTGAACCTAATAATCACACCGCAATTATTTCGACTCATCGTAGAGAGTACCCTTGCCGAAAAGCGGATTATACAAAAGGACAACAGCGTGTACCGCTGTTACTGTGGTGCAACATGCCACGGCCGTTGGTGTCGGTGGAGGTCACCATGGTGATAACCGCCGGACGCGTCTCTCTCCCTAGAGAGTCATAGAGTGTCGCGTCTGTTATGCGTCGTTGACCGGTCTCACGGCACGACTCCTCGTCTCCTCCCCAACACACAAACCCAAACACAAACTCCCCGCCGGTCCTTCTCATTCACCCACCCACACTCTCCTCGTGACTCTCAGCGAACCCTCGGGCGGCGCCTCGGGACCACTACCTCGTCGTTAACGCTTTCCAGAACGTTCTCTGTGGCTCCCTCCGCTCCCAGGCCACGGTGTTCCTTCAACTTGTTACTTTTTCTTGTTTATTCTATTTTTCCAATTATCTTTTGTTCTTTATCCCAAGTTTCCGCAACCACATTCATCTTACGACATTCTCACTCCATTTTCTTTTGTTATTTATCCCAAGTTTCCGCAACCACATCTCTTACGACATTCTCACTCCATTTTCTTCTTCACTTGCTCAGCACTCAAGATTCGAGTTCCATTTATTAATTTTATTGTTTTATCATGAACCCACTTATATTTCTGTGTATTAAAAAAAAATTAAAATGGGGTTCAATTTCCCATCAAATGCCATTTTTATTCTTCTTCTAAATACGTCGATTCGTATTGTACTTTACCACGTCATTGCTCTAGTACTTTCAAAATATCTTATTAAATTAAAAAAAATGTTTTCCTTGGCACGGTTATGTACATTAATTCTATTGCTCCATCCTAGCCAGGGTTTTTTTCCGGTTTTCCTTCGGGTAGAGGCGGATTTTATATACTCTTGTTCTTGCGTAGGGGTGGCGTTACGATCTAAGATTTATATACACTATACTCCGAATTATCTATAGTTCGATAATGAAATTTCTTGGTATTCTCTGGATATTATAACATATAACTAACTATTTTTATTAATATCTTAGGAGTATGCTGAAATGTTAAATTCACCCTTGCTTTAGGGCTCTTGATCGGAATTGATGGAATGGTCCCTTGCACCTGCCGGAAAGTAAATAAGTTTATTGTCCTCCGAGTGGTCACACGCTGTTTGTAGTCATGCGCATTTTCACAATTTATTTATATATTATTTATTTATCAACATAATATTGAATTAGATGGTTTATTTTTCCCCTACCGTCTGTGTCTGCGTAACAATTCTAAAAAAAAGAAAAGATTCCTACTGAATATCTTTCATGATTCGTATCTTAATTAGTATTAAATTGTAGTCGATTACATACTCTACAATTTTTATAAATTTATTTTATACGCTACCTTAAATTATTTTTCTGATAGGTTTCTTTTAGTGGGTAAATATATATTTTCTTTTTTGTTGTTGTTGTTCAACGGTTCTGACCAATGAATAGAAATTAATAGAAATTTTTACTATTTTTAGTCACTTATCTTTGTCTTGTAATTTGACCTTAATTCTAATTGTACTAACGTTGCACGTATTTTCAGAAAGAATACGCGTCTTAATTGAATTAAATATAATTTTTTGTTGAATTGAACCCTTGAACAATCGTAATTAATTAATATATTTATGTATGATTCTAATATATGCGGTATATTTAATTAAATGAATTATTAAAAATGAAACAATTTCTTTAACTCTTAAAAAAACTTTTCTTTTGCCTACCTTTCAGTTGGTTTCTAGTTCCCGAAGATACGATATGTGGAGTACAGGAACTTACCTGAAAAGAAGAGAAAGGCAAGTTATTAACCCTATAATTTTGTTGAATGAAATAAATACATAGTTACATTTTAAGTATGCAACACAACAAATATTAACGGTACTTTATATCCACGAAAGAACATGTTGGAAAACTTTCTTAAAAGGAGCTCCAATTTTTTTAAACTTTGTGTTAAGTTATGTAATAAGTATGCATTACACGCGAATATGTTGAATTCCTCTTGAAAGTTTGCTACAGGCACAGTAAAATAAATCCAGGGATCGCCAAAACGGATATTTCCGTCGAAACCTTGCTTTCGACTTTTTTAACGATAACAGTAATTTCTATTCACTACGTGTATAAGAAAGTAACAATGATAATATAAATTCTCGCGTTTGCACTTGAATAAAAATCAGCTTTGTGGGACACTTTCTATCAATGCTACTAGTTACCTGCTTTAAATTCTATCAAATACAATGCAATATTTTTAACAATTTCAACTCAATATTAACCAGGAATTTAAAATTCCTCTAATTGTTTTGTTAATTCTAGATGGTGATGGACTAGATTCTAATTCACAAAAATATATGTTCTACATCTCCATCAAGAAAAAAAAACGAAAATTAACGGAATTTTAAATTTGGAAATAAACCCCAAGAAATGCCAACTAGATAAAAAAGAAACCAAAGAGTAAAGTTAAAAAGCTTTGTGATTAATCAGGAATGTTCAATACAATCAAAACTTTTAGGAGATGCAGAGATACACTGTCACAATGAAAGTCTCATGGTCATTGATCTCGCGTACATTGTTTCTTGAATTCATTGTTCATTCTGCACATTTTTATTTCATTTAGAATAAGAGAAGAATTTTAAAATTCCGTTAATATTTAGGATTTAGTAATTCAGGTAAAATGCGATGTAAATAAAACTATCTGTTATTTAGAATTTAGTTGTCTCTCAATATTTTCTCTACGAACATTTCCGTGGACGTTCCATCTGCGTAAAGACAATATCAAACCCAGTGGTTGCTAACTATCCTTGGATTTGATAATAATAATTGTGGGTTTTCGTTTTCAAATTGATTTTATCTCCTTCCAATTTAATACATTTTAGTTTATTTTTCATCGCTGCATTTTACGCAGGACACTTAACTTCCGCAACACTGTCACTCGGTCATATTCCTCAACGAGACTCACACTTTCGCCAGTCACCCCTCACCACCACCACCTCCGCAGCACAGTCTGTCGGTCGGAAGGCGAACTCCGTAGTCGATTCTGACTGAAAGCATGAAAAATTACCAATTTTTGCGACGTTTGAAGCCATTTACCCGCTTTCCTGATAACGTTTTTGAAAAATGAGAAAGGCAAGACTATTTATTTTGGTCTCACCTAAGAGATCGTTTTTTTAACACCGTCGTACCCTTACTCTGGAGCACGAAATCCCGAATTCAAATCACCCAAATTTTTCACTTCCTCCACAGTTTTTTGTTAATTACTCACAAAAAGCAAAAATATCGGAAAATGTGCGAAAGTACGAACTTTTGTATGTTCTTCAGATTTTCAATGAGACCTTTCCCTATAAAATTGAACTTCATTAGACTGAGAAATACCGATTTGAAATCAGCAAGGAAGAATATGACTCCTACCGGGCCTTCAACCAATTTCTTTTTGCGTATTTTGGGTTATCGAAGTTTTGTAGGTCAAAATTTCATCATCTCGTAAGAAAGTTGAGACCTTTCAAGTGAACCAGTATTTCCCATTTAAATAACATCGAGAATAAAATTATAGAATATTTTTTACATAATAAAATTGAATTTACCCATAAATCGTGTAAGTACTACCACTTATCAAACTTCCTTTTGAGTTTTTACCCTAATACAGATTGCATATGTATTATTATAACATATTTTGCATTGCTTACGTTTTTGTTTGCTATGCTTGGCTTTTAGTTTATTTCCGCACACTGTGCACCGGTCACGCTCCAACCAACTCCTCCTCTCGAACATTGCGTTACAAATTTACGACAAATGACTTTCCCATGTTCGCGGCTGGAAATTGTCCACCGATCACGAGGAACTGCAACAATAACCACACTGTTTCGTCGTTTTTCTATTTCTCCGTGTGTCAAACCGTTTTCATCTATCCATCCACAATGTCATGTTTCCTATTTAAAATGTTGTGATATAATGGAATATTATTGTTGACAATGTTTAGTTCATGAATGCGCTTCCTTCGTTTGAACAAACTAAATATCAGAAACATAGAGTTCCAATAAAGTTTCCATAAAATGCTATCGAACATTATAGATGTAACTTGATTCTCTACGATTCGTTACATTTCAATTTTTTCACCTTCTGTTCACAAAAATGTTGTGATTATTTTTCCTGGAACGACATGCATCTCCTTAGTTCTGATGCAACATCCCATGTTATGTGTTACATGATACCAATTACTCACCTCATAAATGAATCAATATTTCTGATTACACATTTGCCTTCCAGGCCAAAACGAAAATAATCAGATTGCGTGGTGTAATGTCAATGGGTGGAGAGTTGACAGTTGATAGCTGATGATTCTCCATGCCACAACGTGTGCAGATATTATTTCGATTTTAAATTGAAAACCCAACACTTTTAGTTAATTACAAAAATTCTTATACACGATTTTTAATTTATGACATGTTCTTTTAAATTATTCTGGCTGAATTCCCGTGACTTTACGTGCGTGAATTTTATGATTCTTTTTCAACTATTTTTATCATTCACTGAAGTCGTCATAACATTTATTCATTGTTGTTGTGTTTTTCATACTGTTCGCGCGTACTGTTCATAAGTAACTTTTCTTTCTTAACAATTGTTTTGCTAATATCATAAAGGATGATGAGCTTGTTTTTTGAAACAAAGTAACATTTGTAAATCTGTAATTGATGGTACCAGAAAATCAAAGTTATTCAAAAAAGATTTTCTTTGATTGATCCCTTATCAATAACTGAAAGAATGAGCTCAGAATTGCCATCATCGACTATAAAAGCTTTCGCAGTGTCATATATACAGTCGTATATAAATCACGATTGTTTCAACTATTTTGCGATCAAAATTGTAACTTGTAATTAGACAAATGAACCATGTTTTATTATCTCATTCGTGGAATTTGCATTGTAAAAAATTGAAAATTTTTTCTCTGTATATTAGTATGTTCGTTATATTAGTATGTTCTAGTATATAAACCTGTACTAAATCAATTCTGCTTGAAAATGAAACTACGTTATTAATCTCAGAATACCTCTAGTCCGTGAATTTCGTCGAAATTCTTGGAGTCTGTCTCGAGAAAACGAAGTAACGTACAAAGGTTCCACATTTACAGTATTGAACTGAATGGGTGGATTTTATAATATAATTAGTAAAGTATTGTCAGATACGCCCAACGTACTAGACATCTTTTATAAATAGATGCTACTCGTAAGAGTATTATAAATTCAAAGATTACTTTTTACAATGCTTCCACATCAGAGAATATCGCTATTAACTGATCCAGTGATGTTTTACAATTATTGAACATTACTGATAATTTCATCGTCTCTCTGTCTTGTTCATTGTGGAAGTGATCTGCATATCTAAAGGAAGAATGCTTTCCATTCAGAGTTGTGCGGGATGTGCTGATTGTGGCATGTGACATCAAATCATGTATTGCGAGGTGTGTGGCGATCCAAACATAGCATATAAACATTATATATTTTCTTGAAATAAAAAAAATTGATCGTGTTTCATAAAGCACAAATTTTAGTTATCCCTATTAAATTTCATATAGAGTTATTGTTTTATGTGAAGCAATATTTTGTTTCAATCTGATCTTCGTTTTTGTTTTGTGCTTTTCATATGTGCGAGTTCTGTATGCCTCCGCGATACTTTGGTTTGAGAGTTGTGAGTTATGACGACGTTTGCTGTGTAGGTGGCGTCCTTTGCTGTGTAGGTGGCGCAGACATCCTTGTTCAGGGATGACATCCTTCCTGTGACGTGGGTGTCTCTTGGATAAAGTTTTGAGTCCATGACACCCGAAGAGGGAGGATAGATGCCGAGCCGATATGAGGTGACAGCGTTAGGTAAGTTGCAACACAGAATCCTTAAAAGTTTACTAGAAGATCTTCGGAATACAGTGCATGCCATCCAGATTCTGAATGGTCAAAATATTCTTTTTTTTTTAGTGGGGCTTTAGGGCTCGTCAACATCGAGGTCATTAGAGCCCAATATTCTTAAAGGGAGAATGACACAAATGTATACTATGATTAAAATTTTCAGTAAATATTCTAGTTTAATAGAAAAATTCAATAAATGTTTTTTTTCGATAATTCAAATTAATTGATGGTATTACTAACTATATTTGCTCGTTTTCAAATCTATCGTTGCAGATTTACTCTGCCGAAACCCCGCGCCTTTGGTTTCTACTGAATCGATCTCCGTATTATATCTCCACAGGGAGTATACCAAGATAACTTACACACGTTTATTTTACATAAAAGACTATCAACTGGGCGTATAGTAATTTCTATCGAGAATATTTTAGGAGTCTTCAATCATGCAGCACATCGATATCAGTTTTCAACATTAATTGTAGAAATTTTTTTAAATGCAGCCTTCATACTTATGAACGAAGTTATCATTATCAACAATTACCATGTACGTTCGATATTTAAAAATTAATTTAGGTCATTTTTTAAAATATGATATATGTAAGTTGAACGTTTTTTTTAGTATTTGAGTGAGTTCTGTTATGTGCTAAAAAATGTATAATTGTTATTCATATTACCCTAGACATAAATAGAAAATGTTGAAAGAAATCTATCACAAAATAATTCTCCTGTATTGCTAAAAAACAGCCAAAGACAAATATCTGTACACTGCAAATTATTATGATAAAGATCACATCGTACTAAAAATTATGGTCACTCATTATGCGATATTTAAGGTTTCTATTCGTTATATCTGAAAAATATAAATTTATGGAATAATTATAATAATTGAACAAAATTGTGTAACTTAACAACTCTGTAAGTGTTGGAACGTAAAAATAAATATACAACTATATCACTTTTACTCCTACCAACGTTCGGCCAACTTCACAGGGATTAAGAAATTTGGAAATACACGTTAACAAAACCATTCTGGGAAAAAATGAATACAAATATATCTTTGCAAAATCAGTTGTATTTGTTCGATTTCAGAAATAATTCTGCATCTACTGCGATTCGTTTTATAGGCCCTGGTGTGTATTGAAATCCTTCATGCTGCCTGTTATTTGTTCAAACGAGGACAAATGGAATGTGATGGCCTAAAGAGAATCTTCTGAATGCGCATGCCAAACTGTTTCTCTGTTGTTGGAAAGTATCCGTGTTTCTCGCTTGCAAGTGCATCGTGTGACGATGGCGAACAGAGTTGCAATGTTCACTTTCATGTCCATATTTATGGCATGTAAAACTCGTCATTCAAGGTTTCAAAGCGTGTGCTACAAAACTGTCTAAAAGGCATGGTATTCTGCTCTGCAGCTATTTCATTGATATCAGAGTAATATTTGAGTCTTTTCGTACAATTTTCATTGACAATTTACATAAGTTGACGTAATAGACTGGAAATCTGGAGCATAGAGAGCCTTTGATGTATTCCCTTGATTCTGATTCCCAAAATGTATGGATATTTTAATTACGAATGTACAGTTATGATTATGTAATAATTTTTTTTTAAATCTGCAATGCTTTTGATATATTTTCAATAACAGTTTGTTTATAGTCATTTTTGTTTATCTGTATATACGTTCTGTGTTTTTACCACTTATTCTATCTTATTTAATACTTTTTTTAAATACATTATTGTACTTTTGACAAAACGTTGATTCTTTAGTTCTTGTAAATGTTCTATATATTGTTGTCGTCTCTGAGCCTTATTCCCTGATTTTGTATATAATCCATGTATTCTGTGATTTTGATTTGCTTAAGCTCTATTTCTCGTTTCCCAATGTAAGTCCGTTACAGTGATTGTTTTTTATTGCTTGCCTGATGAGGGTCGAAACGATGAGCTGTCTCTTTAACCCATACTATTATACAAATGCGTAACACGAAAGTGTGTCTTTTTGTTCGCTACCTTATCACGACTAAACCACAAAACCGATCATGATGAAATTAGGGATAGATCTAGTTAACATGTTCACGATGAACATGGGTTAACTTTTATTTTAAAAATGTGTGAACAAGAAGATAAACATTGTTTCTGACAAAAAATGTCGATGAAATCAGAAAAAAGGGAGGTAGATTTGCATACACCGCCCAAACTGTTAGAGATAGGTGACAACAATGAATGTCAATATCGTTTCCCAAAAAAAATTCTACAAAAAAGTCCGTGATAGCATATGTCTATTCATAAAAATTAACATACATTATCGATAAAACTTTGTTAAAAATAGAAGTGTTAATATACTTCAATTTAAAGGAATAATTTAAGAAGGAAAAAATCAATGGCGACTCCTGGCGAGTGGGCTCGTTGGACTAACAAGTAACAAAATCCGGGTAACACCGTGTAATCAGCTAGTTGTTAATAATTAAGTTGTGTAATAAGATTGTTTTGATCAATGATCCTCATGTCTGGAACTAATACAACGGTCTTCTCACTCTATGCTCCCGACATGCTTCTCTATAAGCTCCGAAGTCAGGTCGAAAATCTGTTGTGTAAACGTGGTAATTCGCTCTGAATGTTATTAGAACCTGTCGTCAGCACGCATTAGCCAAGTTTGTGGATGGTGGATGTAGTAATTATATCACCTGCCACGTTCTTTGAGCATGTGGATTTATTGGCGATGTATTTCATTTTATGAATGGCTCATAAGAGCAATTTCATATAGATGTTAACTCTCCCGTGTCTGACCACTTGTTGAAAGTCGTCCACTTCTTTTTATACTGAAGGGTTCAGTTTTTTTATTTGAGATATTTATGAGTTTTCTATTCAGCGTTTCTCAATTTTCTGTGTTTTTTCTATTCTGTCAAAGATTCCGTGTAAAACATCTTCATTTTACTCATTTGAATGAATGGAGACACGCGTGAAAGAATAAAATTTTAATGAATTGATTTTTTGCATGTTAATGTTTTTTATTGGAATGATAATCGTCTAAGATTAATCTGCGAAGGATATTTCCATTTGATCGAGGTAGTACAAGACGTGTATGTAATTTAATTTAATTGTTTCTCGAAATAAAACCGAGTTCCCCTCGAGCGAAAGTGAACCAACACCACCTCTAAGCTTTGTTCTTTGATTCATGCAGTCGACGCTCCACATTTTGCTCTGCATGTTACGACTTAACTAAAACATTCTCTTCGCAAGTATACGCCCACCACCCCTTCTAACCTTTTACGAGGCGAAAGGGCGGGACCTTCGCTGCAAAGGGTCACCCTTTCGTCGGACGAGATCTGTGGACAGCGGAGCTAACAGCGGACCTCAAACTCGCAAGTTTCTCTCTCGGGGCATACGAAGTCATTGAGGTGATGTGTGGTGACAAGAGTGGAGGGGGTGGGGTGGGATTTTGTGCCTCCAGGAAGGGGGCGGGGCAACGCGATAGGAAGTCGTCCCATTAGCGGCCCTTGCCCGTCACCCGTCTACAGAAGGCACGAACGGTGGAGGGTTGAAATTTCAATGCAAACTCCTCACACGTGCGTTAGCGCCGGCGCCAATTTATCTTCCTTTATCGCACGCACTCGTCACGCAATGGCGCGACAACGTCCGGTGTTTCTTCACCCCCACCACACTCGCTTTCTCTCGCTTTCGCTCTGACCTTACGCCGTCATCGTCTCTTTCTTATTCCCTCTCACTCGCCCATTAGCTATTCCCTCTATTGTGTTGATGCCACGGGAGCAGCGTGAGCTCCGTCAACGCTTTCCACGGTGATCAGCCTCCCCTTTCCCTGTCCTTTCTATATCTCATGCACTATTCACACATCTCCCGAACGCAGAATAACGAGTTATCATCCCTCATCATACCGTAACCCAAGACTCCATATCCCACCAACTCTGGGCAGAACCGGTAATTCGTTTGCAAAATGTAAAGTTTGCGGCCTCGCCTTAGTACAAATTCAATCCCTACGATAGAGGCCGTTGGCGTAATTAAAGGAATTGGGTTAAATGATTCCTGCGGTGGCTTCCCGACTACGCAGCTCACTGGGTGATACCTTCCCAAACAATACCATTACTACTGGAAAGGAAGATCGACCAATATTTTTCATAATATATCAATCATTTTTGATTGATCCTAAAATGAATTTTTATTCAGTAAAGTTTATAAATATTATGGGTGATATAATTCATAGAAACATTTTTATCAATACTGCAAAACTCAAAAAATGGTAATTTCATTAACATGAATGATGTTTGGAAATCATTCGTCCTAAAACGTCTAATTCAGTAATTAATATAAGTTTGAAAAAAAAGAACAGCCGAGAAATAAAAGAATGTAACTCGATCATTGGAATCTTATTGAATGGTTTACACTGAATTATTTATTTCTTTATTCGAGGGAAATTTTCAGATTAATAAATTGTCTTAAGAAGCATCACCGATACATTTCACAATATTATCTGCAACACGTTTAACTTGTGAACGAAAATGTTTTTCTATTCATATATTTAATAAATGTAAATACGTTGTTATTTCATGCAAATAAAAGAAACTAATGACACAATTAAAGTAGCACTATTTTCACAGATACAGTTAATGACGTGAGATGAAACACGCATGTTAAAAATTGGTGAGTTAACGAAAAAAGGGCTCCACTGGTAGTAATTGACTGTTTTAATAATAAGATAAACTCAGTGTTTATTCTTTCTTTTGAACGGATGGCAAAATTTTCATTTCAATGTTTGTGAATCTAAAACGGATCATTTCGCTTTGTTACTTAACTAAATTTATATCCTGGCCTTCCTGGCCCGGGTTTTTCTCCGTTTTTTCTTCGAGTAGAGGCGGATTTCTTATACAGGTTCTCTAGGCTTTGTCTAGGGGCGTGTTTATTGTAACAATAAATCGTGAATTTAGTTTTTTTTCAACTCTTATGATTTTTAAACACTATACTCAGAATAATCTATAGTTCGATAATAACTTGTACATGTAAATTTACAAACATATTTGCGTTGAATTACAAACATATTGACATTATATATGTATTATAACTCGCAGCTAACTTTTATCTNGATCGGAATTGATGGGATGGTCCCTTGCTTGCTTCCGGAGAGTAAATTAGTTTATTGTCCTCCACGTGGTCATACGCAGTCTGTACTGTTTTTTGACAATAAATTTATTAAATTTATTATCGCATTCATTCAAATGAAATCTCAACCTTAACCTTCTGACTGGCACATTAATTGGTTTCTGTTTTACCAAAGTTGTACATTAAGGACAGGTTTATTTTTATTGTAACTTGGAAATTGTAATTTTTATCTCATTTCATTAACTTTATCAGCTGTTTCTAAAGAAACTAGGGTATAGAGCTTAAAGAAACTTGGAAATATATATGATTATGTACAAGCTGCTGAATCTATCCCATGTGCATACATTGGTGATCACTTGTGTTATTCTAGACTTTGAATGACATGTCTACTATTCTATTTATAACTTTCCTTTATTAGTGAATCACGGAAAAGGAGTCGTAAAAGATTATTCATAAAGAAAAAAGATGTTTATGTAAGGGTTTTAATAACCAATTACTCTCAGTGTTCTGTCAAGTAGACAAGACTCGACACAAATAAAATCTATGAATTATATTTTTAAGAACGCAAAATTGTATATTTAAAGCTTTGAAAATAGTCTCAATATTACTTTTGAACGCTGGTGGTAGCAAGATGTGAACCTTGTCCGATTCTCGGAATACTTCCACAGTTATAACACATATTGAAAGACAATTAAAGAATGACAAATTGCAATTTATAAAGAATATTTTTAGGACTGAATTATATAAAGTTATGTTCAAAATACGTGTTTATAAAAGAATTGGTGACTAATATGTTCCGATGGGTTCATGACTGTGATAAATAAAAATATTTGGAATATGGGTTCCAAAACATTTCAAATATTTTTCACTTAAATTGTTTTCTCAGCACCATAGTGTTCATATAGCAATGTCTGAACTCCTTAGCGATATATACTCTCCCCATCCTCGTTTCTATACACCGAATCTTGGTTTTTCATTATTTTGAAGAGATTCTTGAAAGGATCACTATTATGAAGAAACTCATCATCAAGACTCCATTCCTGAATTGATACTTTTAAGGCAAATGGTATTGGAACGCTGTCAAACTTTTTAACGGTCCGCGAGTTATTGTACATTTTACATCAAACGTTTAAAGGTACAACTTTGTATTATAAACAGTCAGAATTAATACATGACATGGCATGTGCGGCCAGAGCAAATAGAAGTTGNCGTAATTACCCCGTGATGTATAACAGTATGAAAACATTTTATTACACTACTTAATATTAAAAATACTTTTTAAAATTATGCCATTTAATTTTTCCATCTTGTAATAATATAAATTTATTGATGAGAATAATAATATCACGTTACAAATAAATAAATATGACCCATTTATTCGTCGGGGAACATTACGCCATATCCCATCCCGTTTTAAGGGATGAAGATCTTCCATGACTTATTAATGCGCAACGGAAAGGTGGTTTGGAGACGAATAATTTTTTTTCAACTGTAATAGGTGTTTTATATTTTATGAAATATTTTATATTTTATGAAATATTTTATATTTTATGAAATATTTTATATTTTTTAATTTTTATGAATTATGCATAATCAAGAAGGTTTCTAGTTTTAAAATATAAAAGTAAGTTTAAAAAAAACTGGAATTCGAATTTTCAGTTTTGTGTCTTGTCTTTCATTACAAATCTGAATACGCCGGGAATAGTAATTTTTTTGTAAGTATATATGTGAAGGGAAACCCATTTTGGTTGTTTGGAGACTGTTCTCTCCGCTCGAGTGTTTCTGTCACAATATTTCACTTCCTGTCCGTGGGCTGGCAATTCTCACATAATGGCTGTTTAGTGAATGTGGCAGCATCGTAAGGTTTGCTGTCCGTCCCATTCGGCTCCACCGCTCCTACGTCATTTCCTGCCGCGCCCTTCATCTACGTTCCACTTCCGCTGCACGAAAGTTTCCCTTGCAGAGTCCTGGCTTCGCAGCAACTCCCAGTTCGAGACGATGATTGACTCGCTTGCAGAGGATTCGTTCATGTTGTATGCGCTCAAGGCACGAGGTACTTGAATCAATTAAAACAATAAAGGTATAATGAAATTTGTATCAGGCACGTTGCTTGATTTTGCGTGCATAATTAATTTCGAAAAAAAAAATTAAAATGATCCATTGATATTGTGAATAAATGAAAACGTTTTTTGGTCCATTAGTAATAAGATAAGTTTGAAATATTTGCAATTAAGTAAAAACAAATAGTTTACATTCTTTCATTTCAATTTTAGCAAATAAACTATATCCTTTCTATCAAATACGTAAATAAACTTCATTACCGAAAAAGCACTTACAAATTGTGTATGATCAAGTGGAGGACAATAAACTTATTATTATTATTATTATTATTATACTTANTTATTATTATTATACTTACGTATGATTTACGTAAATGATCGGATTTGCTAGGTACCATTTCAACAAAAAAAATTATTTGTGAGAAATCTTGCAAGTTTACTTAAAAAATTGGATCTGCAACAATCCTATCCCGAGATTAAGAAATTCACGCGTCATACTTCATTTGTTTCAACTGAAATCGTGTATGTGTTTATCTCAAGATATGAGTAATACAAGATGTGAGAATGAAACATGTCATATTAGCAATAAATAATTTAAATAATTGATTGCCAACTACAAAATAAAAACGCATACCATTACGCATACCATTTTCTCTTGCTCTCTGAAAGGTAGAAAGAGACCAACCATCCTCTATATATCGATGAGAGTATTCAAAGGAAACCCGGACAAAATATGAGGAGTATTATAGTCAATAAATTCTCGTAATTATTCTAAATATTACCTTGTATATGAAAAAAATAGTAATTCGATAGTAAAATCTAATTTCAAGTTCTTTTACTAAAATTGGAGTGATTGTTCTGAGTACTTATGTATTAGGAAGTAAACGATTATAATTCTTGAATCGGTGCTTAAGTGACTAATAATCTTATTGTCATGCTCTCTATTAAAAAAAAAATCACAGGTTCGTTCATTCAATCGTGAGAATTTCGAATGCTCAAAAGTTACATAGTCCATTTTAAGCACAAAAGAACGCTCATTTCTTTTTTTCATATGGTAATAAGCTTTGTCGTAAGTAGCGAATGCTGATGAAGTATCCCTTTCTGCTGTAATAATCGACCTACACCCAAGTACGTTCTCTTGCTTGATAGATTAACGCAGCCCCAAGCGTAGAGCAGTCCGCAGGGTTGCATCTTCAGGAGCTGAATGCGCACGACCACATCGCCATCTATGAATTATGTAGCGCAAGAGTTAACTCTTCTCGCCCCAATAACGCTCTCCACTGTAAAGCACCTTTAACGATAACTCTTACTGCCCCTAAATAATTACGCAACATCAACTCTTCCTTCCCCATTCTTGTTGGATTTCGGGAAATTTGCGAAGAATTTTTGACTTGATTGTTCTTTTGTCATTGTTTGTGTTATCACTGAGTGGTTGAATACATGGATTACATTAACGAACTAAGATTCAAAGCGCCCTGTAAATCATACACTTGATAACAACGTTACGTAACACCAAGGTTAACGACCCCCTACCCCGCCGTAACGCTGTGTAACGGTATAAGAAACCCGCTCTCTTTCCCTAAGGTGCGTTGCGTAATTCATGGATTGACCCATAGAAATAGGTTTTCTTCAACTATGGACTGGGAAGAAATATAATTATTTATCAAGAGCAATTCTAACAATACTAATTACAATTTTCTCGCCATAATTATGGATGTAATATTTATTCGCTTTCACTTCATAATTTTTCTACGACATTTTTATTTTTGAAATAAGTTTTTGAAAAAATATATTTCACATTTATCAACGAATATAACAAACAGGATAGAAAATTTTGAGAAATTTTCCTACAAATTTAAGAATTTGAAAATGAAAAGTTGTAATTTCACTCGAATTTAAAACGCGAAATTCAACACGTTACATGAAAAAATGAGGGAAATTTATTTGTATAATTTAGACTTTATATCAATAATTTTTATATTTTTGTACAAATAATGTACTTTACTTAGTAAGTTGAAAAATGTGATGACAAATGATAAGAACTTGTTTTTTTTAATAAGTCATATTATCACTTATAACCAAAAAGATGTAATTCCATTATTGATTTATTTTATTTGAGAACGAGGCAAACACATTAGTTAAAGTATTAGAGTCAAACTTTTGGATGAAATAATTATCACAAATCGCTTTTCAGGGATTTAAAATATTAAGAAGGGACATTATTAATAACGGCGATCAAGAATTTGAGAACAAGTGGATCTTCCTGACTGAAAACTTAAGTGTAACAAAACCAGTTACAACTTTGTATGATACCGTGGGCGTAGTAATTTACTCTCCCGTAGCAATCAAAGTATGGGTGGATTGAATATTTAAAAAAATAGTTTAACAAATACGTATGATGACCAATTTATTATTTCCATAACAAATCGTATCTGTAAAAATAACTGAAAATTAATGATAGTATTATCTGCACTCCCGACTATATGCCTGATCTTGTATAAATCCACCTCTACCCCAAGGAAAACCGGAGAAAACCCGGACCAGGATGGGTTCTGACGAAGGCTGAAAATGACCAACTGTTAAATAAATTTTCATAGAAATAAATTTTGCGCCGTGTTTTGTATGAAAACGATTGAATATTAATACATAACGTATCAAGCAGTTGCGATTGCTGAGGGCGAAACAAGTTACCGGGGCGTCAGGTGAAAGAGTCATTGACTCGTTCTCAAACAACAGGAACTGGAGTCACGCAGTTCCAATATGACTCTCATACTCGATAAACGTGTCACCATAAATTCCTTTCATCACGTTAACATGTTTATACACATGTTTGTCTCATATCTGTACATCTCCCGGTTTCTAGAATTCACTGGAATGTTGATAAAAGTAATACATGCCTGGCAATGAGGTCTAGGGGAATACTACGAAGCACTAGCAACATGTAGGGGGCGGGGGTGAGCGAGCGACAATGCTGCTGCCTTTGTGTTGCCGCTGCTGGCTATAGTATGTCACGCGAAGGTCAACATGCGCACGCGGGGACAACAAACAGCAAAGAAAGAGAGAAACATAAGAAGGGAGTTTTGTCTTCCGATTAATTATTAAATTGACATACATAAAAATGCATTCAGGAAGAAATTAATTATTCAATTGCGATAATTATAGCAAATATCTCATTAATTAATGCCATTAGATTTGACGTACAATTGGTTGATTCGGAGATTGAAAAAAAAACACTAATTAGGGTTTATCACGAGAGTTAATTAAAATGTGTGCGTGCGCACTGAACCACTAGTTTAATGATCATGATATTGGCGAAATATTCCTAATTAACGTCAATTTTTCTGACTTTGTTCTTGGATGTAATAAAACTGTGTAATAATTAATTTTTAAAATCTTGTAATAATTTGAATTATCTGAAAATGACATACAAGGAATGTAAATAAAAGAATACGTCTAGCGATGAAAATATGGTGCACAAAAATAAATGAAAAATAAACAATTCTTTGACTCGATACTTTGTATACGCTAAAAATAGCAAATTTAAATTTTATACGAAATGTTGAATGCTAAAACTCATTAACAAAAAATATCTGGAAGTTTTAATTGAAAAAGAGTGATTTATGTCATAATGCGGTGTTTACTTTTCAATTATAAAGGACGTGTAGGGAAAGTATTGTAATCGCTCGGAAATAAATTGAGATCTCTTTGGATCTCAACGAATTGACTCCTGGGGAGTCGGTTTTCAAATTTTGACGATGATGTCCAGTGTCGTATGTGAGTGTGTGTTTACAATTTTGTTTCTTCGCAAACACACGAACAAATTGATGCATCGAAACCAAATCTGAGATTTGACTTTAAGTACAATGGGAATAGAAGTATATTTCTGGACAGATCATACCAACTTCATTTAAACACTGCGCTGCTCTTCGGGTTTCTTAATATTCAATGTTTTGAAAATATGAAAATATACATTTTGATTGTTCAGTTAATTCGGCGTACAGATTGCAAAACCTGGCATTACTTCCACTTACTTGTGCAAGTCTCCTTCCTTTCTCTTTCCTGACCTTCCTTGGTCACCTCTTGTTCTTTTCGATCCCGACGCTATTAGCGCTAGAGTATCTTTCATTTTCCTCATTCTTTGTCCCCCCTCATTTTTTGTCCCCCTCCTCATTTTTTGTCCTCAATATTTTTGATGTATGTCTTGAGATATGTTTTGGTATGCTGTATTTCAGGAGGGTTTTTAGTGGGTATGGTTGAGTCATTCGGCGAGTCCCACACGCATTTGTAACTGCATTTTCCCTACCTATACAAGTTTTTACGGCTCCAATGACCTTGTCAGTGACCTCCAATGTCAATGTCGACGAGCCGTAAAGTCTAAAAAAATCGTATTCGAGAGTGTATAATGTGTGGTTATGGGGATAAATATATTGGAACCGAATGATATTTTATATAGGTCATCTTATTTGAAAATTATGATACATAATCATTAATTTTCTTGAAATGTTTTTCGGTTTTTTAATTTTTATTCAAAATTGTTGTGTTTAGTGATATGATCATGTTTATGAATTAAAGTTAGCAAGTTTAGTGGGGTACACTCCAGACTTTTTTCTGATGAAGGTAATATCACAATTTTTTTATAACATGCTATTTCACTGTTAAAATGAATGACCGAACGTGACACAATGAAAAGGACTCGTGGGTGAAGCTAAGCAGGGTCAGCTATTGATAATGTATGGAAGGTGAAAAAGTCAAATTTCTGATACGAACATTTATGTGGGTTATGAGCTTCAAATGCAACCTTTTTTATAAGAAGATTGAAGGATTCTCAAGTAGTTCAAAATTTGTGAATGAGAGATTTAAAGAAATGAGATTTGTATGCTGTGTCTAGAAACCGCCTGTAAATTACATAACGAAAAAAATACAAAAAACACCCTTACCGTCTCCATAACGCGTCTGTGACGATCACATTTACCCTCAATCCAAGCATATACACGACGCACATCTATTTTTTTATTTTAATTATTTTCTTCTTAGTATCTCGTCCGCAGACCACTACCTTGGGTTTATCAACTCTGTATCTATATTCTTCATGTGTGTTTTGCCATTTGTATGTCTCTGTCAGTGTTTCTCTGTCAGTGTTTCTCGAGAAAACGGCCGTCAGCGCGCTGTCCATTAGTTACACAAAAGCTGTTTCCATTGTCACTGTTTCCATTGAAGAAAGCTATGTTAATGCTCGCAAAACGTGACTTCCGTCTGTGAACGCTGCCCGCTGGTGACGCGCACAGCGAACTCTCCCCGCTACAGAGGCGCACAGACATTAGGTGGATACAGAAATAGATGAATGGTTGAGGGGAATATTCCATAGTATAGTGCAAAGGAAAGGAACAGGGTATTTTATTCAGTTAAATAAATAAAAAATAATTAAACGATGCATGTCTATAAATGCATTCTTGATGTGGGTTACCTCTGCAAACTATGTGACCGCTACTGACCAAATGACCTTCGAGATCTTGCCTTACTATTATTGCATAGAACGTTTCTTCATAACATTTTCTGGTTTCTAATTTTACAAGAACTGAGCAAATACAAAATGGTAGCGTCTCGACTTTATTACTTTTTCTCGGTATTTTCGTGTCTTCGAAGAAGATGTACTCTGGATATTATGAAAACGGTTGACCAATTACAGCATTGAGTTGGTCGCTATATATTGACGTCATACAGTTATTTTCTTAGAATGGTAAGAAATAGGTGAATAGCTGTATCAAATGGAGCAAAAGATTTTTCTCATGCTGAGCAAGCAACGCGATGCAATTTAATTGACAGGAAATAAATTAGCTTTAATGAAAAAAGAACAGAATTTTAGTAAACTGGAATTTATGTTATATAATTGGATCCAGTGGTGGATCTAGACCGTAATTAAGGGCGGGAGGCTAACATGAGAGCATTTTTTATTCGTGTCATTTATTTGGATATTTCTTTTCAATTTAAATCATTCGTGAATACCACTTTTAAAAAATACGACGTATGTTGGTTTCATGTTTTAATTTTGAATTGTTTCTTAATATTATCCGCTGCCATCAATAGATGAATCATTACTCTTTATAAACTGTTTATTCATTTTAGAACAATAAATGGATAATATTACGTATTTATTAAATAATTTCTTTTATAAATATTAAATCCGCTTCTTCACTTTGCGCTTTGGTTGGAATTCATGTGATAGTCCCTTGCTTGTTTCCGGAGAGAAACGTAGTTTATTGTCCCCCCCCCACTCAGTTTGGAACTGTTGTTATACAAGCTTTTATTTAACTTCACTTGTTAGTTCGTGTGTTTGGGCTAAATCTCACAACTGAATTTTAAACCACTTCTCCTCAACCGATTGAACTGAATTTTGGCACACATATATAAATACTCTGACAATGCAATATTATTGACAATAAAGTTTATATTCTTTCGTTATTGCATTTTCTTGCGCCGGTTAGTAGTTTTCGAGTACATAAATATCTGTAATAAAGTATACGTCGTGTATTTCTTATCCCATCATTTCCGGTTCGTTGCTCAATATTCCCTTTCTTTCCCTTTGTATTTGCCTCTCTTGTTCTTCACGGGCCTCCTTTCCGCACGTGACGTAACTTCTGCGATACATGCGACTAATCTGTGTTTCATTAGAGCGCCTTGTGGGGGCAGCGCCGTCGCAAAACATCACGCAATCGCCATTCGCCCGGAGCAGCGACGTCCACAGCGCTCAGATTAGCTCCGTACAGATGACGCTAGGACGCTCAGAGATTGCATATTAGCACAAGGATCCTATGATGGTAATGAAATGAATTTGTATTTTTTATTGGGGTTTTACGGCTCGCCGACATAGAGGTCATTGGAACCCTAAAAATTTTGTACATGTAGGGAAAATGCTATTGCGCAATAAGAAGGACCGACATGACTCTCCCCGCGAGTGGGACTCTCTGAATGACTCAACCACATCCACTAAAAACTCTCCTGTCATACAATATATCCAAACATAAAAGGTGAGAAAAAAAGATTCAGCAGTTTCGTAAAACATTATAAAACCAAAAGCAAAGACAGAAGTAAAAGTAGAAAGAGAAAAATGTAAATTTAAAGGAAAGGGGAAAAATATATTTAAATCTAAATCCTCCCGAGAATTTGTGGGGGGAGCCCCGTTTCGTTTATAGATTTGAGTAATGACATACAAATAATGATCAGATACTGTTCCAGAGGCACATTCCTGAAGGAATCGAAAGAGACGTATCAAAATCCGTTCATTTTGCCCAAGCATAACGTCCAAATTATTGGGTAGATTGTGTCGCCGTCGGCTGGTACTATTTCAAAAGAAAGTGTTCGTAGGTAAGTGTTGTGTTGCATGTTTCACAGATGGAGGGAAATTCACTGCGTAAGAGATGACCATGGGTAAGATAGACGAAGACGAAGACGTGTTAGAATCACTTCTTCATGTCTGTTCGCACGGGATGATGACGACCAGGTCTTAACAGAGTATTTTACCTTCCTCAGCTTGAAGGCGCAAGTTTGCTATTCAGCTTGCCATGTCTTAAAAATAGTATATCTTATGGAAATCTTTGAATCTGACGTAAGAACAGTTGAAAGGTCAACGACTGTCCCCGCTTCCTTGCCTCATCAGCTTCTTTGTTACCCATAATACCCACGTGCCCAGGAACCCAACAAAGGACTATTTTAAAATTTTGAACTACTAGATGGCTTATTAAATTATGAATAATCAGTGTAAGGATGTCAGAAGTGTACAGTGAAGACACTGACCACATCGTTTTCTAAAGGATGATTAGATGATAAATGAGTACCGAGGCGAACGCGGAAAGAGCGTTGGGATAAAAAGCTCTTCAGGAACAGAGGAAGACAGCGTAGGATTCCGTACCTCCAGGTTGTGTCACAAGCTTTTTCCAGGTCAAAAAAGATAGCCACAAGGTGTTTACTCAATACAAACGCTGATGTGATGGTGAATGTCAACGTAGAAAGGTGGTCTAGCGTTCACCGCTGTTTTCTGAAACCAGTACATGCGTCTCTCTTCGTTGACGACTTCGCCATCTATTTTTCGTCTCGCAGCATGTCTGTCATCGAGAGGCAACTTCTATTGGTTTTCAACCGTTTACACGAGTGGAGCATGTCTACCGACTTTAGTTTTTCTGTACCCAAGTCATGCTGTGTGCATTTGGGTAAGGTATACAATCTCCACAATGATCCAGATCTTTTTCTTGGGAGCCAATGTCCCCCTTTCGTTGACTCCGCAGAATTCCTGGGTCTCACATTCCACCGCACACTAACTTGAAGCAATCACATCCGAAAACTGCAATCCATTTTTAATTCTCTCTCAACCTCCTTCGCTGCGTATGCGCATCTTCATGGGGCGCAGACTACACTTGCCTTCTTAGTCTGTATAGAAGTCTTGTTCGGTCTGTCTTAGAATATGGGAGTATTGTATACGCCTCCGCATCACCGTCGACACTCAGAACCCTTAACAGTATCCATCATACAGAAGTCCGCATTGCAACTGGTGCCTTCTGCACTAGTATAATAGAATGCTTACTAGTAGACTCTGGGGAACCATTCCTCAACAGAAGACGCGATATTCTACTTGGATCTTACGGAGTGAAACTGATGGGGAATTCAAATCACCCCACTCGTCAATACCTACATTCTCCAAAATTTATTTAATCTTACCCTGCAAGACCTTCGTTACCCCGCCCAGCGGGTGTTCGTTTTAAAGAACTGCTATAGGAAAACGTCATTACACTACCTCCTCCAGTGAAATACCCACATTCTCTCACGCCACCTTGGTCGTTCGTGCATCTAACCATCGACTTAAGACTGTCTAAACTTTCAAAGCAAAACACTCCAGCTGCTGTGTACCAACAGCACTTCGGAGAACTGAAAAACTTTTATTTGGATCATTCGTTCGTATACACTGATGGCTCAGCGATGAATGATTCCGTTGGTGCTGCTTTCCACTGCGATAGGGCCACCCGTTCTTTTCGCCACCATTCCTTTTGCAGCGTGTACACTGCTGAAAATTTTGCATTCCTTGGGCACTGAAGTTCATTCAGCTATCTTCAATACGGCATGTGTGCAGTGACTCTATTAGTGCCCTGTGGTCAGGGTCTTCACTGTACACTTCTGACATCCTTACACTGATTATTCAGAATCTAATGAACCATCTAGTAGTTCAAAATTTTGCAAATCAGCAAGCGAAGTCCGTGAAAAAAAAACAATTCCCTCGAAAACAATTTCGGGGTCGTTCCCGACGTAGAACTCACTCCCCTCAGTTCCGAAGAACTGACGCTTTAAAGTCAGATTTCTATGTCGGCTCAACTTTCTCTAGTCACCGACGCTCAAAGAGCAGAAATAGTTGACTTATGTCAGCGAGTGATCATTCTAGCAGTGGTCACGGCGACTCCCCCGGGGAGGGGACCACAACAACTGTTTGTTTGTTAATTTTTTTTTGTTTCTTAGTTAAAGTTTTATCGTTTGTTAGTTAATTTTTTGTTTGTTATTAATTTTTATTAAGTAATGGTTCGAAATGTCGGATTTTGACACGGAGATATTCACTAATAAGGTGGAGGTCAGACTTGTGGTATGGGATTCAGAATCCCCAGCCTGTAGTAACTTTATATCACAAAATATATCATTCGTCCGTCATAAGGACGTAGGTCGTAAGTAACGAATACAAAAAAACAAAACAACGCATGGGTCGAATTTTTTGATGTTCCCGGAATACGCTCTGAATAAAACCTCTGAAAATTTAGATAAATTTAAGCACTTATTTCAGTATATGTATTACATTATATTTTAATTACTGTATTGTCTGCTAAAGAGAATCAGATTTTAGTTCCTCGAAACATCCTAGTTCAATTTAAATGAAAATTTATTTCATTAAAACACCCGCATTCCACAACACAAATATAAATCTTGCAATTAAATTATACATGATAAAGAAAGGAACTTATGTGAAATAAATTCGGGATACCAGAAGGTATAGACTCGTGTTGGGATTCCTTTCGCCATGAAATAAATACCAAGACTAAGAGTGATTGGTTGATCACCAGCTACAAATAACATGAACTATCAAAATAGAAAAAAAACCAGATTTGACTTGTAAATAGGATTGAAATAAATTTTATTATTGTACCAACAAAAGTGTAGTTACATTATTTACTACAAGAAATGCAAGAGACAAGAGAAATATGTCTTGCCCAAGTTTCTAAATTTAACGTATTTACTAGTCACATTTTATTTATCCTAATAGTTCTAATCTGCCCTCGTTTTTAGCAAAATTGTACTAACACAAAGGAAGGGTTAAAATAAAAGTTTTCAAATTATAAAAACAAATAAAAACTTCTCGAAATCAGTTATAAGATTTAAAGGATTTTAAGAAAAGACCTTGTTTTCTGAAGCAAACAAAAATAATTTTAGCCTCTTTAAAAATGTATTTAAGCTTTGAAGATGAATTTCTTCAAATGATTAGCAAGTCTATTGAATATTCTTGGAGTAATACAAATATAAAATTGTTGGACAATGGTTAAATTAGAATTTGGTACGCTAATATTTATTCATCTGAAATCATACAATTTTGCATCCCGTCTTGAACGATTAACAATACGAATAAAAGACACGTTTAGTACTCTGTGAATAAATAAATGCTTTACTGAAATAATATTAGTTGTACAAAAGTTGTTACATCATAATATTTTCACTTTTTGACGTGAATTATTGGCATTTTGATGTAATTGCATTGCATTGGGCATTGGGCGCGCCAGGGGCATAGTGGACCAATGAAAACACATGGTATGAAGGGAACCAATGGAAATGATTCAAACAGAGGGCGTGAGATGAGACCTCGACTCTATCTTCTCTAATTACAGATTAGATAATTCAATCGCTGGGTCTCGTTACACATCTCTTCGATATCCAGCGTCAACACCATGTGAACCATTGCATGCGATCGGATGCGATTTTCACTTGCGATTGATATGTGCGGTACCACGAACGCCGGCGTTAAACGGACGTGTGAACCCACCCTTAGCTCCCTATCGCCCGTCTAGAAGAGGCCGAGGCCAAAGCAAGCGATTTGGATGACGCATATAAGTAAATCCTTCTAGGGTTACATGACCCCTCAACTCGCCAGGACACCCATACCCTCTTACACGGGTCGCCATGCACGGCAAACATATAAGTGAGCGTTCAGCACACAGGGAAGGCCAATAAGGAAGATAAAAGCGATAAAAGTGAACAACTAGGTAATTAGGAGAAAAGAAAAAGAAAAGAAAAGAAACAATTGAGAACCTTTACTGTATCCCACCTTCAGGACCTGAACCGACTCACTTCGACGGCGAAATGAGTTTGGATTTCTTTCGTTTCCAAGAACTGGAATGTTGGATTTCTTAGAAACGCGGCATATGCGCTTTTGAAAGTCGGAAGGAATTAGCAATACCAGAACTGATTCACTAGAGAAAACTTTGCTAACACGCTCAATTTATCATGCTCCCATCATCATTAATATCATTACAACTCATATAAAAAATTAAAATAATTAGAAAATGTTTTCATGTATATTATTTAAACTAGATTTCTTAACATAATAGGTGATGAAAAATTCCGAAACTAACGCCATGCGTTATGCCATGTCGATATAAGCTCGTAAGTGTATTCGGTATTTATTATCTAACAAAGATTCAATTATTCTCGAAGTCCCCAAACCATTTTTTTAAAAATAAGTGTAGAATTCAGTCATAAGAAATGAAATAAATGTATGTTGTATATCATGTATATCAATGTACATGGCACATTGATATAAATGATGCCACGTGAAAATAATTCACTAAGAAGGAGTTTTACAAAATTTCAATTCATAATAAAAAGCGGTAAAATCGATCTCTACGTTATATTCAGTACTATGGCTTTTACAGTTCTCCAACTTTTATTTCCGTGTCATAAAACTTTGTTACGAAAAAGACGACACTCTTTTCATTACAAGAAATGGGGAAGATGTGTAGAGTAATTTAATACGTTTTTCAATAGAAAATAATTTTTGATATGATCTCGTGTTTTTCTTATTAGGAGGAAATAACGCTTGCTTGTATGTGTTAAATATAATAGAAGTGACATTTGATTTAATGTCATTAACGGAATAATCTGTCAAATAATTTTCTCTGTTTATATTTGATTTATTAATTGATCTATTTATTTATTTAATGCCTTTAGGCGTTATATTCAGGCCATGGGGATGCTCTGACTCCTTATTACGATTTAGATGAATAATCTGGGAAGTACAGATGTTAAATATAAGGTGACTAAAAAGTAGTAAATGCAAGGTGACATATCTGAAATAGTTCAAGGAAACCCCAGATGAACACCACATCTATTTCGACTGAATGGGAATATTTATATCGAACCCTCGCTCTCCCACGCAGTGTGGTGACACCACCGCTACAATTCCAGTTGTGACCTTTATCTTGTAATTCTCATGTCAAAGGGACTTAAAAATCATAACCCAGGATAACGCTCTCAAATTAATTTCATCTACCATTTTAGGATTCAATATAATAAAAATTTACGACCTCCCAATGAATAAAAATATTTTAGATATATTGAATGCTAATAAGTGCGGTTATTCGTTTAACGAGACATGAATTGAGACTCTTAAATTTTTGTGCTTTTAAAATAATGTCTGAAGAAATAATTTATCGTTTCTCTTGATCCCTCCTCGTCGCTTTCAAACATTTATTCTCATTGAGAAATATTCCCCGACTCGAGATAAAACGACTTTGAAATTGTCCCCAACTCATATTTTTCATTTCGTACAGAAGATAGAAAGACTGCAGTCAAGGATAGCATGTAAGATAAACGAGCAGACGTGCATCGCAGGTAAAAGTTTTGTAGCGGAAGATTTTGAAAAGTGTTTCGTGGATGGAGAAAGACGAACATGATGTTGACTTATGACTGGAAACCTGATAGAACGCGTATATAGAATAGACACTTCGTATTTCTGCTTGCCATGGATGTTTATAATAATTATTGCGAGACTCTTCTTTACTTAGTTATTGGTTTGTATTTTTTTTTCATATTCTGTTTCAAATTTATTTTAATTTTTTATATATAATATTCAAGTCGGATCTGTCCAATATTTTCAAATGTAATTCTTCATTTGTATTAAACATTTTTGAATTATAATTTCTTGTTTTAATGTAATTTTTCTTGACTTTTCTTTTTCTGCAACATCTCTATAATGAACATCATACTTCGGAATATATATACACGTGTTGTATATTGATCGATTTAGACATTTTCATTACTTCAAAACCTCTTCATTACTTTAAAAAGAAAAGGTTATTACATTTTATTTGTATAGTAAATTCGCGGTGTAGCACTCACCTCTCGAGGCACATTGGTTCAAACCTCTGCAGATCCAAGTGAAATTTGTCGCAGTTCAAAGCGGCTCTGCAACAGGTTTTTTCAGTATTCCACAGTTCTTCTTGGAAATAACTCTTTACTAATGCATCTGTTCATTTCACTCCATCCCACTCCGTCAAACAATCAGAAGTGATACACACAATACTTGAAAAAGTTCGAACGTATTTTGGGATTCAGTAAAACGAGACGAAGGTGGATTTTAAAAGAGGAGATATTATATTGAATGGTATAGAATTAACGAGAACGACAGGAATAAAGGAATAATTACTGAAAATTATTACGAGCTCGTAAATTGAGATGGAGCTGGTGAACAAAAGAAACAGACACTTTTGGGTAATAAAAGGATGAAAATGTGAAGTGGTTTAAACCAAATTTTTGTTCAAAGCAGTTTCTAGCAAACGTGGGTAATTTCAGTAGTTATTTAGTACGCACAAGGGGAACAAATAACACATTGCTTCCATGGGTCTGAAGTCTCTTCTGACGATGTTCTGAAATTATATACTTATTTTTTATGATGGGAAAATCATATTCTTTTACTTTTTTATTTCTACCTTGTAGATATATGACATGGAACCTTTTTTGCACGTGATTCTATTAGAAAAGATATCTGTGATGCGGAAGGAGTATTGGTAAAATTTTCTTGCGTAGCAACATGGAGGATAAGAGTAATTTTGTTCTTGCGTGCACTTTCTTCATTAGTTTACCTTTTGAACACTCCTGGTTAATAATCGGGTTGGTGCAGAACAAAGGTCTGTGATGACTCCATGAGGCCACCAACCCCTTTAACGAATGGCAATCAAGTTGAACGTCACAGAATAAGGAACATAAATTATTCACAAACAGTTATAATGAAGGGTTTCTTTTTACTTGTTTGAGTAGTAATGAAGTGTGATTCCTGTGAAATGTCAAAGTATCACTCCAGCAATGTATGTGCAAATCGGAAGGACTATTAAGTTTAAGAGGACACTCATAAACTGACCTGCAGGTCACAGATACGGATTACAAACTCTGTCATTACTACGGATACAGATGCCATTACTCAGATATTGAATGTGTATTGTGCTCAAACGGATGGGAGTGCATGTCAGGAAATGTACTGACCTTTAAGTGAAGTACAAACCTTTCTATGACATTTTGATATCAATCCTCTCTTTGTTCAATGAACTTCGCTTACTTTAGTAATCAGTGATGACGAATTATGGTCAGATGAAAACGAATGCGACATTTTTTTTATTATTGTGAACGGCTCATGAAAGTATGTATTGTAAATTAAGATCAACGAGTGGTGTTTATGTTAGACAAGCTGATTTATCGTTACTTCACTCCTGTCTAGTTTTGAATTCTGCGCGGAAATAACTGCATTCCCATCATAAACATTAATCCCCAAAAGTCCCAGTAAAATTCTCTCCTTTTCTACAAAACTGGGCGGAGTAAAGCACATAAATGAAGTTTCGTACTTGAGAAGTTTCACCTTTCCCTTTCCG
Organism: Laupala kohalensis; assembly: GCA_002313205.1. Lineage (NCBI taxonomy): Eukaryota > Metazoa > Arthropoda > Insecta > Orthoptera > Trigonidiidae > Laupala > Laupala kohalensis. The sequence continues at coordinate 417,120 of NNCF01127040.1, forward strand.
AGATAAAAGTACTTAAAAATTACTTCACGAAAAGATGCTACTTGACTCATTTATTTTAAAAGGACGTTACTTGGATATTTAAGTCCCAACAAATAACAGCTCTGATGTGACTTGCTAGTAAATAGTCTTGCTGAATAAAGATAAACAAGCGTTCATATTGTGAAACAGAATGTTAGTTACTTTCTATTCAGGTAGTTGCGTCACATTGCAAATGTTGGTCATTTTCCAAACAATAGAGAATGAAACCTCGAATGATAAATAAAAGGAAGAAATAGGCTGGAAAATAAATTACAATGCGTGGTCACTGTGCAAACCAGGAAATAGCGGGAAGTCAATCGGCAAACGAACGATTTGTCAAATGATTTGAAAATGAGACAATTGGTTTCAAGACAAATCTTGTATAATTTTACTTTCTCATTCCCAAAGGTATTATCAGCGTATTCTACTACAGTTCACGTTGTTACACACTAAACTTTGAAGTTGATGCCGTTTTATTATCGTTTTTAGTTTTTATTCAATCTGCTCATCGTTAAAGTGTCTGATACATTATACACAATGCATTGCGCTATCGTGACTCGATCTTAGTACATTAAAATCTCTCCGATACTTTGTCCGTGGTAATTACTATGTGGGTGTTTTTCCTTTGAACATTTTATGGAGATAACCTTCGATAATTACGAACTCACAGTTAATTGTAAGCGTCATTTTTCTTATCTCTGTTGTGTGGAGTATAGATAACAAGCTGGCAGTTGAGAGTATTTCTTTCAATTCAATAATATTCGTAACAAGTTTAATTTTTTGGAGGATGATGATAATAATAATAATAATAATAATAATAATAATAATAATAATAATAATAATGTTTTACTTTGGTTGGCAGGGTTAGGGTCATTAGACCCTCTCTTACACCCAACCGAGAATCATATACATACATACTTTCATACATACCAACGCAATGAAATAAATATATACATGAAAATACAATAAAAAAAGACAAGAAACCAAAATAATCGCACATGATACATAAAATAAAATTAAAATACGAAAAAAACATAAAACAAACATAGAAAAGAAAAGGAATCACGTAATCTTACTGAAAATGATAATTAAATTAATTAGAAAGAAATACAACTTTGGCACATGTCTCTCTGAACTTCCTAGGACTCGACAATGATCTGACGGACAATACAGGAGTCAGTTGAAGTCGATGGAATCGCTTATTAGTAATCACATCAAAGGTGATATAATGCGTAATTTTAACAAGAAATTTGATTATAATCGAGTAAAAACGATTTCTTCATCAAAGGTAGTTAGTAATAAATAATTGTATCCGTCTGGATCGAGCAGACAACAGATTTTTATTAAAACTTGAATCCGTTTTGACTACAATCATGAATTTCTGTGGAATGATGCTAAAGCACTATGTATAGAAGAGAACTATTATAAAAGAGACATATTTATACACAAAAACCACTAATTATACTCTCAAATTGCAAATTGACACTTCTAAACTAAAAACAATTATGATATTATTACTTACTGTTCCTTGTCATATACACATCAAACATGTCTTAGTTCTATTATCTTCTTTGTAAATATTTTTCAGGTTCATGTTTTGTGTTTACTCTTTGTATTCCTCTCTCCACTGTCTTTCTTGATAGTTCAGTCGAGATACTCTGGTATATCTTCCCACTTTAGTATGACTAGAGCACTAGCTTAGATATTTTCTTGCTCGATTGTGTTGTGTCTTATAATTCATATTAATTTAGTTTTATGTCTACTCAACATTGGCACGGTTGTGTACATTAATTCTGTAGCCCCATCCTGACCCGGGTTTTTCTCCGGTTTTCCTTTGGGTAGAGGGGGATTTCTTATACAGGTTCTCTAGGCTTTGTCTAGAGGCGCGTTTATTGTAACAATAAATCGTGAATTTAGTGTTATTTCAATTCTTATGATTTTTAAACACTATACTCAGAATAATCTATAGTTCGATGATAATTTATACATGTAAAATAAATTTGTGATTAATTACAAACATATTGACATTCTATTAGTATTATGACTCGCAGCTAACTTTTTATCTTATCTAGGAATTTTTGAATCCGCCTCTGCCTTAGAGCCCTTGATAGGAATTGATGGGATGGTCCCTTGCTTGCTTCCGGAGAGTAAATTAGTTTATTGTCCTCCACGTGGTCATATGCAGTTTGTACTACTTTTTTGACAATAAATTTATTATTATTATGTTTCACGTAAAAATGGTACAAAAGTAGTACTGAAACTTTGTGTATACGTTTTAATATTTCAATGTGTTTCGTGTGGTTTTCAAGGATTCGTTGTCTACATGTGACGTGTTTTAATAAAAATCAGTTATCTGCTTAAACTGGTCGGAAACAAATTGCAGACGAGATGGAGAACATACAAAAATAAGGAGTGAATATAATATATTCTGAAGATATCCGGGAAAATCGTCTGTCATATTGACAAAAATAAATGTTAATATATCTCTTACTTGGTACTCGATCCATACATCTAGTGATCATCAGGTCATTTCGTTTCTCACCATGTTTTTCTGTTGAATGAGAGTAGCACCGAAGGGTCAAGGAATGAAAGAGTCCCACAATCCTTCATCGCCATTACTTGTCACCACACACCGGGAACGGCAAATGTATGAATAATCCTTCTCAGAACCTATGTCACCATGTCACCATCTCTGCATCACTCATCATAGTCCGCCTCATTCCAGACACAGAGGGAAAGGAGTGATATATTGTTAGCAAACATCATATATATGATCTTACCGTAGTTATGACTTCATACATATTTCTCCATAATTTGATAATAGTCGAAAGATTTGGAAAGGTATTACTAAAGCATTATTTTGGACTAACGTAAGTAAGGTTTATATTAATATTTAATTGTTTTATTATTCAATTTATTGGATATTTAATTCTATAATATTAACAACGCTTCATCAACTTTGTCTGCGTCAGGTGTTTATTGTAACATTCTCAGTAGTGCAATATAAAAAATTTACAAAAAGAATTCTCTGCCTCAATGTGCCGTTATAATATATTTACATACATAACTAAAAAATATAATAATTTCTTGTTATCAATGTAATAAGTTATACATATATATTAAGTGATATGTACGTAAATAATTTACATTATTTTTTCTTTCTGAAACACTTATTTTAAATACGTTTTCCTCCCTATCTGATATTATTACAGTAATCCAAACCATGATTCTCTTCGAATCCATTAATTAAAATCGCATTTGGATGAAATGTATTTATATTTATCTTACAAAATTCTTTTATCTAATGTCGTCTTATAATGGACTTCAATAATATGACTTCAATGATAACCGTAGATGGAATGGAAACGAATTATTATGCCACATTTAAAAAAATATTTTGTTACATTGTGCCCTTTTATCGTGTGTTGTGAGCTCTTTCTATGGGATATCTATCGTGTTCTGTATCCGGGATAGAAAATTTTTCGTGTTCTGTATCTAGGGTCAGTGGACGTTAAAAATAACATCCCGTTGACGTCTTATCCGAAATGGCAAATTTTTTTTTTCATAGTATTTAAAGTATTATTCCCGTCGAGTGATTAAGTAAGTACCCCTCAAGATGTTTCAAATGATAACTTGAATCTGTCCATATCCATAAATTTTATGCTATTACTGTGAAAAAAGTTTTGAATTATTTGACTTTAAATTAGTACGTGCTTAAGTGAAGAAACTTTTCCGCGCTCATGTTTTTCTTATATCCTGATACAATTATCGGTTTTACGTAGCAAAAAAAACCCAACTAAGATATAGGGAGTGAAAAGTGCAAGGCAATGACGTTAAGATATATACTGTCTCACGCGATGGAAGACACTGTGATCCTCATGAAAGAAACATTCAAACTAAATCGAAATTTCTTATCCAATTTTAAATTCATAAAATAATTGTACTTGTCCAACAGAACCGCGACTTACAAGGGGTTACTCAGTTTTGCAATACTGAAATGAAATACAATCGAAATACATTGAAATGAAAAGACTTCATAATTTCTTAAATGCTATTGAGATCTTGTAAAATATTAGTGAAATGACTTCATTTTTTAAGTCTTATGGTCACTCTAAACTTCAGTGAGTTAATCCTTGGTGAATTATTAATTAATTAGAATTGATTTGGTTAATATTTCCACGTTTTGTGAATAGTTGATAACTTGACTTCAGTCAACGCGGATATAATTCCTTCTTTCATCCTTCCTTTTTTTTCACATATTTTTTGATATAATATATTGGGCAACTTTATTCTGTCTTTCGTATTATATTTGTATTTGGATATTTGGTGAATTCAGGAGGGCTTTTTAGAGGGCATGGTCGGGGTATTCGACGAGTCCCACACACCGGGAAGAGTACTTTTGCTCTTCCCTATGGTGCGAAACTGAAATTTTTCCCCACCGTCAAGGGCTTTATGTTGATGAGCCCTAAACCCCGGAGAAAAAATGTAATACCTTAAATTAGAGTCAAAGTTCCATGGACCCGATTGGTCCATTCCCACACATGTGAGCGAACGACGTATCCTTTGCTTGTTGAAGGGAGTGATACTTCGGAGTGGAAATCCATGCATCGCCAGATGGCGGCCGCGTGTCACTCCAACGCACGACATCGCAACCGCCTCCATCGCCGACGCTTAAAAACCACTCCACGTTGCCGCCGATAAGGGCAAGCAAGTGGAGCAGTATTTGCTCTGCATCGATATTGACCGCCCCTTGGCGCTCGGCCGTCCGCGTCGCGTCGGCTCTGTGAACGGAGCTTGCTCTTTGCTCCGTACGTAGGTACGACACGTAACATGCGACGGTAGATTTATGGGGGTGGGGGTTGAAGTGACATAATAATAATTTATTAGTCTGCTAGTGAGCAATGTTCAGTGGCAGATAGAAAAGAATACATACATAATAAAATAATACGAAGTTAAAAAACATCATCAATATAAAAATATAAAAAAATACACACACAAACAAAATAAAATGCTTAGAAAATTATTACACATGGTTACAACGAGAAAGAAATTTTATTTAAGAAATTAATTATCTACATTAGGCTCATATGTGCGTATATTCACGTACACACAATAAACATTTTCGCTTAGACACAGTTATGATGCAATTCTACAGTAAACGACGAAACTGTAAGAATATAATTATACTACCCACTCGAAAAACCATGTACCAATTGAACTATGTATCAAAATTTATTTTTTAGCGAAATACAAGAGATTTTTTTCGGGGAGGGGGGGGTAACAATCTCATTAAATTAGACTTTTATTGCATTAAAAAATAAATTGTTTGGTACGTAAATGTATCATGCAGTCGTAAAATATCGTAAATTGCCTAAAAATTGCATCATTTTGCTACAAATATTCCAAATTTACCTGACTCTTGATCCCCCGGAGATCTATTTCCCTCCTAAATTAAATGTACAAAGGAGATATACTCCAAGAATACCACGCGACCTTGCAACACCTGGAACGACTAAATCTCCACTCGAAGGCAACGGGGTGGTTTGCTTGAAACTTACAAAGATACTTCGTGGGCAGTATAACGCAGAACCCAGACATATTTTTTGTCCCTCCGAGAACTCTCAACTACGTGGCCACAGCATGAAATTAATCAAACCTCACCACCTCACCGCTGGGAATATCCGAACCTTCAAACGAGCCCTGGACAATAATACTTCTGTGAGATTCCAAACCTCCCACTGACGTCAACAACAAATTTACTATTAGAAATCTCTTAATTTGCGGTGAACCTCACCGCCAGGTAAGACATTATTTATGTTATGTTGAATGAAAATGGGAGACCGAGATTCGAACTCGCGTTCATGCGCTTACCAACTGCGCCATCCCGAACGTCTCTCGGCCCAGTCTACCATTAACATGCAACTTGCGAGGCTCGACGACCTCTGAGGTGGTCTCATAGAGACTACGCTACTCATACATAGAGACTACGACCCAAAACAAAGAACTTCCTATGAAAGTCGCCTCCTACGTTTCATATGATCATAAACAATAAAGTGAAAAGCGCAAACAAACTTAATTTTTCTGATTTATACTTAAATTTGAATGATATCAATCATCATATAATTTAGTATAAAAAGACAATTCAAATAAATCTTGTTTTTAAATATTTACTTGAATTTATTCTGTCCTGGTTGTGGATAGCCCAAATATTAATTGATTTTTAATGTCCGTTATAAATTGTAGCAAATATGAACACACGGGATTCCAAATGTTGGTATAGATATTTATTTACGTCAAGGTACTTGGACCTGAAAGAGCAGACACATTTAATCAGTGATTATTTCAGGAAAATACAGTGGAACCTCGATTACCCGTGTTCGCGTCTAAACGTGATGCGCACTCTTCCGCCAAAACAAATCCAACAACATACATAAATCCAACTATTTCCACTGTTGTAAGTAGGTTCCTAGAAACTTAGAGATAAAGACACTCAGGTTTCAATAAAATTTTGACTTCCATGACGTAATGAATTTGAGAAGAAACAACTCAAGTAGGAATAATTATTTCAAACCGAAAAAAAATCCTGATAACGTTACATTGTACTCACACGTGTGTTCGTATGAGGATGTTCATAATTTCTTAAATAAAACTGTCTCGATTAATCGTGCTTTTCATTTATACGTGCGACTCCTCCCCTCCAGCGCCCTGGATAATCGAGGTTCTACAGCAAAAATATATTATACTTAGTATTTGTACTATTTCAATGTTTCTTGGTATTTCCCATGAGTACACCTCAAAAACACGAAAAAAAAAGAAGTGAAAGTTTGTATTATTTTTCACTGCTTTGATGCTGCGAAAGGAAAATGATCGTTGGTTCTGAGAACAACATTTATTCACAAGCTCTCTGCACATCGGCACTCCAAGTTATTGTCACACACTGGGCGCTAGTGATATTCATCTTACTAATGGAGTGCGGTCTCTCGTTTTTTTTTTCAATTTACCTTCATCGCGCACGTCACGTGAAATTTGTTTTACGTGTTCATAAAGAGCTTGCTAACACGAATGGGGTATTTTGTCTAAGATAGTGCGTACTTCTGATGAATTATTTTTTGAGTAGATACTCTATAATATTGAGAATATACTTCTAAATTGGTACATTAAACTAATTTGCAAAATTTGGGAAATTTGTTGAACAACATGAAATATATATTGTTATAAACTGCATAACTTTATTAATCATGATAAACTAACAGAATATATTTCATTTAGTCAGAATGAAATACAATAGAATTAGAAAGGAAAATTACTTTCTTGAAATTTCTTCAATTAATATTGGTTAATATTTTTACTTGTATTTTTAAAGAGTCATTCTATTATCGTGTTGTATTGAATTGAATTCGCTAGATAATTCGCTAGCAATTTCAAATAAGAATAAATAAGCTATTGCCAAAAAACAATTAAAAACTGCGTTCGACCACCTGGAGAACCGTAAACTAATTTAATCTGCGGAAACCAACTAGAGTTCATCCGTATAAACGTAGGCTTCCGCGGTCGGAGTCATTATGAACTTGTTTGTCCGGGACAAGCCGCGTTTTAGTAGATAAAACTACCAACATGCTGTGACCTTCTTCAGGGCAATGTCAGATTCGTACAGACCTTGCCCTAAACAATGCCAAAGCATCATGGCCGAAACGTTTGTAGTTATATGTACTAAAACGCGGTTTTTCCCTGACAAACAAGTTCATAGAGTTCATCCAATCCATTCCGATTCAAGGGTCGAAGGCAAGTTAACGTTTCTCACCCCCTAGGAAAAATCATGACATTCATTGCCGCCGCCCCCCTCCCCTGCACCTAAAAATATCGAATATAGTTTTCTGTTCATAATAATGTCTACAGAATACATAACAAATATAATTTTTCAGTGATCGTATAGTTAAGTTATTTACCTAATACGAACAGTTATTTACCAAAACATATTATGAGAATATTGCAAATTAAACAATTGGACAATTTGTTAATCCGCCTGTGTCTCAAGGGAAACCCGGGCTGGGAAGGGGTATATTAAATAAAGAAATATAATTCTAAATAACGACATTGTACTATGAATGGTGAAGACAGGATAATATTAGTGCTACGTGATATATTATAGATTCAATGACCTGAAGCAAGTGTGGATTAGTGAATACAGGGATTGCTGTCACGTGTAAAGTAGCGTGCTATCGAACACCAAGGACAGTGAGTCTCTCATGCATGTGAGGCGACAGGAAAGCGACCGTGTACAATTTGCGTTTCATTAGCTGTAAAAACGCAATTTCGATCCGGAAGGTTTTCTCTTTCAATTTGATGTCGGTTGTGGAATTGTAATTTCGTTGAATATGAACGAAACAGATCATTGACGTGAGGGGGGGGGGTGCATTCACGTGATAAAAAAGGGAGTTAATGGTGGTTGATACCTGTCTTTTAGTATTGTTCACTTAAAATTATAATTAATATTTTTCATTTTAGTCAATTTACATATTGAGCTTTTTTTATATCATTGTTTCAATTAAATTACTTAGAGCTTATAAAAACTGGTAAACTTTAAAATGTCTTTTCATTTTGTTGATCTGTTGTGATATATTGTACTGTGTGCGAGCTTCATCCGGAACTAGAAGCTGTACCAATTTCAAATTCCTCTCCACAATCNTTTCATCTCGAAATCTGATCCAGACAGGCAGTATAATACTAGAATATTCAATACATATGTATAGTTCTTTTGAAAGCAAATGCTATGGTTTGCGCTTGAAGCGGATTAGATTAAATGACCTAATCGGATAAAAAAAAGGTAGATTTTGTGAATAATAAAAATTAAATAACTTAGAAAAATTCACATGATCATATGCGTTTTGAAGTTACATATTACTCTGTTTTAGTTTTAAATCTAAAATTTGCAATATTACACTAAAATAAACAGTGAATTACCTTCATCTGTCACGGGTTAGAATGTAGAGATGTGATAGTAAAAATTTAAACGAGTTAAGTTCCGTGATTCTTAAATATATGATATATAACATCTGGTTTATTTGATTAAAAAAAAAAGAAATGAAAGAAACTTACCACTGTACTCAAAACATCATTGAAAACTGACACTCTCTCCAAGTACGTTTTCGTAAAAAATTATTCCAATATTGCGGTTTTGTAAAACTTAAAAACAACAACACAATTTAAATTATCAATTTAAATTAAAATATTACTTGAAATTATCAATTCAATTCACAAAAAAAAAAAAAATCTTGTGAATATTTGTGTTCGTGATAAAATACATAACAGTAAAATATGGTTATCATTCAAATATTATGGATATCATTCGAATTTTACCACTTTAACAACAATGTACATAATATCAAGATTTGTGTGTGTTTACGCAATATTTCCTTATATTTTTATATTAAAAGTTTCTAGACCGAGTTCTGAAGTCTTTTAATAAAATTCTTATGATCCTATCGGGAGAAAACAATCATTATTGCAATTTTTAAATTTTATTTTCTCGCATGAAAATGTCACCTCGTGAATGCTGCGTCAAAAGTTGGACCCAAATGGAGGATGACGTAATACACTACTGGGAAATGAAAAAAGAACACTCTTGTCATGTTCTTTTTCCAAGAAAGAGTGTTCTTTTTTTATTTTCCAGGAGTGTATAAGTTGGAATGATATCCTCAATACAAAACTTATACGACTGTTTATTGAAACATTTTATTTTCTTATAAAGGATGGACAGACAAAGTTTTCCCGAATGACATAAATCGAACAAAATGTTTATCATGCTGTGTTGAATGTAAATGGGCGAGGGGACCGGGGATCGAATCTGGGACCTCCACCATTAAGAACCGGTGCGCTTCCATTGAGCTCCGCCCTCCTCTTCCATAGTCATTCTACTTTTGGATTCGATCCTCGGCCCCGTTTCCCATTTTCATTCGACATATCATATGTATAATCCGTTACCTGGCAGTGTGGTGAACAGCAAGTTGAAACATTTTTTGTACGAATGAAAAGCGATGTGGTGTCAATTCATGACAGTCGATTATTACTGGAATAATAACATTCACGATCACCGTTACAACTTTGTGATACCAGAAACGTTGATTTGACTACTCGTACTCGGTGCTTGACGGCGTGAAAAGAATTGCGGGGCTTTAAAAGGTTTATTTCCTTTGTATTGTATTTAATGTTTTCTGTTAATGGGTTTGACCTTATCATAAAGGTCAGAGATTTCATCATCGTTTTGAGTTCAAAACCCGGATGTTTTATTTATCCTTTTACCATTTTAATCAATCTGAAAAGGAGGGTATTATTGGACGTATTCATACTATTATAGTATAGAAGCAATTTCTTGACATGAATCTTACGGGAATTTGCAGGTCTTTTAATCATGATGTGGATGCGATTAATCAAGAAAAGTAATAACACAAATGTTCGATGAAAGAGAATAGAGACTTTAGAAAACAGAAAAGAATTAGAGGGGTATAATGAAAGGCTTTTTGTGTTTGAAGATGTTATTTAAGGTCGGTAAAGAAGGACAAACGAAGCAATCCTTTCTAACACTACATTGGATTTGGTTATTTAGAAATCCAATCCAGAAGACAGGGTAATTGTACGCAAAATCTTTTAACTTTCAAGGAAACTTTCGCTTCTAATGCCAACTGATTTTCAGAAATACGTAAATCTGGGAAAATATGTGACAATTGTATATATAACTGCTTTGATCAAAGATTTACCGATCAATTTCACGGTAATTGGGTTGCAAGGAGAGGTGGAATATCGCTGGGCGTCTTCTTTTATTCGATTCAGACCGTTTGACGACGAAGGGAATCCCAGAGCTATCGAAGGAAGCGGATACAAATAGAGGCGAAGAAGAGGAGCGGGACATTTGATCCTTTGAAGTTCCAATCCTCTGGGTCCACGCCAAACCACCGCGCAGCCCTTTGGACCGAAGCACGCCCGAGCACGGCCGCGATATCTCCCTATTGATTGCCACGCGTGAAGAGTGCGCAAGGGATGCTAAATTTAGGAGAAGGAGCTATTGTGAAGGATTGTGAAGAGGAGGAAGCTAAAGGAAAAGGAGCAGTTTTGGAAGGGTTTATTGAAGGTCTTCGGGTACCGGAGACTCACAAAGGTCCATCCTCACGTGGGAGACAGGTTTAGGTTATTCGAGATGTTGCCTAGATCACCTAAGGCATCGTGAGATCAAATAGCGCCAGATAAGAAGCTTCGTAGTGGTCAGCGAGTACATGAGTTACTCCTACGCTTATAAACCATGCAGTCACTCACCCGCATCCTAAACCCAATAAACACGAAAACAACCTAGGGAATGCTAAATATTATTTGATAATTAACATCGAAGATTTTTGACAACGTTTTGAACTATATTCTTTCTTCATCAGGGCTGGAGAAAACGAATAACACAAAATCAGGACTGGAGAAAGAAAAAAATTACAATTATGATATATAAATAAATAATACATTGTGCATATTGCATTGTGGCATTAGACGAATCGAAAATACAATTTATAGAAGTTACGCCTGATATAAATGTTTTTATGGTGAACATAAATATAATTTCAACAGATCTCAGCTCAAGAACATTTTGATATTGATAATTAATATAATATTTTCTTGTTTTGAAACATATTTCTAAGGATATGTATGAAAAATAGTACTCTATGCATTCTATTCATTCCTCAGGATTTTAATGTTGTGTGTATTGAATTGTAATACTCGTTTTATAATTGCATTAGCTGAGTCCCTGCCACTTCACACGTTTTAGAATGTCCTGTGAAAAGGTTCATACTCATTAGTGACGTCATAAAACGACACTAAATGATAGCAAAGTTGCTATTGTTAACACTATAGTTCGATCGACTCATTGGGTTAGATTTTTTTTTTTTTCTTCATTTAAAATAACTTCAATACATTATGCGTGCGTTCTGGAGTCCATAAATAAACGTAGGAATTTTCTTAAAGTGTATGAGTAAGAAAGTGTGTATTATCACATCCAGTTTTCGTTATTATTATTTTTATTATCATCTTTCTATTGGTATTACATGTTCCCCAGTGTATATTACACCTACTGTAACGTAAAGCTATGGATATAACCTTACCAAAAAATTATAGTAAAAGCAATAAAAAAATGACATTGTAATGGAAAATGGAATAATTATCACCAAAGGAAAAAATTGGGAATGAATTCGCGTATGAGGAAGGAAAATATTAAACACTCGCAGAAAGAGGCTGGCTTACAAAAAATCGCAATGCGTACTCATTATGCAAAACCTGATGTGTACCACGGGAAAGCCAGAAAAATGAAACTGTTGGAAAAATGTTCGCCAAAACTCTACAATGCTCATTTAACCCTGCACACTTCTTTCCATGACAAATTGACTGACATGAACTGACAGCGATATAGCGGAATAAAACAAATTATTCGTGGAATTGATTGTTGTAAGCAGGCGCACGGCGGTGTTAGGACCACTCTAGCAGCACGTTCTCTTGACAAGTAAATTGCAGAAGACAAAAAAGTCATGGAAACGCTGTAACAGTATTAATTGGTGGCCGAAGGTGTAACTCAAGAATACACAGACCCTTGTGGCTTAATTTCAATGGGTATAGTTTTTGAGGGGGGAAAATGTTCAGGTTCCATGTGCGCGGTGCAGGATTAATGTTAATATCACAAGATTTCAATAAATAATCTAACCAATATCTCGATCCCGGAGTACCAATGTATTATAATTCCTTCTCGATATTTCCTTCTGCTATACGAATTGGTGTATTTTCCTTTTACATTTACTCAGAACAATATTTCCTGTTTTATATGCTAGTTTGGATGAAAAATGATATAGTCGCAATATGAATGGAATTATAAAATCATAATCAAGGATTCCTACCGATGATTCATTTCTACTTTCCTTGTTGTGCAATCTATATTTTAGTTCTTGTAATTATTCTCCAACTTTGTATGAAAATTTATTCTAACTTTGTATTGAATGAAAAAAACAACAACCAAGTCTTAATTTTGGTTTCTACAATCCAAATTTCATGGTTCTAGCTTCAATAACTTAAGTTCGACGACGATGATTCTGTCATCTACCACGACATTTCTCTTTGGTATCGTTGGGTTTTGTTTTATTGAGTAGTGATGGTGATAACAATGCAAATAGAATCTTTTTGGTTCATTTCTCTGAACACTACATTATTTTCTTCCTTGCTAGTATCCTGAGAAATGTCTACATGTGACACAAGAAGTAAGTTCTTCCCTTCACTTATTTCAGCAAACACAGGGGAATTGGGTGGTCAGATTGCGAGAAAGAATTTCATGCATCCTACCCCTTTGTTTTGAGGTGCCGCTATGCAGCGTAAAAGAAAAGATCTCTTGATTTAAAAAAAATCAAAGATACACGTTTAGTATTTTTTGTGTCATGCCTATGTTTACCATCCTCTAAATTGAAGAAGAAGAAGAAGAAGAAGAAGAAGAAGAAGAAAAGTAAAACTGTTATACTTGGTACCCAGATTTTAGAGAAACAAGTGTAGTATTCTATGAACAATACACTTCATGCAGAACTATTTATGTCTATCCTTACTATTGAAGCCTTAAGCTCATAATGCTTTTCATACTTCTTATGTTTTTTGGTTCTTGTGCGTCTTCTATTTTTCAACTGAACTTTCTGTCCAGTGATTGTGAATAGCACAATGAAGGTAAAAAAGTTGTAAATGGAATAAAGGGACCAAATAAAACAGATTCATGTGATGTACTAGTCAAAGTAGGTTTGTTTTTCCGCTCTATCCTATTTTTTCACGGAAATCTGATTTCTTATACGGTTATTTAATAGACATAGTATCATTTGAGAGTAAAATAATATTAAGTTATCATTTGAAAGTAAGTAATTGTTTAGGAAATTACCTTGGATAAATCTGATGAAACTGACATATACTATATACCAAATAAATTAATGATAGATGTTTTTAACTATATAGTCATGCTCTACGTTTATATTTATAGATATTGCTTTCTCTAAGCTGTTAATGTTCAAAGAAATTGTGAGCATTTTTAATGAAACTCTGACTTTATTCCTGAAGTAACTTAATTTACAATTGTCAAAGCATTCTTACGTTTCGTAGATCATCGAGCACCTATAAAATTATCAATTACATGAACACAAAGTACATTAATTTTTATTTGAAAGTTGCCCTGTTAATAAAATACAAAAAAAAACATATCAGTTGATTAACAAAGCACATTGTTTGGAGATCCTCAAGCTCGAAGCCGCACTGGGGAAAAGACTCGTGAAACCCATCATCGCGGTTGCTGAGGTGAAGCCCCAAATCTGCGTCTGGTGATGAAACCCCCAGTGAGGAAAGCGGGTATAGAGAACGTATATCCAAAACTTCAAATCTTCAAACCTTGCTGTAGGGTCTACACTCTACGATTAGTAATAGAAGAAATTAAATAAATAATCTATAAATCTAAATCGAATATCGAAAAAATCACTGGGCGATGTCTGTACAATATTTTGGAAGTCGTGTCCTACCGTGTTTCCGCTACACGGCTGGTACATTGACACCCAAACACTCTGTTAAATGTAAATGTATGTATCGGTTTGGACACTTTGCTGCTCTTGAAACATCTGTGTACTGCAACCATCCCTACACACGTGACAAGCAGTTAAATATAATGTTGCGTAGGTTTTGAATTTCAGGGTCACGAAAAGGCACATAAATATTGATGACGTCCAAATTATTACAAACAATTATCTCTTAATCCTAAATTTTTGTATCAAAACAGTCCTAATCCCATTGTAAATGATTTCTTTCTTTCATTAAGACCGGTATATAACATTCTTTTTATATTTTTACAGGTCATGGGTTTTATGTTACGGTAGGTGAGGAGCGAAAGTTCTGTGCGAAGTCATAAAATAAATCCTCGCAGACAAGACAAACATGCTCTCATTCTTTTCTTACGTAACGTCACGTTTCTGAAATATTTTTCACTTCCTTCCTCAGTTTCGTGGAAAGCATGAGACATGGCTTATGACGAGTCTACTACCAGCTTCGAACTGTCTCTAAGCGTACCATTCCTCTTTCTTTGCAAGTCTGTCTCAGATTCAATCTCTCATTACGTTCATTGTGTTCACTGCTAATTTCTTTAAAATTTTGCAGGTATTATATTTTTTTCGTTTACTAAAATATTTCTCAATACTTAACAATACGATATTCGTTTTTGTCTGAAATTTTGATTTCCTTCAGTGTTTGTTATCACGATAATAATTTTAGTAATCATTCGTGAAGGTGGGAATAGCGCTTAATCCAAGTTAGTCAAATCAATGCGATGTATAATTGTTTTCTTTATTATTATTATTATTATTATTATTATTATTATTATGTTATAACACACAACAATATGAATAATAATGGAGAAAAAACATGATATAATTTGTATCTATCAGTAAATAATATAGTACTAACAATATTCGGGAACTCCCTTGACTTGTTTGAAATGCATTAGGGCACGTACAAACATGGCTGCCGAGCACATCGGTTTCGTTATTTATGCATCTCATCACGAAGAAGTTAAATAGCTTTCTCAAATGTCCGGCGATGTAAAAAATTCTACGGAAAATTTAATACAAATCAAAGTACATTTGAATCACTTTAGTGATTTAAAAGTTGACCTTATTTTGTAAATAAGTGTTTTCTCCATAAGACGTAATGTATTCCACCATCATTTATAGATGATATTATTTCGTTTAAATGGTCTATGAGGTATGTTTTTCAAGTTGAGATCACAATAAATACATGTTTATTAATGCCGGTATTAGATATTTTAGTGATTTAATTCTACCTACGCTAGTACTACCTTCAGATATTCGCGGTAATTATTGCAAAGTCAGAAATCTATTTCATACGTTTTTGGTGTTTGTTCTTATGTTTCAGTATTTAAGTGGTATGAAAATTAATACCATTTTATGGATTTTTATAAAACTCTTTAATTGTGTGAAGCTGTTAAGATGAGCCAGAATGCTGTTCACGTTTTTTACCCGTAACTTGTGAAGTGGAAATTCACGCGATTAGTATTTAATTGTAAAAAGGGCGTCGCTCAAAGGTGGTGAGCTATTGATGCGGAAATGTCTATTCATAATCAACTTTTCTTCCGCCGTTTTCCAATAGATGGCTTTAGCGGTATGTGGTGGTGAAAATAAAATGATGTAGATGCAATACAAGAAGATTCGGTATTTTTCAATATAACCCCATAGAAACATTTGTCGATTTGTGTCCGCATCGTCATGTTATTCTCGTGTGAAAATGTCAGTTTACAAGCCAAATTCTCGTCATTTGCGGGAGGTTTTAATTTTCTGCTTTAATATAAAAAATCTGAGGCTGGGGCTCATCAAATGCTCAAGCTTTTAAAGATACAGGAGGAAATTGGAGGCTAAATCCGTCTGAAATAATCGCAGGCGATCTGGATCGAAAACAATCAATGCATTTAAGCCAAACATTGAAGAAGAAACGGCTGCAAAACAACGAGAGACACGATAAAGTGATTTTGCAACATGACAGTGCTCGACCCCATGTCACAAAGTGAGTCAAAACGTACTGGGAAACGCTGAAATGGGAAGTCCTACCTCATCCGCTGTATTCTCCAGACATTGCCCCTTCTGACTATTACTCGTTTTTTATCAATGGCACACGGCCTGGCTGACCAGCACTTTCGTTCTTATGAAGAAGTCAAAAATTGGATCGTTGCGAGGATCGACTCAAAAGATGGGTTCCTTCAACGTGGGAATAGTAAGCTGCCCGAAAGGTGGGAGAAAGTTGTGGCCAGCGATGGACAATATTTTCAATCGTAAACGTATAACTAGTTTTCTTTACAATAAAGCCTCGAATGTCGAAAACAAACGGTGTAAGGAAAGTTGTGCACCTAATACTTATGAAATTGTGCGAAACAGCTGGAAAGAGACCAATTCAAACGCTGAATGAGTACTCCTATTACTTAATTTTAATCTAATATAATTTTTTTTCGGTGCAGCTACTCCTCAACTTCACCGACAGCGGTGATCTAGTGGTAGTGTCTTCGCTTCCATGATCCCGCTGATCGGTAGAGCGTGGGTTCAAACCCTAATCTGTCGAACTAGATGAGATTTTCTGCTAGGGTTTCCCTCACCTACTCCAGACAAATGTCTGATCGGTACCTTAAGTTCCCCGCCAATCCAACATCTCTCCTATCCAATTCCCTTACCCAAGTCCACAGGTTAGGTGGATGAGCAGACCTCATGGCCTGAACCTTACTAAAATACAAAAATAAATAAATAAATAACTCGGTGTATAAATAACTCAATCACGAGGTAATCTTTTGGATCACCAGCTCCATCACAGGTGTGTCTGCTCTTTCTGCCATCCGTGTCCTTTCGCTCCACATCCTAAGATTCTCTCCCTTCGCAAGCGGTGCGCTTCGACGCAATTTTCCGCCAATGGCTCGTCTCATTGCATCTTCGATCACAACAACAACAAACCCTCGATCGCGACACTCTCATTGCTACGGATCTCTTCCAG
>NNCF01127040.1:436207-516222 GCA_002313205.1 Laupala kohalensis
TATATATATCTTCTAGATTAATTCATTAAACACAAATAACATATAATTTAGAATGTGACACGGTGGAAAATGAGTTCTGGGATAGTATCTCTGGCTTCCTGTCCTAACTAGGTAACTGCACTTTTTAAAAGAAAAGATAACCTATCAAAAATGTTTTTTTGGTCATTCTAAACGATTGAAAAACATACCGTCTTCTCCAATCGAGCAGAGAAAATTTACGCGCTCTAAAAAAACACAGTAATCAATTAATTATATATTTAACAGGAATAAACGAGTAACATCAAATACAAATTTTCTTTGAAAAGCTGATACTTAGATATATATTAATACGCACCTAAAAATTTTGATAAATAGAGTAAAATAATAAAAATGTGGATGAGTTAAGGTAACCAGGTAACNAATAATAAAAATGTGGATGAGTTAAGGTAACCAGGTAACAATTTATTTTCTTATTTTTCATGGCAAAATAACATTATTAATATTTAAGTTTTTTATCTTAGCTACAAAGTGTTACAATAGTTCATTATATCAAATACCAATGATATGACAGAAAAACATTTTGGGAAATTTAAACGGATGTATCTCGAAAAAGGAAAAAGTACATTTATCTGGTTATTGCTGCAGGCCACAGATATATTTCATTTCTTTATATTAATGTAATTTCGTAACCTGTTTATGTAAGAAAACTGTTGAAAATATTCTTACGGCAATGTATTGATGAAGCGTTTAATCATTCAGATAATCTTGTTAATATGTGTATATTGTAATAAACAATGCTTTTTATACAGGGTGATTTAGACCAGCGTGCACTAGGGGTTGATCCCTGAGATGACAAGAAACAAGAAAGGTCTAATAAACATGTTCGGAAGTGTATGGGTTCCTTCCTAGAGGACGGTACTGTTCCCCGTTCCTCTTCCTCTCTTACTGTATAGACCTCATGGGTATCATTACTCGTCTACTCCAATTCACTTGCTGTTTCACTAACGAGTGAATGCGGTGCAGTGCTGTTGACGATGGTTAGGTAGTCAAATCGGGAGCTCGCCGACATGGTGTTTACATATGAAAAGGCAAATAGCATCGACTGGTAAGTTGCATGGCTGTATCGGGAAATTTATCCCTGCCTGACAACAACCACAGCATATATTGTTTGCTGGTGTAGACACTCCGTGACACAATGTAATTGCTCTGTGCTCTCTAAAACGAATTATGGCCTCTCACATTGACCCCATTAATTTTTTGACATAATTTTATCACACATTTCTTGCTCCCTATCGTCTCAGAAACTAACCCCTGAAGTTTGTGGGAATTGATCAAAATCACCCCCTATATTCAAATTGCGCTTTCAACTGTTTTTATACCGTTTTCAACTGTTTAACATTTAGAGAAAGGTCGAATTTTTTCAATTATATCTGGAATCGCACAATGGGAAAAAGTGTTCTTTACGAAATATTGTCGCAAGAGAGTGCACTATAACTGAAATGACCTGAGAAAGTTTTCATTCTTTACGGCAAAATATTTTTAAAGAATTTTCTCGCGTGTTTTCCTTTAAAATGGTTTCAATTCTTATATAAGTATTCTATTCTATTTTTGTGGGTCTTCAATGGCATATTTATTTATTTCCTATCACTTTATCGTTCTGTAAAAAAAAATCTCACAGAAAGTCTATGAAAACATTTTTTTCTTCTGATTCTTGAAGTCAATCGCAAACTTTTAAACCTAAATTTTCTAAGTTTCTCCTTCAATATTTAGTAACAAAATAAATTATACACTCATAGGCATTTTCATCTATCGTATCTACTATCCCCTTTGCGTGGTCTCGAGCAAAAGATTTCTACAAAAGTTTGCACTTTAACCTCAGAATTTAAAAAATCAAGCAGTAAAAAGCTGTGTGTTCTAATAATAATATAAAATATTTATACAGTGAGACTCTTAACTAAAATATATCTCAGAACTTCAACATTAAAAAGTCGTTTTAAGTAAAAATTTTCTTCAGTATCCGCGGGAGAGGACAAAAGCTGATATCAAATCAAGTAAAGAATATGTTATGACACCATTTGTGAAGGATCTGTCCGTTAATGTACATTATTCGAGTTGATAACATAATTACTTTTCCTCGGCGCGGCGCTTAACAGTGTGATTTTTATAATTCATAAACTCTGTCAAGAGAATCGGTAAAATAACTGCGTACGACCACATGGAAGCAATAACTTAAGTTAATTTACATTAAAATTTGCATTATTATTTTATATTCTCTTGTGTCAACAATTAAAAAGAAAGTATAAAAAAGTATAACGTTCTTCAATTCCCAGTGAAGAAAAACTACTGCCGAATCCGTTTTTATTTTTTCAAAAAAGTTAAAGTACTACGAAATATTTCTTCTAAGATTGATACGCTGTGACGAGGAGACTTATGTGTGGTGTGTTGAGTGGTGATATTTCAATTATTTATGGAGATGAAGAAAACATGGAAATGAATGTATTAGTGAAAAAGAAATATTTTTGTGTTTCAAACGGTTTAACTTTCGAAGAATATTTTAGAACAAATGTAGTCATAATGAAAACTTGTTTCTACTTTCTTTGTTTTACGAAATATGCGAGATAGAACCGTATTTTCATTTTTGTAACAAAATAAAACAAAAATACTACGAACAAGCTTTCAGGTGGATTTATTAGACTCTTTAAATAACTTCCTTCACTATATATTAATTTTATATAATATTTACATGTCCTCAATTTCTTTCTATTTTTCAGAGTGAAATTCTGAAATATAAACTGTGCTTTCCCAGCTGTAGACGTTGTTCCAACCTCTCCGCTAAAGTTCCGAACAATTAACTTTGAAACTTGTGAGCTTTTTACTTTGAGCAATTAAAAAGTGTATTGGGTAGTACACTGATATTAAAGATTTAAGTGGATTAAAATTTCTCGAGCTACACAAAACGGCATTAATGCGCTTATAATATTTTTTTAATTTATTTCCCAGTAATTACTTCAATCTAATACTTCGTTTGATTTTCCTAAATAAATTAATCACCTTATTGTTTGTTATGTACTTAAATAAGAAGATCATTAATTATTTCTATACCTGAATAAATTATTCGCGTAAAAGAAAATTAAATAAATTTATGGAATGTACAAAGAAGAATCTGAGTTGAAATATCAATCAAAATTCTTCTTCAACCAACTTAAAATCTTAAACGCAAATGATACTGAAATTTCTTTTTATATTGTAGTCTCTTGACATTGTTCAATATGTTTATGATGAATAGGATGTTTCTCAGTTGTCTTCTAATGCTTTTAGATCATAGTTTTTGTTGTTTTCACTGTTGGAACTTGAGAATCTGCATGTATTCTGAAAGTATTATGGCTTAACAACAGCATCACACAGATATTTATATCGAAATCTTTGAAGTATTTATAGGTTTGAGTGGATTACAAATCCCATTAATTCAATTTCATAGGTTTTAATTTGAGAGACAATCCATTTTTATATATTTTTTTATAATTCGCGGTAATTTTATTTCAAAAACAGTTATTTGCTTTAAATATATTCCATATAGTAGCTCAAACCGGATTCATTACAACTTGTTCTTTTAACTTTTTCGTTATCTCGTAGGAATAAGGAAATGTTGAAATAAAATCACTTGGCATATATTGATTCCTTTCTAGTTATATAAAAATGTCGTGGTTCTCAACGGAATGCGCTATACGCTTTGAAATGTCTTCGACATAGTCACACGATAAAGACCCCATTTTGTAGGCTCACACGATAAGTCATGTACATTGTACATACATCAAGTGATAACATGTAAGTAGCCCGATAAAAGACAAAATGACAGGAATCGGGTAGAAAATAAGGAACATGTAAATAATACGACTAATCGTAATATGTGTTCTTTTCAATTTTCAATCCTTCAAGGGATCAAAAACACTTTTTAGAATTCGACCATGATATTTTAAAAGATAACAGAAATTTAAATCACGAAGGATTTAATTTCATGATCTGAGACATAGATATACCGGGTGACAGAGCGATATGTGTTATCTTGATGTCTTATTTCAATGTCTTTTGTTCAAAATGTTCACGAAAGTTGCGGTAATCACTCGGCCCCCTATCCTCTTTTCCAAATTTTTATTACAAGGTGGCCTACCAAATTCAGTATAATGATATAACGCTATTACTTACGGTCTGGAAACGTCAATTGGATCATGTAGGTGATAGAGAACTAAAGTTTATTTTATCTGTTTGAAACGTAATTTGAAAATTAATTTGGTTAAAAATTTTCAATTTGATGAAACATTTATTTTGTAAGGGTATGCGTATTCTGATTATTTTGTACTAATATATTCCGAAGTGTTTTTCTTCCCTAAAACTGCGTATCCGAAAACTGCTGCAATCTAGCGAGGCGAGGTGAGGTTAATCCATATGGCGTTAACACATTCTCTCCATACAATGCCACTCTGGTACTTCAATTCACCAGGTAACCCTACAACTCATTTTTCCCCAACTTCTGGGGTGGTTGAAAGAGACTTCGAGAACATAACTCATTGTTTGATCTTCTTCCAGAAATGGCATAAATTATTACCTTCTTTAATATTAGAAAAAAATTCTTTATCATGGATTCAGAACTTAATTGTTTTCTTCGGAGAAATGCTATAATACAATGGCCAGACCGTCAGTTTTGTGTATTTCGACAGCTTAAATCCCACAGTCACTGGCCGAGGAAGCGTTCGCAATGATAATCATAACTTGATTGTCTTTTTGAATGTTTGTGAGTATAAGTCAAGTATTCCTAAAGCAAAATCAATGATAGTTGTTATTATCATATATTTTACTCCGCGTGATGAATGCAAGGAGCCAATCATACCTTCGAGTATATTTGCGATCGGAAACTGAAAAATTACCTGTGACATGGATGATATTAACTATGCAGTAATACGCAAATGTCCCAGAAATATTGCGTTCCTTTTCTACGTAAACTGATAGAATAAACCATAGAAATCAAGTATCGTACTTAAGACTATTAAAAAATGAGTTGCACATTTCCTATTGTTTCATCTTTCCCCTTTTCCTTTCCGATGTAACAATTAAAAATCACACCAAGAAAAGAAACTTCTAAATCTTTCATCTATTTGAAAAGGAAATTACTTGAGTTCTAACAAATGACAACCCTGACGCGTCTTTTAAGTAATAAATAATACTCGTAGAGGATTGTACGAGAATGCTGATACAATTATTGAACACTAATTTATTCATAACTTATGTTTACATTATTTGTTTAATGCCAAATATAGAACCGAGTGAAACTTACCTACAACTGGCAGATATGGGAAAGTAGTCCCTGCCAGGTCAATCAAATAGTCTTATAAGATAAGAGCACACGTTCATATTTTCATAGGGAATGTTACAATTTTCCGTCGGGTGTAAAAAGGCGACGAACCGGAAATCGAACTCGGAAGCCCTGCATTAATCGCAGAGGTGTCAACCACTACACCATCCACTACACTAAGACTTAAGCCCCGGATGACCTGAGACACATCCCCGCGCATGAGATAAGTGAACCAGGCGGCACACTACTCAGTGTGCACTTAATTACCGGTTTCACACGTACATACGTGTTAGTCCATAATAGTATGCACGTGTTATACCTACATGTTAGTATGCAGAAGTCCAGGGTTGTTACGCATCTTCTCCACGTGTAGGGTACACGGAATAAATATATACATACGTATTTTTATTTTCATCAATTTTCCACGCGATTTAATGGCACGGGTTTAACTAACTCACTTAATTACTGAAATAGTTTCGTACGTAATTTTCATCCGAGATTTTGGTAATCATCATTCACCTATTCTTCGCGGATAACACAAGTTAAACAATGTGCAGCCTGCAATTTCAACGGGGTGCCATGTTATCCTTTTCCCTCATCAGAGCGACAGGTAATCCCATTGCAGTTTCCGTCGGTCCTCGCCTGAGGACGGGGAGTCAAACTCCATTCTTAAACATGAGCCCTCGTCGCCTCAGGAAATTGGCGTATGATGAAGTGGTCGTTCCTCACGGGGGTCGTTGGTGCATGCGGAAGGGGGGTGGGGTGGAGACTGGAGTGGGCACGGTGCCCTTGAGATCATGGCGGGTGGCCAAGGATTGCTTCCTCGTTGGACTTAGGTCATTGGTCAAGTTTACCAATCATCAAATGTCTAATTATATTTATGTTTTTCAGTTCATTGTGTGATATTTTTATGAATAAGAGTAACTATTAACATCTATCAAATATCTAACAAAACGTTCTTTTAAAGAAAGTAATATAACTTTTTAAATCCTTTGATTCCTCCCATACGCACCACAGTCATTAGAATTAATACATATCAAGTGAATGATAATAAATATTAACAAATGTATAAGCTTTGTGAATTATCGTATTTAATAATATTGACAATGTTATTTTTAAAGTTATATGTACCAACCTAAACGTTTCCAAGAATTAGGGCGAAATGTCGTCTGAAGTAAAATAAATATACCATGCCATCTACCTAGTATATATTTTAAATTTATATTTGAATGTCGGTGACGTAGATGGTAATGGTGGACACAGTTCTCCAAAGCGAAAACTGCAAACAAAGCACTGCAAAGTTAAATAACTCTTTGACAGGTGACCTTTATAAAGCATTTTTAAAATGTGGGTGGTGTAGTGGTTCACACCCCTACGATCAATGCAGGGTCCCGGCTTCATTTCCCGCTCGTCTCCTTTTACAACCGACCGAAAGTTGTAACATTCCTTGTGATAATACGAACGTGTGCTTTTATCTTATAAGACTATTTCATTGATAGCTTTAGACAAAATTGTAAAAATTCATAGATTCGAAATATTCGGAGGGAAAATTATTATAAAGTATTTTCTCACAATATATAGTGAAGGTCATTCAAGTATTAGAGCGTTTTAGTAGCCGGTGAGGTGTTTTAAAATTGATGTAAGAATGTATTATTGCATAGATTTATACAAATCTGGAACATTGAAACGGTTCTAATCGTTAAGAGTTAAGGATCGATCAAATTCCCTCCTTTCTCTTTCTTCCAAGAGTAAAATAGCTATCATATTTTTTAACAGAATAAAATATGATTCGTTTTGATAAATGTAGTTCTCATCTTTTGTGTCACATTCTATTAAATCATTGACCCTGGCTACCAGGTTCTTTGAAACGATTGTTATTTACATCTCTTCTAACTTCCGAGTATTAATGAGAGAATAAGATAACTTATGATAATATGAATGTGTTAGAATCAAAACAATATTTTTTATGGAGCTGTTCACTTTGAAATCAATATTGCCAATGTGTATGGTTTGGTTTCTTATTAATGATTACTATTCCATTATAAATATTTTTGGAGCATCTGAACTTTATAATGTAACAGAAGGTACCAGCGTCTAACAATCAATACTTCAACAAGAATTGACAATACCTCCGTAATAAAATCACACTTGAATCTGGATTTCGTGATGACTATGTTGAAGACAATTTTAATCAAGTTTGTGAAAGTCAAATTGAATAGAATCAAACATTTTCGCAATTATTCTTACGATATCCAACCCGAAAACAATCAAATTAAATCATTTATCTTCGTTTAATGAATTCTTCTTCTTTAATGTTGTTTTACGTTCGAGCGACTTTTGCGAATTTTGAAAACTTCTTTTCGGTTTTCGTCTTAAAGTTTCAATGATCCCAAGAGGAATACTTTTTTTTTTCAAGGTGAAATTTGATGTAAATTAAATGTTTTAAATGACAGTGACAGCAGTGGCGAAGTGGTGGTGTCCCAACACATTACGAATTACTGAGAGAGTCAGCGTGTGTTAGGTTCCCTGCTCGATCGAATTGGTAACGAGTAAAGTTTTCAGCTCCCGATTTCTTCATTGATCCCTTAAAACTTCGGTTTGATTTCTTACGTTCCCTGGGACTTCGCTAACGCTGCCTCAGTGGTTAGAGATAGGACACAACAACGAATTAGAATATTGTCCGTTTCAAAACGTCTTTCAAAAAAGTTCGCGATAGCACATGTTTATAAAAAAATGTTACCCTAAAATATTTAAAAAAATTTAAAGATCCAAACAATCAGTTTTAAAGATCCAAAACTATTTGAGTTCGAAATAATTAGAAAAGTGCTTTAAAGGTAGTGGACAGTTAATGATAATTCAATTAATTCGTATAAGTTTTTCTTTAAAACTTCATCTCGCTGTGGGCGTTTTACTCGTGTCGGCGGAACTTTAATGAGTTTACGTCTGGATTCTAACGTCTTCATCAGCCGATTCCTAGAACTGGCAGTAATTCATATGCCAACTGTACGTACTGAGCGCTTTATATTTAACCTTTTTCTGAAAGAATAGTTGTATACCGGAGGTCTACTCAGACATCCCGGGAACGATACATGAGCTCAAGAGCATCCTTACTTGCCCACTGGTTCCCACTGATTCAGTTGCCTTAGCTGCTAGTCGGTGCTACTTGTCCTGGATCTCCTACCCTCACAGAACGGACTACAGGAGGGGAATCGGATATTGCCGACACTACGGCCCTCTCCCGAAGGATCAGGCCTACCAGTAGGCGCACTGGCGAACAGGGTGACATCTAGCTGTCGCCTCCCTACTGTATATGCGGTAACAGTAGCCAAGCAGTAATCCTGCTCACCGATCGGAAGCCGGAGTTTCCTACCCGTAACCACGGGTGGGGAAATCGCTACCCGGCAGAGGCCAACCCAATTAAGGGGCGCCAGGAAAGCGAACTCTCCTGGGGGATATCGCCCCTACCCCGCCTACTCGGTTTTAAGTGCTGAGTGACACCCGAGATCACTTACGGATCTGTACCACTTCGTGTAATCCCCAGCGTCCGATCCTTTGCCCGGGTGGTCAGCTCGAGATTGGGTACGGGGCCTGCTGGGGCGTCGGCCGTTCGTCCAGTGGTCTACCGAACGGCTTCTCATTCGATCCGGGTACTCTACAAGGGCGATCCGGATCACACTGAGCTGTGCCGATTGCAAACCCTCTCCCCATGTTTCGGGATCGTGTCATGTTCCTCGAGCGTTTGATGGGTACAGGCTTTGTTTGCCTCCACCACCTGTCTGGGATATCCGTTCCTTTTTCTCAGCGGTATCTAGGATCAGTGCGGGGTACGTGTCCCCATAGAAGTGTACTCAAGGCAGTGTAACACAGTGCACTCCCCCGCTATTAGAAAGGTTTCTCTCTCAACGGTGAGACCGTCGAGTTTACGGGGTTCTCTTATCGTGTTAGACAGGTTTCCCCGTCAGCGTGAGTTTCCCCAACGAATAACAGCCGATACCCTTTGCGGAACATCTCCCCCTTCCCCTTCGAACCGATCCGTTGCCCGATGATGGCCAGGATTGGGTACGGGACCCGAAGGGAGTCGAATCGCCCGATAGTGAAAGAATAGTCCCTGAAGTTTGCCTCTCAACAGATTAGAGCAGCCTTTGTGTGTGGGCTGCGATATGGCGTTTGGAGTGGATGGAGATACATAACGCCACCCCCTGCAACTCACATATGACAACATCGCGCTTTCNAGAACTAGTTACTTTCTTTCTCCGCGAGGACTGTAGTGACCACCTCCAACCATCTGGAGAGTAAAGAAGCTTTTTTATTCCATATTGTCAATATTGGTTAATATCTTCGTTAATCGTTGTGTAATTTTATGATAACATTTTATCTACTAGATGTTGAACAATATAATCTGGAATATAAAAGCGAATCAATTCAGCATTAAGGGGCAATCCACACATTATGCAACGCATCCTGGAAGAGGATGGGTATGTCATTTCGCTGCACAGCGTTTTGGTGAGGAAGGGGATTATGTAACACTAAGTTTTATGGGGTATTTTTATGGACAGCTTTTAACCCTTAAAGATAGTCACTCTAATCCGTATATTCGAACCCTCATTGAGAGAGAGCAGAGCGGTGAGGAACGAACAAGTAAGTCAGGGTATCAAAATTAGTCCCCACATTTGCAGAAAGAGCTTCGAAAACGTTCTTTAACGAAGTTAGGGCTAACACACAACTTTTTTCTTTTGTGTGTGTGTGGTGGGGCAGGGGGTAACAGGTATCATTACAGATGCACGGATATGGGAATCTTTATTATGACGGGGGGGGGGTAAAATAGAAATTTTTGTTACGAAATGATGAAAACTAAAATACCAAAATGAATTCTTTCAATAATTGTGTGGTGTGTCTTTTTCTCGGTAACCCTCTGTACCCTTATTTTTTTAGTTTTAATTCCACATCTTTAACAAAGTCATTATATGGAATAGTCTCGACTCTTTGGTTGATATCTCTTTCATAACTGAGCGTGCCCATCTCTAATACATCACATTCTTCAATGCTCCCCGCAGCTTTCATATCTTCAAGGTTTAAGTTTTGAAGTCAGTGAAATCTTCTTTCCTAAGTATTAGTTATGTATTTTCTGTTATGTCATAGTGTCCTTTCCACTTTTGTTGGAGAATGTAGCCTCGTCTTTCCTCATCGTATAAAGTATAGTCTCATAATACATGAGTCACAGTTTCATCCCCTTGTCCAAGCATACACTTGTCTGTCGTTTTCCCTATCCCTGTCAAGTAATATCCAAAGGTCCATGTGCTGTCAATATTTCTAGAGTCCCCTTTTGGGGATGAAACCATTTACTATTTTTCTTTCGAAACGTTACGTCTTTAATGCATTTGTACGTCTGTCGTCCCACTTCCTCATTGCCCCATCGTACCTGCCTCGCCCCCACCAGTTCGTCTATCAAATTTCTCTGCCCCCTTAGTTCGCATCATGACCCTAGTCCATGAATAGAGACGTGTTGTGCACAGCGCTTCGCCTCTCACATTCTCTCCAGCGGCCAGATTTGCTCATTTGCTCGTCTATCGATATAATTCGGTTTACTCCGAGCTTCTCCTGTTTTGCTGGACGCGTAAACATCCCATTAGCATCACTCGTATTCACATCACTTGAAGTGTAACGCATGTTCTCTTGCTCATGAATCGCATACGATTAGATTCATTGACCTCAGCATAAATATCAGGGAACTAGGTCTTTTCGGTAAAATGAAATTCCAATGCAGCAGTTGCGTAGTGAAGTATTTTAAAAGTAAATAAAATTAAATGTAGTGATATTTTAGTAAAATTTATTATTAATCTGCTTCTTCCTGTTCTATTCAAGGGGATGAGTTATTGAGGGCTAGCCTTTTTTAAGATGACGCACCTGTACAAGATTAATGTGTTAGAACTTTTTTAAATCCCACTTATAACATACGATTTGTTTACTATTAAAATTCAGTGAACTTATTGAATACTTCTTTTCATAATTTTTTCCATATTTTAAATCATTTTCTTCAGTCATTTTGTTAAAATAGGTTGATAGGTTTATGGTAAAAATAAGTTAAAAAATAAAGAAAGATAATTATAATGGTATTAAATTAATAAAATTGTATGATTATTTGAACGAAATACTTTGATTGATGAATAATTTCAGCATAACAGATTGCCTTTGCTCATCACTTCAAATAAGTTACTTCTACTAAACCTCACATAAATACATGCACCATATTTTCTTCAAGTTTTATAATTATTGTATTGAACGTGTTAGTTCAAAGAGCGATGCTAAAATGAAAGAGAAAATATCAAATACAATGTGTTGTAACGTTATAATATAAAATATATCCCGTATATTTGCGAAATGATACCCTACTTTCCTTCTACACTACCCCACAAAAATGACGGCGCAGTAAATTAATTGCTCCATAATTTCAATGTTTTTAAACATATCAGAGTGAAATTTGGGCTGAGGATGCTTCTATGTTTTAATATAATTTCACGACTAAATCAATTTAAACGTGAGAAAGCCCCAATTTTCCAAAAGAGGTGAAATGTTGAAGGGGGTGACTCGCAGATGGTTTCTTCCATTGATGAAAAAACACGTGAACCATGTTCCTTGGACAAACTCAAACAATCCTGAATAGTTTTGGAACATCCGAAATACTCAGTTTTCAGAGGGGGTGGGTGTAGGTCGGGTGTGGAGGATTTTTCAATATCAACTACTGGAGTGCACATGATTGAGTCTGTATACGTGAGACAAGCTCTCCTCGACATTTTGAAGTGTGATATTTGTGCTGGATTTTCTCGAAAATTACATTTGTCTCCTCTTTAAGGGTGTCCCAGCGCGATAGGGGTGGCACAGGCAGCTACAAATAGGGTAGTGTCTTGATAAAACATAGAAACTTTCTCAGCCCAAATTTCACTCTGATACATTTTAAAACATAGAAGTTATGGAGCGATGAATTTACTGCGCCGCCAATTTTGTGGAGCAGGTATAATATGTGTCATTCCATCGCATGATTACCGAAACAGCTCTTGTTTCAATAACAGCTTATTGAGCAAAGATACAGCGAGAAAATTTTCTCTGCAGTTATTATTACATAGCACAATGCAGATATAACAACTGTAATATCTAGACATACATTTTACACTTCGGAAGTTCTGTACGTTATTTGCTTTTCGTTCTCCAGAAAATTGGTGATTATTTACAGAAACTACACTACTAAATATACAATTACATCAGAATATTAACTTTTATATACAGAATTGAGAAACCAAATTATATAATTTCATGTAAATACACATTGTTCGTATTTTTCTTGAAGGTTCTCCAACCCTGACGATCATTCTTCGTGTTTAAAATAAAAGTGTTGTTATAAACTATTAATTTCAACTCTGATACTGAAGTTACTGTGGATTTATTGTACTTTCCGTAAAACAAATATTTCGATTCGTCAATTCTTGATAATATTAAGAAAAAGTTTTAGTGAGGATTTTAAATTCATGCTGAGATAAATTAAAGCAAAAATATTCAATAGTATTCGTTATTAATTTATTAATTTCAATAATGCATAGAAGTTTAATAACATGATAATTTATATGCTGGCTGGTAAATATAATTTTTTCTACAAGATTCTAACTTCTCCCAATTATATTAATATGACGAAATCTTTCTTTAATATTCCTTCTAAGAAAGGTCAACCAACATAATGTGTAGGTTGGATGATTATTTTTTTTTGTAAATAATTCACGTATTTTCAATAATACTACTGAATGTCTGATTAAAATACAGATCATTTGGGGAATAAGAATATTTAATAGTTTTGAAAACATATGGCATTTTTGCGTCACTGATAATGTAAAACTGAAAAACACACTGTACCAAATGGATTGGGTGTATGAAGAAAGAGAATGTTTGAACTCCAATCCAACAGTTATTTTTTTCGACTTAACCAAATGTATCATCTCCCAGTTCATGGAATGAATTAAGAGACCGCTGTGAGATGTTTTTCAATATTTCAAGTGTGTCTCTACTCTGCTCACAAAAGTGCAAAAAAACCGAAGGCTATCATGTACTCTCATGTTTCAAAAGATCCATTTCAAATGATTTGCGTGCAGTTGCAATGCATCAGTATTCCTAATTTTGATTGTTTTTACTCAACACGCGCAACAGTTTGGATGAGCTGTTTGGTATAAATGAAAGACAATCAATGGAAAAGGGGAATGTTTTTAATGTCCTTCTTTTCAGTTCAATTCAATTTCAATTTCAATTGGGAAACTGTCGCGCGACAGAAAGAGCGACGATACGGTCTTGTGTTGTGTTTTATTACAATACTGAATGATATTTTATTCATAATTTTTGTAGAATGCGTCTTTCAGTCTGTATTTACGCACATAAGTGATCTAGTGCTTTGAGCTATGATGCCAATGAGTCGAGAATATTTAATAACCAAATATTGAAACTTGAATATTATCACATTTTTGCTCCATTAACAGTAGTATTATATAAAAGCAGGATTAAGACTCTACCTAATACATTGCCTTGATGAGACGGGATTCTGCCAATCTTTGAAATATCATATTTTGAAACCGTTTCATTACGTTGCTCTCCGTCAGCACCTGACCTATTATCACAATAGATTTTTTTTAATTAATATTTTTTGATAACATTATTGTATATTTATAGCTCCTTCTTTTAAGCAATACTTTTTGCTGATTAATTATACCTAAGTTTATAACTCAATGACACCAGTATATACAATGTAAGAAAAAATGGGAGTACATAATAATTTAAAACATATATTTTATTTCATTTCGTAACTGGCGCTTCCTTTTATAAACATTTCGCGCCCATTTGAATAAATTCCTATGAACACGAATACCAAATTCGAAGTTACGATTGTGAAAGCACGAAAGTGTGACTCGCTGACATATAACTGAAAACTGAGTGGAAAGAAGTTCCACTTTAAAACAGAATGCGTGAATTGGAAAATCGACGAAAAGGCGAGAGAGAAAAATTGCACAGAAATTCCATAGATACAAGATCACCACGTGATAGAATAATTGAAGCTTCAAAGACATTTTGTTTTATTAATGACTCTACAACATTTCTCGGATGTAATGAATTAAAAATAATTGATTAATAAGGGATATATTGGGATTATGTATGTTATAAAGCATAGCATTTAATATATAGTGTATTATCATGTAATTTCTGATTATCTATGTGTAATAATTTTAGCAATATTTCTACATGTTGCTCTTTCGATTAATATTCACTATGNGTATGTTATAAAGCATAGCATTTAATATATTGTGTATTATCATGTAATTTCTGATTATCTATGTGTAATAATTTTAGCAATATTTCTACATGTTGCTCTTTCGATTAATATTCACTATGAAAGGGGGTTAGGGATTTTGTTCAAAATGATGATGTGAGAGTGGTATAAAATATTCAAATTCATACAATTGACACGTCAAATTGAACATTTTCTGCAAAACGTTTGAAACGTTGCAGTTATGAAAATTATGTTTAAGTTGAATTATATTTTCAAGCAATTACTTTTTATTTGTACTAAAAAATGTTACATTTATATTTGACGAATAAGTGAAGATAGTTTGTTGTTATCTTCTTACATCCTTTTTGTATATTTTATCAGCATTTAAATGATGTTGTCGTTGAAGAAAAATTATTTTGATTGATTAAAATTGCTTAAGATCGCAGAATATCGCATCCACAGCCCCTATAGGGGAAACGATCATTCTCTTCCACTCTGTCCTGAATCGACAGAAACCTTTGCCAGATTGACTATAGTGAATTACAGCCCCAGGACTAAATAATTGCAATTGAGAACATTTTTGCCAGGTTAGAGAATGAAAAAGTTCTAGCAAATTTAACAAAATCCATTTTCACATTTTCAATTCTTAATTTTACTTCAAGATTTTACTTGTATCATTTATTTTTGAATTATAATTGAAATGTATAAAAAATCGATTCTAATAAAAATATTTATTCCGATGAAATTAAAATATATTATGTTGGATATCTTGAGTCTGGATACAGGATATCCCTTACTTCCTACATGTATACATGTGTTTTTTTTTATTGCCACACATAATTACGAATTTAAATAAATAAAAATAATTAACATTTTCAATACCTACTAAAAATAGTTGGAAGTATAAAGTTATTAATGCGCGATAATAAATTTTAAAATCAAGTAAACAATGTAGTATAAGCGTGTTTTGACACAGAAATAAGTCTCTGTTCTCGTGTCTATGAGTATTCCCTTCAAATGAAAAATGAATGAGTGTTTTTGTGCTCACGAGGTTTATTATTCCACCTCGTGAGCAAGTGGCAGCCAATAGCAGTCGTTGTACGCGGAGTGCTCTCTTGCAGGTCACACGCCACGGCGAATGAGCTCTGGCCCTGGTGGTTGGAGGTGGGGGGTGTTGAACTGCAGCGCGCCCATATCCTTCTCGAGGGACGAAGCTCAGAGACGACCTCGTTCCCTCCAAGCATTGCGCGACAAATGAACCTGGCATAACTAATGTCTCAAACTTGACTTTTCTGGTGGCAGCCAAGGGATTAAATTTGGATGCAATTAATTTGTTCTTCCTTGTTCTGAATATTAATTTACAAGTTCTACTCGTTTATTCTCCGATGTCTAATACGTCTACTTTATTCACCTGTACGTGGGAACTAAGCAGAATAATATTAACACTTCTCTTTCTTTTTTAATGACGTTTAATTTTTTATTTTAGATGAATTTTCAGGAAAATAATTGCTTGATATACAGACTAAAGAGGAGATATAATATATTCCTTCTATTGATATGTTTTCACATTCTATCTTACATAAGTAACAATACGATGAAATATACCGATGAAATAATTTCTTCTTTTTTTTGTAGTGAAAGGTGTTTTTCCCTCTCCAAACAACTTGTCAGAAACAAATAAAATGTATGCGAAAATTGAATGACATTTGAGAAGCAACATTCTCAGATAAATGATTAATTGTATAGATAAATTGGTTTCCGAAAACGTATAAATTGATGATGAAGAATGAAAACTTTTGTAAATAGAACTTCAATATGAACTTTAGTCACACGATGTTTGGAATCATGCATTTTTATTACATGTATTTTATATTTTTCGTCCGAGCATGTCGGAATTTCTAATGAAATACCTTGTGCTAATTAATCATGAGAAAAAAAGCAGAACTTGGTAGAATTATTTTAAAAGATAAAATTTTATCCTCGGCATATAATTCATTGATGGGGACTGTAACAGTTTGGGCAGATACATACATTCGTAATATACATATATACTTACTCTATGCAATACAACTTTATAGAAGCAGATAGACCATTCTCTGAGTGAGGAATACAAATGATCATTTTATACTTTAAAGCAAAAACTTCACCGCACCACCGGTATTCAGCTACAAGAAGCATATGACAACGCTTCACTCACTGTTGCTACCATCGTACGTTGTACAATCTCTGATCTTCGTTCTGCTTTTCTCACATATTTCTTCTCTCTGTACGTAAAGCGGTAGGTAAGTGCTGTACTGCTTCCTATGCTCGGAGTAGTTCTTTACACAACGGGCTGCAAACGACTAGTACTGTTTCTTGCCGTACTCACCTACGACCCAGACGCACATGAATCTTTTACCAGGGTGTCATCTAAAAATATTCTACATTACATTAATATTAGTAGTGAGGTATTGGCATTAGTCACGTCTACAATCATAATTAATGTTGACAACTTCTCCAAAATTTATAGTTGTTTAGAATGGTTTTCTGCTTTGATGTCTTGCTTTTTCAAATTATTTATTTATGATATTGTTTTATTTGTATATGTGTGTAAATTGTTATTAACTTCTTACCAAGATTAATCAACATTTGTTTAAATGTTCAAAATCACACACGTTCTCCTGACGATGGTAACAATCTCCTGCTGAAACGTTGCGGCATAAAATAAATACTTTTTACAAAAAAGGTCATTTAATAATAAAAATTTAATTAGCAGTGAGGTATTTACTATCAATTGCAGTATTAGTTTACTACTCCGTCTCATACTAATTTGCGTTTATATTGCTTACTTTCATAAAAAAATATTAAGAATATTACTGTATAGCTCGTCTGAAGTGATAAGGCGCACTGTGACGTGTAAGGCCACATGTTGACCTGGGACGTAAGCTGCGCGCATCTTGCTTTCACCTCATGAGCAGCGACATAAAGGTCATTTCGTTACTGCATCTGCGCATGCGTCTATAAACCGACCTGTGGCTGCACGATCTTCTATCCACGCCAATCTATCCATATATATTTTACCCCTTTTTTTCTTCATCCCTCCTGTAATATATCCGAAGATGATTTCCTCCTTTTCATTTGGCTTCGTTCTTCACTTTTTTTATACTCCGGCTCCTCTACAGTTGATTCTTTATTTGACGTTGACGTTGTTTGATATAAGCAAGGTTTATCTGAGAAAACACCTTCCTTCGTCTCCTTTCATTTGATTCCATATTACAATATTTTTTCAACTCATATAACACCGTTTTATTTCTTTTTCTTATATTCATCGTGTGATGTATTTTGTGGTATTAAATTTTAATTATTTTCGTGATAGTTTCAATGCTACCGTCAATCTCATAGCGAAACATACACAACTATTGTATACTACTTATTTAAAAATATCTTTTACCTATAAAACCAATTTGATTTATAGTCAAAAGTTTAGTTAATTTTAAATATTTTACTTAGAATTTAATTTAGTTAAATACACCCGGGATTTGCCTGGGCCGTTGAACTGGTCTCTTCCTGGCTGTTTTGCACAAATTCACATAGATTGATGAATAGAGATCTTCACATAAACAACTTCCTTCCTGTCCGCCTAACGGTTTCAACGCCGACACTCAATGAAGCATTAGTTACTGTCTGCGTAATGCTTTCATGAAAAAAAGGTTAATTTCTGTCCTGGGGTGACAGATAAAAATTTTAAATATCGTATTGAATTGTAGAGATAAATAAAGTTTATTATTAAAAAAGCAGTTGCAAACTGCGTATGACCACGTGAGGGATAATAAACTAAGTTACTCTTAGTTTAATAGTAGTATAATAGACTCGTCTGATTTCTGATAATTATATAAAGTGTGATAAATATCCGTCAAATATTAAATATTTGCATACTTGAACATGTTTTCAAGCACTCAAACGTACATCTTTACATTATATTAGCAAAGCGTTACAACCCTGAAGAAGGCCACAACAAGATGACCGAAACGTCGGTTTTCAGCTCCTCGACACGGCAGTTCCCTGAAAACCAAGATTCATCTGACTCCGACCGCGGAAGCTTACGCTCTGATTTATATTATGTTAGGTTTAATAACATCGTACATTACCTACAAATTTTATTTTACGTTTTTCTTGAAATTAACAGACATTTAATTCATTACAGAGATTAATAAATTTGTATTTATTAACACTTACAGACTCTTGCGTTATTCCGTTTTGTCAAGTTCGTTGACCTCCGCAAAACTACTCTTGATTAAATTTTCTCTTCCAGCGCCTGCGATGTGAATATAGCATAGCATTGAAGGTGAGCGGGTTGCATTGACTGTCATGAAGGCGAACTGAAGTAAGCTTAACATTATTATTTAAGGCTCCTTTATATGACGAACATGTAATTTACTGATGAAGAAAGCACGTTTGATTACCGATATATTTCTAATATACACAGAACATTTATAAGCATTTCCTAGTATAACTTTTTTCATCGTACGAAATTTAACTTTTCGAATAGAAATTATGTGAATACTTGTATTTTGTTTTTCATTAATGAATGTTCTCTAGAATTTCATCTGTCCCAGAAATTGATTGAAAAGTCAGCAATTAACAATAATCGTTTGAAACCAACAAGATATGTAGATTTCGGTAAGATTTATCCATTTTACTAATTTTTAGTAATCTTATATGTTGAATATGAAATAGCTATGAAAGGCGAATATACCTAGTAGAGGGGCACGGTACCATTAAACTCGACACTTTGTACCTTCCCTAATGGCTTGCCACCCCACCGCCCACCGTCATGCTAACCGACCTACCTGCCGCCAATGGATTTAATGAGTCACTTATTGGAGATAAATTTAAACTGCTATTAATTAAGTAGTTTGTATTCCTAATGTCTTGTAATTTCTTTAATTCCACGCATAATTCCAATAAAAATGAACCCATACACTACGTATTTCTGACATTCCTGTATTTTAAGGTTCTGTTTTTCCTCATTTTTGTAAAGTATAGAAAGTATTGTAATCGTGGAAAACATTCGATCGCGAAATTTTGACGGAAATATCCGTTTAAGGAGTCCGTGATTTCGATAAAAAGGTACGTAATTCCCTCTTTTAATTTTCTCGATGCTTTTGTAAAACATACATTATTGATAGGAAAATAATATGACAGGAATGAAGAAATAAGACAGATCTTTGAAACAGCAGGTTTGGTCATTCGTCTGAATGTCAGAAATGAAGGAGGCAACCGCTTAGAAAGCTTAGATGTAACTTCGCTTTTGTTTTCTCATGAATTGCAGCATCTATTGTTGAATTTTTGTTGTTATGAGCGTGTGTTCGCTACAAGATCAAAATGCCTTTTTTACATGTTTTCTTAGAGAAATATATAATATATGATTCATATAATATAATTCATATAATTATATATAAAAACATAAAATTATGAAATATAAGAACAAAAGAAATTGTTTCAAAAATTTCTACGTCACTTATGCTTGGAAGCTTTGAATTTCTAAGATTCTCAAGCAATTCTATGAGTAATAGATTTAAGTTTCCAAATCCAGCCGCTAGGTTTTTAAAAGAGAAAATATCGTAGTGTGTTTCAACTATTTTATATAAAATATGTAAATTGGGAATCGTCATCAGCATTTGCGAAAAATGAAAAAAAATACTGACTGAAAAACTTAATTGATTAGATTATTTTCGTCACCTAATTTCTTGGACAAGTAGTAAAATGTGCATTTGATGGCAATAAGGTCGTGTTTGGTATCATTTTTCATCATTTTAGCATAGATTTCAATTATTCTGGGATAACACAATTTTTACAAATATAAAAAAAGTGGCAAAGTCAACTCTTTGACTCATTACTGAAATGGTTGCCCACCGGTCCCAGTGACTGGGTACTCACGCGACGGGCACAGGTTGACCCGCGTAGTCCTAATCCTTAAGGAAGTGTGGAGTTTATTGGTGAAATTAAACTTTTTACCTGAGGACCTGTCGAGTTTTAGTACAACCTCCCGGTTAACGCTCCTGCAATCAAAGGAGGAGTCCAGGGTTCTATGTCCGACTCGTCCGGACATTTTGACCTGGCTGAAAGTTGCATTTAAAGTTTTGTTCTCCGTTTCGATTCTCTCCGCTACAAGCTAATGGCAGGTCATGCGGCTTTCAAAGGGTTCAAGCGTGTTCAAACTGTTCATAATACTTTCTTCATTAATAGTGTTTGTTACAAATTAGATTGTCAATAATAGTTACTATAATTCAGAAAACGTATATATAAAGAAAGAAGAATCTAAAGAAAGTAGATAATTAGACCTGTGAATGATGTGACTAACATTAATCGGCAGAACATCCTTAATTTAATCGTTCCATTTTTCTTGATCAAAATGAATTAGTTTAAAAATTTGAGAGATAATTCTTTCTACTCGATAATTTGCAATGAATCAACCATTCAAACATTTGTTTTCCTCTCCCTCTCTGTTGTAATGAACTCGCAGTTCTGTTCGTTGTGAGAACAAGGATTATTTGTGAATAGAATACATTAACAAGAAAGAGCAAGTCCTTCACTAAAACTCCTTCTGTTTCACTCCCACTTCTTGGTCAACCTTTGTATATTAGTAATTGAAGTAATTATTTTAATGAGAAGGTTGATCCCTCAGTTAAACATTCACGACCACTGTCCCAACAACTTGATCCTGTTTCAGTGAATATCTTATAGCATTTGCGGATGCGCGCTGGGCATTCACCAATACCCCAGCAACAAGTAGTTGGGTTGAAAGCGATGGTACCAAGTGGTGCAAACCCTTGTCAAGGACAAAAAGCATGCGCCATGCGGCGTAGCTTTGGTGCGGTCGTGGACGCGTTGGTGCTTGCGTTACAAATGGTGCATGGGGAAGCGTAACCAGCAAAGGGACCGCTGAGGGCTGTTGGTTTACGTATTACCTCGCCCGATAACCACAAATATCCGAAGACCTCTATGTAAAACCATTACCCAAGTATTTGTATTATTCACATCTTTTTTATCAGCCCTCATCAAATTTTAATTCCACACACTGTAATTCATATAAATATGTTTATAACATCAGATTGTCATAGTCTTAGGAATTGTGACATAGACTTAAAAAATCTACTTAAATATTCATATTCCATGAATCGAATAAATGCATTTACAAATATCTTCTCCCTTATCGGTTAGTAATTAGATATTATGATACCACATTTATTCATTTATATAACTTTTTTTATATTTATTCTGAATTTTTAACACACGAATCAAAAATTTACTTATATAATGTGCTGGATCCCAGATATGTGTTCTCAAATGGTTCTCAACATTTTCTTTAGAGAAAAGCCACAAGACAAGAGGGTTATCGCGCATTCATAAATTATTATTCTCTTATCATTATTTTAATATGATTATTTTCACATTGAATAATTTACGAGAAAGTGAATATATACTCGAAACAGAAAATGTTTTTTTTTGTTACAGAAAAATACATATTTTAGATATTATTAGATCACTCTTGCGAACGCCCTATCTTCAAAAAAGTTATTACAGAGTTTATAAATATTATTATGAAATATATACACACATACATAAACATTCATACAATGCACAATCCCGTCGTAAATGATCATCATTCTCTTTTCTTCTCCCAGAAACTCATTCATCTTCTTTCAGCTTCCCGATTCGATATAAATATTCGTTGAAATTACAATGTCCTGTGATAAATACTAAAATATGTAATTTGGCATAAAGAACTTCCTGATCTTTTCCCTACATGCCACATTTGGTATGTACGAGAAGGTTTTTCCTCCGTTTATCACTCTCGTCCCATAGTGTTTGCTAATCTTTGATTATATTTTATGGTATCTTCATTCCAGCATTCTCTTTTCCAATAATTCTTGTACATTTACACCGTACATGTTATTTATTTGGTGACTGGGGTGATAAGTTGTAGAATTTACGTTCCTAAAGTACTGATGAGCAAGAAACGTTTGATTCTCCTCTCGGTCGAATTGAGTGAGGTTTTCAGCTGGTGTTTCCCTCGCCTCTTCCAGGCTTTTTCAGTTCGATTCCGCACCTCTGGGAAAACCCAAGCTTCCCTGATTCCTACACCCTTTTCTTGTGGTTCGGTGGAAGAGATAGTTTCATGACCTGAATCTCTTTTCGTCACAAAAAAAACGCATAGAATAAATAAAAAAATATTTGATACTATTTATAAGAATGGTAATTGTATTACTTCATTACTTTGTTTTTTACTACAATTAGCGTCCTTGATGTAATAAAATAAATATTTTCGATATATTTTATGATTTAAAGTTCACAATGTGTGTGCCAGCTGACGACGACTTCATCATAAAGTTGTGGACTTAAAATCACAAAATATACAGTATTTGTTAAGGTCAAAAGTCATTATATATTTTTTGTTTTGTTTTTCATTTGGTGTTTAGGACTGAGTCCCCACGTCCCTATTTTTGTAGGTTAGACCCTGTATAAATCATTTCTCATCACCCACGTAATATGACATCTGCAGTTCTGCATTCAACACAACTTGGAGAATTGAGCACGCAGTTTGTTCTCGCTAACAATAGTACTCCCATTTCTTGCTAACCATCTTACCACTACAATAGATCATAAGTTATGAGAGCGAATCCCGGAAACCTGAATGTACAATGAGTGCCTTTGAATGAGCTCCGAAGAGGGGGTAATAAGAAAAGATGTTTTAAAGCACTTCAGAGTACGCGAATAACCAACGCCGTCACCGTCGACAGTTCAAATCAAAATCAAAACTAATACTTCTTTCTCAAATACAGATAAAACAACTGATTCCAATGGACATTTCATCAGGCGGTCTGGCGTTGGAAATCGACGACCGACGATCCTTTGATTTCTGATTCCCGTCGCTGAAGCCTCAATTATGCTTTAGCGTACCTCCCTTTTTACAAGGGTTTATTTAACTTTACTTGTTAGTTCGTATGTTTGAGTCAAATCTTGCAACTGAATTTTAAACCACTTCCCCTTAACAGATTGAACTGAAATTTGGTACACATATCTGTCAATAAACCCNTGCAACTGAATTTTAAACCACTTCCCCTTAACAGATTGAACTGAAATTTGGTACACATATCTGTCAATAAACCCTCTGACAATGAAACATTATGATATCTATTTCCAACAAAAACTTTTAATTATGTTATGTTGTAACTTTTAAAAAGGTTTATTTAATAACGATTTTATTCCGAGATAACTCGTGGTGAATTATTTCCGGGAAACTTCCCCTGAAATACAATCCGTCTCTCTCATACAAGTAAGTATAACGCATTGCATAACCTACGCTTTTCGTTTTAAATTCTTATCTTATCATTACGATCGTTTCTCGAAAGATATTTATGATACCGGAAGGTCTATCTCACGGATGCTATATCATTTATGATATTTATTTATATTAATGTAAGTTTGTGTTTAAAATGTATTTTGAGTACTTCAAATGAACAAGCAAGATTAATTGTTATGACTAATAAATAATCAAATTCTGATACTAAAAATTATAAAATAAAATAATAAGTAAAATCGTAAATAAAATACATACTTTGGCAAGTACTTACTTACCAAAGTAGTCACTGTCCAATGAAATTAATTGGTATCTTCTTTTATGAACATATCACGCGACGCGCTTTTTGAAAACAAATAACTTAACATAAAATATTAAATCATTTTCAGCGAAAGTGTCGTGAGGTGGGCCCAAATGTCCCGCGAATCAGAAGCGCTTGCCTAAACGATACAGAACTTCTAACTGAGCGCGTGTCACAATATAAATATGCGAGACATTGGCGCTTGCGAGAGGAGTAGAGGGAGTATAGGAGAGAGATATATGTCACTCCACTCCACCTTGTCGGTTAGAATTGACTCCACGGTCTCTTACCGAATTTCCTACAACACTCCTTCTCGGTCAAAATAGACTTTCATGGTCTCTGCCGAATTCTTCTTACCTGGTTTCCTTTCAGCCTGAATTGACATTAACTGTCTCAGTGGAACCTACTTTCTGAAAATATCTTTACCCAAATCACAACTTCATAATATTGCACAAGACTCGCTCGTTACACTACGGGTGGGTTGGGGACTGTCAATGCTGAGAATGAGGTTGTTATTACTCCTTTTCTCCTGTCGCTAGTTCTATAAGATTAAGGCATCTCCCACCTCCTTTCTAGCCGCCGTCGCCCCAACAATAGTAACTACGTTTATCTTTATTAGAATCCACTAATGTGAAATATATGTGAAGCAAAAAGCGACGTTTTTTATTTTTAATGCTACTGTCAATGTTTATTTTGTTTTTCACTTTTTCTCTATGTTATTATCTAACTGAAAACACTAGTAAAATCGGCCAGTCAATTTCCAAACAAATGTTCATATGTTTGTAAATCAATACCTAATTGGAAATAAATCATATATCAATTATCATCGTCGTGAAGAGGAAAGTTTGGGAATGATATTAATAATTTTATTTTAATTCTAGAATTTTAACTGTATTTAATATCTACGATTTATTATGAAAATAATGAATGGAGAGCAAAACGCATTCGTTAAATAACTTTTATAAATATTAAATCGACCACAGCCCTTGATTCTTCATTGGAAGTGGTGAGATGGTCCCATGCTTGTTGCCGGATAGTAATTTAGTTTTTTACCATCCATGTGGTCACACGCAGTTTGCAAGTGCCTTTCTGACAATAAAGTTCATTTTTTATTTTATTTTTTCAACTCTTCTCGAAAAAATTAGTTATCACCTGATGATCAGTTGACGGATTGAAAAGAAAAGAGTGGTGTAAGTGACATTTCTAAAGCACGTGGAAAATACACACTGAATGAAGCTATAATGGAAATTTAAAAATCAGAAGTTTTGTGAATGAACGTTTTTTATCTTACTCTGAACTCATTTATAGGTATTTTATTCATGACCTGGTAAGTACAATGTTGAAAATTGTTTGGAATGTATTAAAAAGTTTCATATCACTAATACAGGTTCGTAATTAGAAATAAAGTGTAAAAAATTGTACAAGTGCACCATACAACAAAAGGACATTAATGTGTTACAATGTTACGTTTTTGCTTGTTGAAAATCTCACTCCTACTTTTGAAAGTTAAATAGTAAGTTGCGTCGTATCTTGTCACTGTCAATTTCAAATCTGTATATCTACATTGTGAGGCGATATTAGCGGTGCATTTAGAAATGTGTAATCCCCAAATTTAGGGAGAGAATACTCCACCATTTTTCCATCCGTTTAGCGCAGGAACACCCTTATAGTGAGGAAGGAAGTAAAATTCACGGAAATTAGCATTGATCTTCAAATGTGGATGATTTTTAATCTCAGCATCGAAGTTGCGAGACTAGCTTTCTCTGACAACTCGAATTATGATATTTATGCTTGATTAAACTAATTATGAATAAAATAATTCAATTATTTATTTTAATAGTTTTATAGAAAATACATTATTCACAATAAGAAAGAAGACCTTCCTTGAATGATTAAAGATAACCGGAAATATACCTGAAATTGTGGAAGACATTTTGTATCTGCTCAAAGCTGCCATTTCTTTTTCCACATTTAGTGAAAAAATCATCATAAACTATTTCAGAACCTAGTTTACTGCATCCTCATTTTCACTTTAAAGTAAATGGATCAAGATGTATTTAAAAACTTGGTGGCAGAGAATACACCTACGATCTTAACCTTGTACCCAGAATTCATTCCAGTGCAAAGGACTAAGTTAGCTGTTTCGACGGGTGTTTGTAATTGCTTTAGCAAAGCGGCAACGAAACACGTCGTTGCCAGGGGCTGCCTGCAAACTCGATCACTGAAGGACAGCGCTGATCACAGACTCACACTGCCCCCTTTTTATCGTGCGCGTCGTCAGGGACGGGCGATTCCATACGACATTGCTTTAAAGACATAAGTTCTAAATATATTCTCAAAATATTCGGGAAAAATGTACAACTAAATATACATCAATGATCGGATCAGTTAAGTTGGCATTCTCGACTTAACTTTCTCACATTCCCGGTAAAATTTACATACGTATTCCTCTTATAAGTATATCATTATTAACATACCAGGTTTTGTAGAAATGATTTCGTACTAAGTAATAAACAAAAATTGCAATAGAATCGTAAGGGCTTGGTTAATAAAAGCAATTTCTTAATACGATTCTTTTACAGTTATATTGAATAATCAAGATCCAGA
Source organism: Laupala kohalensis (assembly GCA_002313205.1). Lineage (NCBI taxonomy): Eukaryota > Metazoa > Arthropoda > Insecta > Orthoptera > Trigonidiidae > Laupala > Laupala kohalensis. The sequence goes on from NNCF01127040.1 coordinate 463,083, forward strand.
TAATAGTAAACAAAACGTTTCGAGAGTATCAATGCTCGAGATTTCCAATACAATCATCTCCCCCCAACTCCCAGATATATTTTATTAGATCCAAGGGCTATTAATTAGACCTAAAGTGAACAAAACTAATTTTAGAAAAAGCTTCGTTCTTTAGGTCCCAAAATATATAACGAAGTTGCAAATTTTATTAAACAAAATAATAAATCAATAAAATCATTTTTGAGATTTGGTCATATTTGTATATTATTATTTGTTGTGAGAGCGTTTTTATTGAAAATTCTTACGCGCAATAGAGCCACTAGATGCTTTTCTGAGAGTATTAACATAGTTATAGATTAAGTTAAGTAAACCATGTCCATTTAATCAGTTTCTATTAGTCTTAATTAGAAATTAGGAATTACATTAAAGATCATCAAGTCCTTTATTTTCTGTAAATTTTACTATTGTAAATTTACAATTTACACGCAGCAGTGAGCAGCCAACAAGCAAGTGGCGAATCAGTGAAAACGACTCCTTTTGTGATACAAATGGTCAAACAGCGAAATATAACTATTTTGTTTGATATATTGATAACATTTCTGCACTATCCATCACTACTAAATACGATGTCTAGCAATTCCGCTAATAAAATTGTAAATATCTTGTGAAATCTACGGAATAAAAATACTTCTTATCTATTCTTTTCTGTTATTTTCCTCTGTTCGTGATGCTTAAATGAGGTTGACGAAAAACGCAGAAGATACTTGGAATAGTAAGTACTTGGAAGTGTGGCAAATTCACTCAAGATGGAGAAACGTGGAATTCCTATGCCCTCGCTTTAGATCTTTTAGTAAATGATTTGACCCTACGCTGAGAGAAAAGGGGCAGTCGATCACAACCCCTGTGGGATTTTTTTTTCGGGGAAGGGTTGATGGTGATATAGCAGAGAAAATACAACTTTGATATCTCTGATTCTATCAAAAGATAAGAGAATATCGTAATTTATGAGGTTTCTACACTTTATCGAATCCTATACCGTTACGTGCTAAGCGAGAAAAAATTGTATTTCCTCGAAAATGGCCTATGCAATTTTCATAAAGCTCACACAATAACAAATAATAAATTAGAGAAAAAAGCAGTTGCAAACGTGGGGGATAATAAACTAAATTAGTCTCCGGAAACAAGCAAGGGGTCATCCCATCAAGGGCCCAAGGGCAGAGGTGGATTTAATATTTGTATTTAATAAATTCGTAGTTATAAATTTATTACTAAAGATCCTTTTTTAGTTGGTGATGAGTAATAAAATGGTACTTGGTGTTTTAGTGCTTGTTGTGTAGGGTGATGGAGATGGAATAGTTAGACTATGGAAGTACGTTGTTGATCAACTTAGCCCTGAGAAAGATAGCGTTCGCTGTCGAAACGTCTACCCAGATAAATATGTTGCATATACGCAAGAATTTATTTTTACATTTTTTTCATGAAATAAAGTTTCTGTATTTTAAAAATATATTTTTTAACAATTTTGATATACAATTCCTAAGTTTTTCATATCTTAGGACTTCAAAATGATTTCACATTGTCCATTCATTTGTACTTGTTAAATAATTATTCGAAGTCCTCGGCAAACAAAATTTAGAAGTTTGAAATCCGTTTGCATTATAGTCCAAGAGCCAGCGTCACAAAATTGGCAATCATTTCATACCGCTCAAAATATACTTATTTCCTTAGTTCTTAACGTTGTGAAGTCAACAGTCAGTCGGGTTGATTACAATTAATACGGTAACAAGTTCCAGGAAGAATCTTGTATTTTATTTGAGAAATATCAAGAGGATATAACAGATGGATTTTCGAATCAAATTTAGTCATTCCGTAGTTGTCTAGAGAGTTAAAGAGCTAAGCTGCACTCAGAAGGGGAATTAGCTCAGTCATTACTGGTTAATCGTTTTACGCTATCGGCCAGTGTTCAGGATATATGCACAGTTGTCATGCTATTTTTAACTAAACCAGTAACAGTTGCGACTGCAGAACGGTCAGTTTCGAAACTTAATCTCATCAAAAGGTACTTGAGAAATTCCACGAATCAAGAGAAATTAAGTGGTTTAAGTGGTATTTAAATATGAATTAAGAAGCAAATGAGGTCAGTTAGTTAAAACATTAGCTGAAACGAAAGTACGTCGAATGAAAATATAAATGTATCATTAGATTTTTCGTACAATTATCACATTTCAAAATACATGGTATAAAATATTATTACATTAAATCACTAAGTAATTACTAATGTGTTATATTTTTTGCTTTAAAATTCAAATTAATAATAATAATAATGAAAATTAATAATAACAAAGTTACTGTCAAAAAACCATATAGCAGCCATAAGCCGTAAGCAGAGGCGGATTGAACATTTCAGCACGCGTCTGAGATAAGAAGTTAACTATGTGTTATAATATCAACAGAATACCTACAAATTTTTAAAAAATTCACAAGTACATATTATTATCACACTATAGATTATTTGTAAAATATTACTGTTAAGATAACTATAAATTATTACAATAGATCGCCTTCTCTAGACAAGAGCAAACATTTTGTATATAAAATTGGCCTCTATCGGAAGGAAAACCGGAGAAAACCCCGGGCCAGGATACATAGTTAATGTACACAACCGAGCCAAGGTTGAGTATATATATGAATAATAAGAAGTAATAACTGCATGTGGGAAAATAGTTTGGAATTAGACTCATTGTAGAATAAAAATTGACTCTAGGAGGTGAAGGCTTTACTATAAGGTGTGCGCAATCACAATTTTACATATACAAGAGAAACTATACCACATGAAGGTCGTTCTGCTGACAGAGAAATAAATATTTAAAACAATAATTCTTTTAATAATACAATAATGCATACTTATATAAATTCTAGGTTTTAAAACACATCTTGCCAGCTATTCAAGAAAGATTTTGGTCAATCCTAGCCTGGGGTTTTCTCCGATTTTCCGTCGGATAAAGACGGATTTTATGTACAGGTACTCTAGGCTCTTCCATCTAACGTAATAATTAATCTCGTATATAGTTTTTTTGTAGCTACGATTTATAAAACAACATATTCCAAATATTCTATAGTTCGATAATAATACCTATTTGTGAACTTACTTCTTTATGTTTTATTAAATATTTGATGGTGTTCTGTTGATATTATAACACGTTTATTGTTAACTAAGGAGTGTGCTGAAATGTTAAATCCGCCTCTGACTTAGGACCGTTGATCGGAATTGATGGGATGGTCCCTTGCTTGCTTCCGGAGAGTAAATTAGTTTATTATCCTCCACGTATACGCAGTTGTAACTGTTTTTTTTGACAATAAATTTATTTATTTATTAAACATCGTAATAAAGCGTCGTAAATGAGGTGAGGTTACCGTTTTCTTGTATTGATTCCGACTGCATTCCTCGCGTGGTAGTCCTCAATGATTTCGTGATTCCGTGGCTCATTATCTGCTGAGAAGAGGAAGCTTCAAATGGAGCTTCCAGAGCAGGAAATTGCGCGGAGCGGTTTCGCCTCGGCGACGTCCGGTGCGATACGTGTCGCTGTGACCAAGCGAAAGCTGCCTCCGCCTCCGACACTGTCTGCGCGATGCAAACTCGCCACGGAATACTACAATACTATCACTTGCCTTCAACTGATATGTCAGAATGTTTGAAGAATTTACGTCGTAAAATACTTATCTAACCCATTCGTGTTTTTCAGCTAAATGAATTGTTCGAATCGTTTGTGTATTATTTTTTCTGTCATAACCGAAATTTCTTGTGTGTCCAGAGTTCATATTTATCCTTGATCTCATCACAAATCTCCTTTCGGTACCGTTCAAGGGCCACTCCCACAGATCAATTTAATTCTTCTCCTTCGTTACATATACACTGCGTGTCGTTTTTTTCCCGAATGGTTTTATGTACACCAAAAAATTCTCATGTGTTGTGAGATACGAGGAAAATCGTACTCAAACTTAAGTACTGAACACTTGTTTATTCGCTAGAATGCGGTGGACGGCAACAGAGTGACTGCTCTTCCTTTGGTGACCATCCCACCTTTCACTTTTCCTCTCCTCCGCTCCCTTGGTTTCGAAGTCAACCCCTCGAGGAAACGAGTAGGCGACAGCGAGTACCTGCTAGGTAGCAACATCGCACGGTCGCCAAACTGTCATATATTNGAGGAAACGAGTAGGCGACAGCGAGTACCTGCTAGGTAGCAACATCGCACGGTCGCCAAACTGTCATATATTGTAATAATACTGGCCCTTCCTGTGACTCAGGGGTTAGCATACTTGTTCGCTATCAAGACACTGCGGGTTCAATTCCCGGAGGGGTCAGAAAAAATTTGTAACTTTTCTCTTCAAGGTCTCCGTACATTTAGCTGTGGCTTCTGAAAAGCGCACCCCTTTTTTTCTATCCCCGTCCTACTACTCCTCGTATCACTAACTCTTACTATTACTAATACGTCCACGTGGGTCAAGTTNTGTCCTACTACTCCTCGTATCACTAACTCTTACTATTACTAATACGTCCACGTGGGTCAAGTTGTTGGTAAACCCACCTATTAACGATAACGCTACCAGCCTGGTCTTATCTCCTATCGACTCATGTTCTCGTAGATAAACTTCAGTAACACGCTACACTTCCCATTTACAAAATACTACGATGATAATACGGGTTGGGGATTGGACCGACGCTTATTATTTTTCCGTCTGATATGTATTTCTAACAGTCTTCCCGTTGCGTCATTACGATGTTGACTGTGTAGCAGAAGGCACTGTGCATTATTTTGGTTCGCATAATGGAAATCAATTTTTGTGTATTCACAGCTTCCCTTTTCGCAAAAGTGCGCAAGACAAGAAGTGTCAGATCACACAGCTAATCGTTGATGGTTCGTTCAATTAAAACCTCAAAGAAATGAATAGCACGACTCAGCTTCAAATGGCTAACATCAAAAACAAATGTTTTTTGGCAGCAAATGAACGTCACATCAAAGTGTGCTGAGGGGTCAAATAAAACTTTTCGTTTTCTTTCCTTTTTAAAGCTAAATTCATTTCATATTACACGCCGCTTAATTAAAATTCTGATTTTTTTTCGATGACGCTGACACTTGGACATCAAACATACTTACGCTGTTACGTTATTTTAAAGTGAAAAAATACTCGTGCATCTTAAGAAATTTAGAATAATGTTTTATTTAATTTGTATATGACCATATACATCAACGATTTTTTGGGAAAATATTAGAAAGGATTTAAGAGTTTTATTCCACCTACTAATAGTTAGCACTCGAGGAATAGTATTCCTAATAATATAAGGAAGGAAATAAAGAAATAATTGCAAGGAGAAGTTGATTTTGGGGTGAGGTCTTTCAGGTACAAAATCCTTCAAAAATGACCGAAAAACTAAAAAAAAAAAATATACCTGGCAAAAGAATGAATAATATTTGGTACATGAAACTGATCTACGTCGTAAAAATATATTCCGAGAAATATATTGCCTCCTATGTGCATTAATTTGTACCAAACGTTCCCAAATTTTACATATTCCAAGCCTCCCCGGACATCTGAGCCGTCACCAAAATAAAATACTGAATCGACCATTGACTCTAAGTTTACTGATGTTATTACATTCGTGGTATTTAACCCAACTATAAATGAATAAATTAAGTGGATTCATTTTACTTAGCTTATTATCAAGCAAAATCATGTCATTTAATATCTAGTCCATGTACAGGTGGGCCCGGAAAATATTTGTAAGACTGACGCGGAGTTGACTCTTGTTAATGAACAGGAGTTTTGCCCATTACAGAAAATTCTGTGAGTTGATCCGCAAATAGATTAAACAGATTGTGGACGTAACGTAAGCATTAATAGTTTGGTGGAAGAATCGTGTTACGATGCGGTAACATGTGACAACATCCGTTTGTGGCACTTTCATCATCACCATTTTCTGTAAAGAGTAGAATTTACAAGGTCAATTCCGTGTCTGGATTACAATTCTTTTCCGAGCAAGTTGTATTACAATGTTCACTCTATCATTGTATGAATTGGTCTCATGTTGACAGATTGATGTACATTACAAGAAGTAAAAGATTTCGGCATCCTGTCATTATTGATGCAAAAGGCCTTTTCGACTGCATGGCGGCCATCTTCAATGCTGGGTCCTTTGGCTTTCAGCCACCTCTTGCCAAAGGACCCAGCACTGAAGGTGGCCGCCATGCGGTCGAAAAGGCCTTTTGCATCAATAAATAATGACAGGATGACGAAATCTTTTACTTCTTGTAATGTTCACTCTGTATAACCAAAACTATGCGTAACACGTTAATCTGTTTACATTTTATTCCGCAGCCCAGCCCTCGTCTAGAGCGTGGGAATGCAAAGCCAACATACCGGGTGAGTTTGAAGCTCGTAAACGTATTTTTTATTTACGTGACTCCTGTTAAAAAAGATCTCTGTGACGCCGCGTTTTGTGATCCATGTTGTTTAAATGTTGCGGAGTGTGTTCTACTTTGCCATGTATCATCTTCACTTCGCACGAAGCTGGGTTCAAGATCAAGGAAGAACTTTCTTCAGTATTGATGATATAGTCAAACATTTCGAATTCCCAATTCTAAATGTCGCGAGTGAAAATATAAAATTTCTAAATTTCTGATTCTAAAAGTTTAGACCAATTGTGCAGTATTTTTTTTAAAGAATGGATTCATGAAAAAGTTTGTCTAAGAACTACAACTTTATTATGGGTCGAATTTACAATGCAGTATGAGAGTTTGATGTGAGATATGTTTGTCTTTTGTTAGTAGCTACAAATATTTTGTGCTCTTTTCTTTAGTTCCAAAATCTATTTTAAACTACTTTCGTCATTAAATAAAAATGAATAAGTTATCCAAATGTTGGGGATTTGAGAGTGTTAAGATCACCTCTCAAGGTCAATGAATTCGTTTTTAATAGCTTGACGTTCATCAATATTTTTTCTTTAGTTTTTTGATTGAGTGGAGCAGGATTTCATTGAATTCACCTCAAAGGTTCAAACTTTTCGGAATAACTATTTAACCTATATTCATTGTATACATTTTACTTCAATGTTATTTGGGAAAGAATAATTTTAAAGAATGTTCTTTTTTTTCAAATTACTCTGAAATGTGAACCGACTTGAGTGGTATTACCTTTCAGGTGTTTCAGTAGTATTGTTTTTCTTCACATTTTTTTATTATATAGATATCCAGGCACAGATGTCTAGTTTTTATGAAACAAATAGAGTTGGGAAAAAAATACAAAACAGAATATAACTCAACGTTTAGAAATTACGTGTTTTTGATAAAGCGCGTGTTTGGTGGTACAACATTTACGCCATAAATACTCTGACTTCAGAAGATTAACATGCGATTTTATTAAGGTAGTTCTAGCGTAGGTAGAATTAAATCACTAAATTATCTGAAATCGGAATAAATAAACAGAGTAACATGTAGAGTAACATGTACGTGAAAATTGCGACGGACCGAGACTCGAACCCGAAATTCCTGCTCTGGCCGCAGGTAAGCTCCATGAGTAGGTACTCGGTAGTTGTGAGTTATAAAGAGTAACATGTACTTATTGTGATTTGAACTTAAAAAATATATCTCACCGGCCATTTAAATGGAATAATTGATGGTGCAATACATTGCGTTTTACAGAGAAAACACTTATTTACAAAATAAGACCAAATTTGAAATCACGAAAGTGATGGAAGATTACTTTGATTTGAAACAAATTTTCCATAGTATTTTTACATCACTTTTATCGATAGGTCACCGGACATCTGAGAAAAATATTTCACTTTTTACGAGGTGAGATGTATAAATCACGAAATCGTTGCGCTCGGCCGCCATGTTGGTACTTGGTCTTATGCATTTCAAACGAGTCAATTGAGTTCCCGAATATTGTTTATACTATAATATTAACTGATAGATAGAAATTAAATCATGTTTTTGCATCATTATTATTCATATTGTTGCGTTTTATGACAATTTGAATAATAATAAAGAAAACAATTAAACATCTCGGTGATTTGACTAACTTGGAGTGTTTGTCCCACCTTAACAGTTTTCACTAACACTGTTTTCCTCGATTCTTTCAGAGGTATAACAATATATATTGTTGACTTGGCGAACATTTGATGAAACACAATCATTGCTGTACTCCCAACGACGTAAGCGGAATAATCATAGCTTGACATACGAATCGTTGAAGGGCGCACGCGTAAAGTCTGAAGTGAGGTTAAGAGCGAGCTAGAAGTGATTCTTTGGCGAGACTGAGAACCTCTCGAGGTGAAGTCTCGTGTTTGGCTTGTGGCTTTATATATTACTACACCTCGGTTTGTTGATAGTAGCAACGGTCAATAATGTCGAGAAATGACAAAACATTAAAACAAATGCTTCTTCGAGTTTCTTCCAGATCATAGTAAACACCGCGTTGCTAACAGGGTCTTAGCGTTAATGAACTGCAAGTGTTTATAGCCCACGCGCTATAAAAATTAATATATGGGCAAGACCTCCTAAGCAGTCGCCACCACAAAAATACTTTAAAAAGTCATAGGTATCACCTGTTTAATGGTGTTTAATTCTAATATTTAGGGATTGCAGAAGTTTTCTCTCGATAAGTCATTCCAAAGCAATTTATATAGAGATACTTGAAACAGATGATTTTTATGTTTCCTATTTGTCAACTTCCGCAAAAATCACTTACCAACGAACTTACTTATAGAAAATTTGTGAAGGTGAGAACTCGCAGAAATTTTCTCAGGTTTATTCGTTTACAAAGTTTTATTGAATTTAATAGACCAAGTCCGACTTCTCAAGTCGGACAGAAACATGTTACCGAGTGTTTCCATACGACCCGACGACAAGGGAATCTCGATTCAATTGTGTATACTTTGAGTTTTTACATTTTGTTCGTAGGATCAATGTTTTGAAACTTGTATGAAAAACAATCTTGTTTTACAACATTAATCAAATATCACAGCTCATCCCCCGCCCCGTCAATATTAATAACTTTCGTGTTATTATTCCATGTAACCTTAGTATGACATTTCACTTCTATATCATTTTTTACAGTGTAAAGGTATTTTTAATCTCCTATTGCGTGGAACATATGCAATAGTTGCATAATAGAAAACTAAAAATTCTTAAAACGAAACTATACATACTGAAAAAAATAGTTAATTTGATTCAATATAAAAATTTACGACATATCGCATTGAATCACAATTAATTATTACTAATGATATTTTAAGGGTTCATTCAAATATGCTATGAACAACCCGACAGATGAAATTCAATTGTGTGACAAATTTATCAAATGCTTTTACCCCTTCATATTATTTGCTTGATCATTTTCCCGACCACGTTTGTTTCAAATATTACCTTCGTTTGTGGAACAATTAAAATAATACGAGTCACTTTGTTACGTGCTGAGAATTCTTGTTAAAAAGTATGGCTGTGTCGCGTGGGACAAGAGTGATGGCATTCATATGTACGTGCCTCTGCGCTGTGACAGCTTTACAACGTGACACACTTATCGGACAAATACTTTAATGAATCGGCCGTACTATATCGACGTGAAATACTCTACTGCCATGGGGTCTTACGGGCGCATAACAAAATGAATTTTATGTTGATTGAACATAATTAGAATGCTCTTTTGTAGCTGTAAGCGAACAAAAAGTTATGAGGGGCGTGACGTAAATGTTAAATATATAGGACTGGGATGAAATCACTATATTATGTTCGATTGATTTGATTCGAATAAATTTGATTAAGTACAATGTAAATCAGAGCAATGAATTCTATATTTTGTAACTTTATTGTAGATGATGTATAGTGTCTCAATAAATCTAGAATATCCATATTGCTTCGAAATATTCGACATCAGTATAATCCACAATTTCCGGGTATCTACCCGGGGAGGAAAGGTTGCATTATCTACAGCCAGGTGAAAGGAGACTCGAACTCGGAACCTCCTACTGTGGCCGCAGGTCTGCTAAACACAGAGCGGGCAAAACGTATACAAGTACTCCAGCATAAGAAACCGCACGTGGTCACTTATCCCGTGGAGTGGAATGGTGTCGTGGGCTACCGAAGCACGCCTGGTGAAAGTGCTGTACTGACATAAGGAGTCGAGGTGCAGCTCTGTTAAATGTACATATATGTTATTGTGAAATAAATAGTGGTGGCATAAATAAGTAAGTAAATAGGGTAGTACACCTGCGGTTATAGCAGGAGCTCCCGGGTTCGAGTCCCAGTCCATCGACATTTTCGCCTGGTCGTAGATTAACGTCACAGCAGCGGGATGGTGATTTAAGTCCGCTCTTTTTTCTGCTGAGCAATGTCCACGAGGGAATAAAACCGTGATACGGGAACAAACTATAATTTCTCCCTTTTCCTCCGTTCTGTCTGATCTTAGTTCTTCAATTCTCAATGCTTTTCATTCCATCTCTAACTATGTTAATCCGATCGCATACCTTGATTCTATAAATATTCATTTCCATCGGTGCCAGAACGTTGAATACAATGAAGACAGCTTCGATCAATACCATATCAGTTGTCGTACAGGTACATTCATGTACAAAAATAGGAATATTTATTCTGATAAATTTTATTTTATTAAAATTATGCTCCACTTTCGTGACTCAAATATGCATACACCAATAATTTTCCTTGAAAACCAATTTACAATGTGGTATTTGTAATAACTCAGTAATTATACTTATTTTCTAGCAAAGCAGCTATAAATGAAATCAATCTAAAATTAGTGGATTGGAAATAACAAATTAAGCTCTTCCGGTGAATTTACCACAAAAAATTTACAGAAAATTCGTATGTATTTGAAATTATTGTCAGTTAATGATGAATTAATTTCTTCCGTTATAATACAAAGGGAAATAATTCAACTTAATTATTTTTTTCTGAATACGTTCCATAATTATTTTTCCAGCTATCGTGAAAGCTGTCAACATTTTGGTTTTCAATTTATTTTTAATATTCAGTCCTCTCGCATGGCAATAGCATCTCCAATTGTAGATGAAGTATTTCGTACAAGTCAGTTGGAAATATAAATATCATTTTAATACAGCTTGTGTCATTTCTCTTTCAACGATAAAAATTAAACATTTTCTAGCTGTGGTTTTGCAGTTTGCTTCTGGGCAGGGCATTTCATGTTTTTCAATAGAAAAGACCTTCTCTTTTCGCCAAGAATCATGTTTTCAGCAGAATTATCAACAATGTTAGTCGATTTTCTAAATTCTCAACTTCCGAGTACACTCGTGGAGGAGTGTTTGCAACGTCAACAGTCAGGTGAAAATTGCGACGGACCGGGACCTCCTGCTCTGGCCGCAGGTGTGCTAACCNTAGTCGAATTTTCAATAGTTTCATGAAACACATTCCCAATCGTAGTCAAAATTAATTTATTAATTCTTAATTGTGGTAGGATGAATAAAAATATTGTTATCAAGTAGTTCCGTTTAGATTTTATACTGACAAGGGAACTTTCAACAAGGGTAGGTCGAAAGTGATCCTGATATTTTTTTACTGAAACATGTATGTCCAATGGCATTTTACTCCAATAGAAACATAGTGAAGTAAGCAAAACGAAACACAATTTGTTAACAGTCCGGTTTAATATGTATTAACACTAAAATGTTTATTCTTTTTCAGTCCTTCAGATATTTTGCATTCCGTTATAATATTTTTAATGTTGAGAAAAATTACGTTTATTACATGAAACTGGAAGTGAATGAAGAAACAAAAATGGAAACAATACTTCAAATAGTTTTGCAACATTCATGCATTACATAAATTTAAGAACTGTATGAAAATAAGTCTATATATGCGTTGACAAGGCTGTTGACTCAACACTTTGATATACGTTGTTATGTTGAGCATATTTTCCTTAATTTCCTTCGTTCGACATTTAGCTCAAATGATAGTTTTTTGACGAACGTCATATAACTCGTCTAGAATGATTGACGCAAAATGAAACAAGCTAAAATCTGATGAACTCGTAGTTTGATAGAGAGGAAAATTGAACTGATGGTTCTAACTCGACTATATTGCTTTTTGAAACAGATAGTGGATTCCGTTTACTCCTTTCCGAGGTTGTCACTGTGCAGAATAATGCTATTGCCATTTCTTAGTTAAAATACAACTGTATACAGTGGAACCAATCAAATTTCAACTGATTGGGGCTGAAACGTATTTGAATTGTTATTATGAACCTAAACATCTATATAAGCAGCTTTCAACACCAGTTACGTTATACGCACCACCCCAATAACGTTGCGTTGGGGTCAGACAATGCTCGGGTGATTGTGAAGTGTTCCGTTTTTATTAAGTATTGGTTCCAGTATTTTTAACATTGCACTCCTCTTTAAGGTAAGTACAGTAGATATTATTCGTACATCTTTTTTTTCTACTAGTGGAACCCACTTAGCATATCCCGGGAATGTGAATTGGTCTCTTTCCGGTCACTTTACACGATTTCGCTAAGTTGACGATAGATATCTCCACGCAAACAGTCCCCCACCTACGACGCCTGCGCCCAATGAACTGCATTACCCACATAGTACTCTCATGACAGTTCGAATTTCCATTCACAAGAAAGAGTAAAAATTTGAATCATCGCACAGTCCCGAGAATTTCACACAATTTCGCTTAGTTCATAGAGATCAATTATTTGGTATTTATTTTTATGTAGAACTAGCTGATTACCTGGCGTTCCCTGGGATTTTTCTTTTACAATAATCTTCTTTTGCTCAGGAAAAAATTAAAAACTATCTATATTGTAAGATCAAATACTTTTACTTCCTGGTTTTTAAAAACCTGTATAGCATTCTAATTTTTCAAATTCATATTAATACAAATTTAATTCAAAACTTGATTGTATATACTACGCCATCTCGCGGGAACGCAACTGGACCATTTCATTAAAATTTTCGTAAAATCTGAACTATATGTCGAAATTTTACGATTTAAAGACGTTGTTTATCTTGTTAAATGGACAAAATATATTATCAATTAAATTCGATGATTGTTAATTTATCCCTTCTTAAAATTCTGTCTTAAATTATTTTAACGCTTCTATTTTAAATAACATTTTATCTATAATTTAGGTTAATTTTTGTAGATAGACATATACTCTCCCGGACTATTTTGTAGAACTCTTTGAGGCAAACAATATTGACATTCATAGTTGTCACCGTTTAGACCCCCCCAGGGGACTTACATCTAGTAGTTTGGCGAACACGGGACCCCGAGCTGAGTCTGGTATTACTTCCACTTACATGTGCTAGACTCCTTCCTTTCTCTTTTTTCTGACCTTCCGTGGTCACCTCTTGCTCTTTTCGATCCCAACGCTATTAGGGCTATGGTATCTTTTATTTTCCTCATTTTTGTCCCCCCCCTCATTTTTTGTAACTTTATTATTTTTATTTTATCGACATTTATTGTCAAAACCATTTGTATTTTTCTTATATTGTATTTTTAAAATAATTAATTGTATTCTAAAAATAAAAGTTAGCTTATGTTCATCCTGAGCATGTAAACTATCTCCTTGCCAAATTTCCCACTATCGGTTCCGTGGTTCATTGTGATCAGGAAGCAAACTGACAGACACGCTATCGCTTTACGCCTTTATAGTAGATAAATATGGATAAACAATCAAATATCCAATTATAAAAGAATAATTCAACCTTTAGTATCCAAAGAAGAAATTTATTGAAGGAGGTATCATAAGATTCTGTGGTTCTCTCAGTCTAATATCATAAAGTCGCGACGTACCCCACAAATCACATATGCTCACCTGGCAGCTGGCGACAGTAACACCTCTATCATCCGGCGAGTATCACTAACTCAGTGCAATGCGCACCAAGCATAATGATGTTCACCTACGACCAACTTAATGTAGTGATACTCACTCATCGAATCGAACCCGGGAATCCACCTTTAATCGCAGGGGTGTTGACCACTAACCCGTTTGCCGGGTTAGGAATGGGTGGAAGGGTGTTCCATTGTGGAAGGCAGACGGTGGTGTAGTGGTCAATATCCCTGCGATGAAAGCAACAGCCCCGGGTTTGATCGCAATTTTAAGCTGTCCGAATGTTATCTCATGTCTTCTCCCCGGGTAGATACACGAGAGAAACATATGCATATCTTACGACTGGGTGACGTGAGGAAAGTACATTTCATATCCAACAAAATTTTATTCATGAGTTTTCGGGAGCCCTGGATGCCATCCTGAGTGAATTACGAAGTACAGAAATCGTGTACCAGTGTACAGGGACAGGAAAACGTTTGTTTCACCAATTCTTCGCAATCACGACTTTTCTCTCGCGTGTTCTCATTGAGTCACGCAAACAACACTTTTGCGGAGGTTTCATTCTTTCAAAGTCTCATTTCGTTTTTTCTTTCTTCTTCTAGTTTGCCTCGTAGTACTTCGTTCTGCTTCCAGAAGTTTTATCGCATGCTCTGATTTATGCGCGTGGGTTATTTTCCATTTATGTGGATTTAGGGAAATGTATTTTCATTGCCATTCTTAAGGTGGAACTGGCGTTGGTAGAATTAAATCACTAAAATATCATAAATCGGCATAAATGAACAGAGTAACATGTACTTACTGTGATATCTACTTGAAAAACATATGAATGAAATAATTGTTATTATAATTGATGGTGAAATACATTGCGTCTTATGGAGAAGACATTTATTTTCAAAAAATGACCAACTTTGAAATCACGAAAGTGATGGAAGTTTATTTTGATTTGTAGTAAATTTTCTATAATATTTTTACATAACTTTTATCTATTGATCACCGGACATCTGAGAAAAATATTTCACTTTTTACGAGGTGAGATGCATAAATCACGAAACCGTTGTGCTTGGCCGCCATGTTTGTACATGCTCTTCCGCATTCCAAACAAGTCAATTGAGTTCCCGAATATTGTTTATACTATAATATTAACTGATAGATAGAAATTAAATCGTGTTTTTGCATCATTATTATTCATGTCGTTGTGTTTCAAGACAATTACAATAAAAATAAAGAAAACTATTATACATTTCAGTGATTTGACTGACTTGAATTAAGGGCTAGTCGCACATTAAAGAATATTTTTTATCTGTATATGAAGTTCAAACGGTGTTAATTTTTCATATTTTCGTTGTATAAAACTGTGACATGAATATTCTAATCTTATGAATTAATAACACTCGCCAATAGGATTCATGAAAATGATTGAATTTTAACTCTATTATTTCAGGAAATATGACCTATAAACATTAGAAATTTATTAATAGAATTGAAACGCATTTACGTTGACTGTTCTCAATAATAGTAGACAGGTTTGATTTGTGAAATATCCTATTTATGGATACTATGAAATTTTTGTTATGTTCATTCTATGAATATGAACTGAAAGCATAGATCAATAGTGAAGCAAGCAATTTTGTTAAATATTCCAATTCGTTTCACTAAAAACTTCGGCATAGACTTTTTATTGAATTGTCATTTATTACGCCATAACTGTCACAAACGGGAAACCCATATTTGACTAATTAGTCAATCATAAAAGGATAATTTTGGGAGTAACTCTCCAGCTCCCAATGAGTACAGTAGAACAAAGCTGAAATTTCATCACATTATGCAATATATGTGAATTTCAGTTCTTCGCGTCCCGTTTACAAGAATGTTAATAATCGATATCAATAATCTTCTACTGTTGTGACTTTTCTGGTTAATTTTTATGCCTACTGGACGGAGCAGTCTCGTGGTAAGATGTGGAACTAGATTAAAATCTCACGAGGCATAACATGCATGACTTTCGCTGGGCGTGAATCTAAGGCTCGCTAGTTTACGCCAAAATCCCTTTTTCCTTGGTCATCTAGTAGTGGGATATTACTCGTGGAAACTATTTTCACAAAAAAAGAATTGAATAAGATACACGTTCCGAATCATTTGGGAATTGTTTCTTCCGTAGGTGTAACTTGCTCCAAGGTTTTGCATTGTCCTGTTCATTGTGACGATTTTATGTGTAAAATTTAGAAATCTGAAACAAATTTCAATTTATTCATGAAAAATTTCTATTTGTTTCAATTTCTTTCAAGTCTAACCTTTATAGGAATCCACGTCGCATATGTACAAGTACATGACTTTTTATTTTCATCATTTTCATGACAACTAGTTTCAGGGCCGTCATGAAATACTGACTAGTAGTTTTACCAACTCGTCCAATAGAATGAAATGATTAGAATTTTACCACGACGTCTTATGGAAACCCACGTGTTCCATCATTTACAGAACATATTTGACGCATTACATAATCATAAACTACTAATATTTACATTGGAATTATAAACATTAATTCATTTATCATACAATCACTCGTCCATTATACAAAATAATTTTTACCATCGGAATTGTTGAGGTTAGGAAAATGGGATGAGATTGAAAGGAATAACTGTGCGTAGTAATGCATTGTTAATCGACTGATTTGAAATTGTTTGAAACAAATTATTTTCTTTTGTTTGGAAGCTTCGTGTTTATGGTAACATGTGTATAGTTACATTAAACTAAACTTGACACAAACATAAATACCAATTATTGAGGAGAGGCCCATGTAAGAAAAAAAAGAAGCTTTTCTATACCGCCAACGTTTCGGAAGCTTATATTTCCTTCATCATGACTAAATAACACAAGGTTATACAATTACAACTGACACAAAAACTGCAACTAATTAAACAACCCCTAAACACAATTGAAAACTAACAAACCAACAAAAACGAAGAGAAACGAACATGTATATGTAATTATTACACAATCCATCATCGCCACAATACATTGTATCCACCCATCTCCATCGAGTCGCCCAACATAAACCATCACACACACTTTTAAATCACTCGCATAACCATACATTGGTATACACAATTATTTATTATAATATGATACCATTCTCAACGCATCTTCAAATTTGGTTCATATATTCGTAATCTAATTCTTTTCATAATAATTAAAAATTTCGATTTTAATATAGAAAAATATGTTTTAACAAAATCCCGTTGCGCATAACATGAAAGCTGATAAAAATCTGAAGAAATGCCACAATTTTCCACTTTCGACGTTAAATAGTTTTGAAGATACAGGCATTGAAATATATGAAAAAGCGTCGCAGATGGCGCAAAGATCCAAATTTTGAAGATTAATAACTGAAAAATGGATGATCAGAATAATCTAAAGTTATGAATTTTTCATAAAATTCAACAGAAATACCAATATACAGAAAACTATCTAATTCTCAGGAATGAAGTTAGAAATTCATAGAATTTAACGTAGAACGACCCAAAAGAGAAAATTGAATTTAAGACATTGGTAAAAGTAAAAATCTCCAGCACTCAGAAATAAACAAACAACATACATGATTTTGATTACTTTCAGTCAAGTGAAAATGGTGATAAATCGGGAATCGGATCCGCGACTCCTGCTAAGATCTCAGGCGGCACTCTGCTGTGTGCGCTTAAGTATCGGTTTTACACGTACCTACGTGTTAAGGTTGGTTATGCACATATTTCTTCCGGGTACTTTCAGTTGTGGAAGGCGAAGGGGTGGTGTTACAATCGTGCGATCATAGCAGGAGACCCGGGTTCGACTCCTGGCTCGTCGCCATTTTTACGTGACTGAAAGTTATCACATATCTTCTCCACGTATAGGTACACGGAAGAAATATATGTATAAATAATATGATTAGAGAAAACGTTAAAGGCGGTTTTTGGTGTACTTTCTTACCGAAATATTAGCAGGATTATTTAAAAATAGATTATGAATATAGCATTGCATTAACTTTGCATAAGTTGTCAAACACATTGACAAACACCTTCATATGTCTTTTTATATGCTCAAATTCTTAGTTTTGTTTGATTAGCAATTGTTTTGAGTATAGAATACGACAGAATTTTAAAAATCATTTCATTTCATTAAAAAAAAATTGTTCAGTTTCGAAAAATCAAAAAGTTAACAAATATTTTCTTTTCTTAGAAACTCTCAAAGTTTCAAATCAAAAGAAGACGTTTCGAACTAAAAAAATAGACAAAACTGACGAAAAAATATTAATATTAAAAGTTGAAAATGAGTTGAAATTACGCAAAATTATTAGTATATCAAAATAAAAATAGTTGAAAGCATTGGTATAAAAAAATATAATTTAGTTAATAAATCCGTGGGACAATAAACTTGTTCAGGTTACTATATATAAATCTGACGATGTCTTTCATACTAATTCACTGACAAACATTTTGTAATGTATCACTTCTCATTATCGTTGAAAGCTGAGTTCTCGTTAAAATTGTCTCGGAATAGATTGAGGGTTGATTTCGTCGCTTGTCGGAATCGCGACTCCTTGTTCAAAAAGAATTCTAATGTCAAAACGTGCTAAACATGAACAAAACTTTCACTCGTTAGATGTAGACTTTAAAATAAAGACGTCTCGAAGTAAAACTCAAACACTGTGGTAAATATCTAACATAATGATTTTTGCGAGTCAAGAACATGTACATATATTTTTCACAGACTACATCCTTTATGTTTGTGATTCTTTGTTTTCGTTCGTAGAAATTATTTCATTCAGAAAATATTAATAATAATATAGTATTTAGCCTTTCCGTACTTTTCTTAATACCCCTATTAATAATTTAAATACTACTTATTAAAGAAAGACATAATTCTACATAAACGATGAATGTAGCTTACTCGAAACATTTTTTTTTTCTATTTTACTTCGTGTTTTTCAGAGAAGAGACCCTGGAGATATAGAAATATTTTTTGATCCTCGGCAACTGGATAATCTGTTCTTGATATTCCAATACAGGGTTGGTAACCATTGAATCAGGAAACAAATATATTTTGAAAATGGCGCAAATCATATCATGAAAAGCCGTGGGAAAATACTGGAAAACCATTCGAATGCATGGTATATTCCTGATTGGAGGAATCATTCCTAAATCATTTCACGAGAACTACACACTGAACGGTGATTCACAAACCAAAATAGCATGACGGAGAAAATTCTCCGAACAGAGGCAATCTTTGCGTGTTTCGTGACGATTCTTTGGCTCCGCGTCAAACGCAGTTTGGGCCAACGGAGACCGTTCAACAAGTGGGCGAGAGGCGGAGTAATGCCATGAAGCCACGAAGCTTGGAAAGTGTACTTCTTGCTTCCAGAGACATGGTCGCGAAATAACTCCACTAAAAGCGTTATTGGTATAGAATTATATGTACTCAAAGATCATGGGCTAGCATGCTTGCACTCGACGAGTCACTCCAGGTTTAATTTCCGGTAAGGCCAGAGAAAAATATTGTAACTTTTCACTTCAATGTCCCTATTCATATATCTGTGACTACTGAAAAGCAAACCCTTCTTCTATCCAGCTCCTACTACTCCTAGTATCGCGAACTCTAAGAATTCACGCTAACCCCTCCACGTATCAAGTTGTTGGTTAACCCAGTTAACCGGCCCACCTACAAACAATATCCCCTGTCTTCCACCTCCTACCTTCTATCACCTCATGTAGATAAGCTTCAATAGCTCGTTACATTGCCAATTTACAAATTCTAGAATCTGAATTCAGGATACAATACTTTAAAAAATCGAGTTAAGTGAAAAACAAATCTTCGTTCAGATAAAAATGGTTGTACAAAATTATACATTGATGAAAGGAAATATGTTAATTAATAAATTTATTTCGATCTGAAACAAATACACAGATCACCCCATATCTAAACAAAGTCACTCCGGGGTTCTAATTCTTAACCTATTCTTCTCCTGTACGTCACGCCTGCCTTGCAGATGGAAGAATATATCGTACGCGTTCCTTTTATTATTTTTAAGACAAAATTAAAGTTTCAAACAAAACGAGACATTGTTTAAACCTCATGAATATTTCACCCAATGATTGCAAGTATCTTTCGTAAAAAATTAGGAGGAATAAATTTTACGTAAAAAATAAAATTATCTACTTCAATGCAGCAGAATCCAATGTTATAACTATTCATCGCTTAGACGAGGACCATTTGTTGGATTGAATCAAACACCTGAATATTACATAGAGAAAGAAATCATTTTACACGTTACATGTCCAAAATGTTACACACAATACCACAGTGGGTTCTAACTTGCTTGAGGACGCACAGAAACTATCGGGAATATATTAATCAATATTATGATAATTTTTTTGTCTGGTTTCTCTTTTAATTTTTTTGTTTCATTGTTTTTATGTTTTCTGTTGTTAAAAATTGCACTTCATTCGTTGAACGCTGCGTTTCCAAAACAAGAACATAATTATTCTTCTAATTCTATTCGCGTTCGATTTGCTTTGAAATATATTTTGTTACCTGACATAAGTAAGAGTAATTGTTTAATATTGCTGTAATATTCTATCAGCTGACGAAATCGCAAATGAGGGACTAAATGTTGGGTAATATAAAATGTAAGTCGGGTGAAAGTCGTAAAAGACGATATTTTTTTAATATAACAATGACTGACTTAAACAGCACAGTTATGCTAAAAATGGAGAAATCTATTTTGGAGGATAATTTGGAACTTCATAAAAGAAAAAAAGAAATTTACATCGAAGAGACAGAATATTTAATAAATTATTTAAATTAAGAAAAAATCATGAAAATACCGAAGTATAGTGCGAAACAATATAAAGAAATGCATTCGCGTCTCAAGAGACTCGACTGCTCCCTGAAGCGCCGATGCGGCTCCTCCTGTTCGTATCTGTCGAAATCAATGGAAGCAAATAAAAGTCTTTGTCTCCTTTACCCTCCTCACTTTCTTACCTTCCGAAGTGAAGGTGGCTGCTATTTTCATTTTATTCTTTTTCGCGTTTGTCGTCTCGGGTAAAATGAGGCCTACTAAGGAAAAACGTTCTAAGTACCATATTAAAAAAAGAACGGGAAAAAGTTCTCTTTGCCTACGCTAATATCATGGTGTTGGTTGTAAGTGCAATCTGATTACAGTTTACTTCTTATGACTCTCAAAAGACAGAGTGATCGTATATGTCGTCTCGAGGCTTACTCGTACCATGCAATAACAGTCAGAGAAACCGATATTATAATATATTTTTTACTGTATTTTTCAAAAATTGGTGGTAACAAAGTGGCAAAACGATGGCACCTGACCTCTTTTGGATTGTGACCGAGGTACTCGGAAATATTTTTGGAAATCATATGTGGCATTTCAAACATTATTCATGTTTTAATTTGGATCTTAAAACGGTTTCAACAGAACACATCTCTTCTAATTATATGACACATGGTTTAAACAGAACAACTTAAATTTGGATAACATCTTATTCTTTAAAATCACCATCACATGCACAATATCGTATTCAAGTTATGTACGATGTTGTTTTCATAATCAATTAATCGTTTGATAAGACGTTTAATCAGTCTCCTGTAAAATCATGTTTTTTGCATTTATAACGTTCTCCACCTACATTTTTCAAAAACTCATACCACTTAAGAATTTAGTTTTGGACGAACGCTTCTTCTTAATTTCTGAAAATAAATCGTTGAAATATGTCATTTTTTTAATGGTCTTATTAAACATAAAAGGTCGATATTATTTTTAACGGTCTTTACATTACAGCTTACACCAAATACATCTTGCGTTGATTATGTTTGTAGAATTTGCTCGTTGATTCATTAATCATTCATTATGCTATTACTGAGTAGATTTCGTATTCTAAGTAATTTAGGATGGCTTAACTGTTTATAGAGACGTTTTAACGGAAAAGCAATAATTACGATATTTCTTCCCTGTTTTTCAAACGAATATATGCCATCGTTCTATCTTGTATGCGTACTATCTTTATTGTGACGCTGGTGTCGAGAGTTTATTATCGGAAGGATGGATTTAAGATGGAAAAGATTAAAAGTTACATTTTCCTTTCATCCTCATGTCAAGAAATGCTAAGAATAATCAACTTCAGATAAACGTCGTCGAAGAAACGAAACCTACATGGCAAGAAAGAACGTTGCAAAATTGATAGATGTTACCGCGAAATATTTATTTATGAACTTGCTATAAAGCAAATATTTTCCGTGCCGGAGACGGACGTTGTATATTGACAAAAAGGAAATATATAAGAGAAGAAAATGGTGTGATGATTATTTTAAAGTGACTTTTGGGTTTCGATTTGGAAACACCACAATAGTGTGTAAACCTCGCTATCTAGAATTCATAATTGTGGTGAAAAAAAAAAAAAAATTCAATTCCATTTTAGAATGTGATACTAAATTAGTAAATTCCAAATTTTATTGGCACATAGAATTTATGGTAAATAAATTTATTGTCAAAAAACAGTACAAACTGCGTATGACCACGTGGAGGGAAAAAAAAACTAATTTACTCTCCGGAAGCAAGCAAGGGACCATCCCATCAATTCCGATCAAGGGCCCTAAGGCAGAGGCGGATTCAAAAAATTCAGCAAAANCTATAGATTATTCTGAGTATAGTGTTTAAAAATCATAAGAATTGAAATAACACTAAATTCACGATTTATTGTTACAATAAACACGCCCCTAGACAAAGCCTAGAGAACCTGTATGATAAATCCGCCTCTACCAGAAGGAAAAACGGAGAAAAACCCGGGCCAGGATGGAGCTACAGAATTTATGTACACAACCGATTTCAAATATGAGATTTCATATTTAGTGCGCTCTGTATAAAGAATTCATTTAATAAAAATAATAATTAAAGCTGCATCGAAAGGACAACTCAAAATCAATGGAAGTCTCTCACTTTTTCAGAATTGAAGAAAGGAATATATGATAAATTTTATTTTTTATAAAAAATAGCTTATTATTTTTCTAACCTTGCAGAATTATTTTTCTTCCCCTGAGTCTTAAGAAATACCCTTACGATTAGAGAAAATAATAATTAAATATTCTGTCTGTTGATTGGTTTATACTTATTTGTATTAAATAAGAATTATGCGCGATGCTTACAGACTGAGTTAGAACATTTAGTAGGAAGAATTCTTCATTCACGATACTCTCAATGGAAGAAAACTTCGAAGAATATTTTTGATAATGCGAACGAATTCCCTGAATTAAAGTCAAATGATCATATTAAATTATTCTAGTTTTCGTCAACGTAGTATCCGCTCTTTTTTTATCTATTTTGCAAAATGTTTTTCGTCTGACATGAAAGCTGCATTGAAATAAAACGAGATTTTATGCCATATCAATCCTGCGTTTCCACAGGAAATAACATGACTATTCTTCCAACATACGATCCGCCTTCGATTTTCTCTGAAATGTATTTAGTTCTCTGATTCATAATACTTATAAGGAAGAGTAATTGTTTAATATTAGTTTAGGTTATCAGAACATGCGTATTATTTTAATCTAAGTTTGGTAATCGAATCTAAATTTGCTGGTAGACGATATAGGTGTTCAACTCAATCATCCCTGTAGAGATGACAATATTGCATCACATTACCATTCATAAAGCTACTGATGAAATAAAAATTAGAACAATTTTTTGCCATAGCCAACCAGCATTATTTTTTGGGTATTACTTGCATTTCGAGAATTTTTTGGCGTTGCAGGTAAAAAATATGATAAAATGTAGGAAACTGATCAACATTTCCTGATCCAGGCGGCGGAATAACTCAAAATATTTCCTATCTTCTTTTAAGTATCTTACGTAAATTATCGAGTTTTGTACTAAAAGTTGATTTTTAAGACGATGAAAAAAAAATGTGAATTTTGTTCAAATTCGTTCTTTAGAAATTTATTTTTATCTCCGTTCGCACGTCTCCAAAAAGGCAAAAGCACTAAATAAATAGTTTCAAGGAACATATTATTGCTCTTTGTTCGCATAACTTCCTATGTATCTTTGTTACGATGCTGCAAACTTTCCAATCTTTCCCATCAGAGAGGAAACAATTTTACTTTGCCGAAAGAACAATAGTAGCTCGTCAAATATTTGCTTGAAAAGCTTCTGTGAAATTCATTTCAAAAGATCGTGGAATTGAAGTAGCGAAACAGATGAAAAATTGAATTCAGAAAGAGAAAACATGAATAGTGCGAGGTGCAATTCTTATTTTGAATCGATAAATATTTTACTTGAAATACCCCAAACTGTGGGTTATTGCTCAATTGAAATTGTTTTAATGCACAGTAAATTATTTAACTCTTATTAGACCAATAAAGCGACACCAAAACGAGTGAAGAATCGAAATGTGTATGAAAATTTTACATTCCATAGGTGCAGTTATAAAATTTAAATTTTGTAACTTCATAAAATAATGATCCATGTAAGTAATTTTATTATTTTCTATGAGTGAATTATGACAATGAAATTTCGTTTTTCCGAAAATCCATGAAATGGAAAACTGATTTGCGAGATTCGTGTGAAGTATTAAAGTAAAAACATTTGTACACAACACTTAATATCTTCCGATAAGTTAAATAGTGATGAGAGGATTTGCTTCTCTCACGTACGTACTGTGTAATCGTCCACATTATAGACACCAGAATTTTTTTTAAAATTTTGTGACTTATATTAAAGAAACGAATAAATGAGGCAAAAACTGACTACCAGAATCAGAGAAGTCGCATTTGCTCGTAGTCCTCGCAGGTACGAAAATTCACACCGCGTCAATTTTTCGAATTTCTGTCGCAATAGAAGGAATCGCTCGCTAAATTCACGAATCCGCAAAAATTGTGCAGCGCAGCAAAAGAAACTTTCCTCAGTGTTTTGTCAAAGAATGAAAAAGTGCTGGAAGAGAAAAGTAACTTTTCGGGAGCAGGAGAGGAAGCGAGGATGTGAAGGTGTCCGTCGCCAAGTGCACGTCACCAAGTGCTTGGTGTGACTCACCGTTCGTCGGGACTCGAACCCGCGCAACGGGGGATGGACTTCGTTCGCTGGTGCTGCTGCTTTGGCGCTGGGACGTGCCGGGGCGACGAGTGAACTGCTAGGTCGGCACGCCCCGCGTTTTGTACTCGCCGCGAAGTGGTGTTGTGCGTGGCGGCGTCTGCCCCTCGCCGTCCCACTCCAACTCTCCCTCCGCCTCTGCGCCTACCTCGCCGCGCATCGCCGCTACGGGTGCGCGCGCACCCGTTCGTCGCCTCCGCCCCCGCACCGATCACCCACGCACCGCTGTCCCCGACGCCTGCGTCTTTCACGACGCCACACTGTCCGACCCTTTTGGCTTCGCGACCTCGCGAATTCCCTCCACTTGTTTTTCTTTCTCTCTCCCTCTCTCTCCTTCTAGCGATTCAGCAGCATTCCCCCCCCCTCACCCTGAGTGAATATGACGCCAACCGTTTTGTACTACCCTCCCCCACCCCCAGTTCTTATCCAAACACGCGAATTTACTTTCCCCATCTCATTTTGTTAATGTGTTTAAATATCTTGAAACTTCTTTCTCTTACGTTGGGTTTACATTTTTGTATTAATTCGTGCAAATTCTTTTCCTCGGTTGTAAACGCGGCTGAGGGGTCGTAAAATCATTCACACGAACACGCGAAAGCAATAAATTACGCTCTTTTTCCTTTTTCGAAATTTCCCATTTGCATTTTAATGTCGAGAGATACATCAGGTGCGTCACTTGAAATTCAAAGAATTTCCGCGTCTTGTTGTCTCTCAAGGGGGTTTGCGGAGGGGTGGCGATGGGGGGTTCTGGGTCGTCATGTGGGCGGCGAGAGACCCGTGACGAGGGATGAAGGCGGTGGGCGACATCAAGTCCCTTGGGCTAGGGAGTTCCGCATTAGTCCAGATTGCGGCGCCGCGTCTGATGAGGCTCATAAAGCGTATTATCATCCCTCATTCCAGGCGCGGACTCCCACCCCTCCCGTATTCCTCAACCTGCATCCCTTCGTCTGGATCGCTTCTCGCTACATCGCTCGTGTTACTCCTAGAGCCAGTGAATCCACCGCACATGCGCCATGTCCGGAGAGGATACAAACTTTGAGTCTCGAACGGTTCCAGCGCACAAAAGTCCAGTAAGTTCTCATTGTACGTACCTTCAAATTTTCTCTTTCCGTTTATACATGTAACTAGCAGGGACATACACTCGATACTCGACATAATTTTTCAAAATATAAAGATCGAACTCAAAAATAAAACATGTATTACATTTAGAAAAAAAAGAAAAAGTTGACCCTAAGTTTTATAATCAGTTCATAATATTAGGTATGACGTTTTGTTCATTTGTATTTTATCGATTAATTTCACTCTCTGGGAGCATTGAGGACTTCACTCCAGAAAGCTTGCTGGCGGGATTTACCAGCAGATGCGTTTGAATCTTCACCCCATCCACACTCCAAGCAATTCAATATCAGGGTGATTTTATTTATTTTTAAAGTGATATAAAGTGCCGAATAGCCGACTAAAATTTTGATTGCGTACACCTTTCAAACAAGGGATGTTCCGTTTTTTTTTAATTTTGAGTACATAAAACAGTTTAAAAGTGTTTAACAAAATACTTGCCGTTTTATTACAGTGATGATGACGATTCCCAAGTATACCCCAATGGTTCAAAAATTTTCGAACTTCGTCCAGATTTTTGCAACTCATTTCCTGTGCGATTCCAAACAATGATGTCCAGGTTTGAACGATGCGCATGAATATTATTCCTTTTGTTCCTTCTATCACTTCTGAACAAATACACGGAACGGAAGGAACTTGGAATTCAATATTTACTTTATCTTTCATTAAACTACTCACATCAAATATTTGTTTCAAGTATTGAAAACGTTGTATTTTATTTATTTTTTTGCGATAGTACACATCTAGTTTTGATAATTACGTTTTCTATTCTTGGGAAAAAATTCGAGATGAAGAAACTGAAGAAGAGCGTGTTAACGTTCTAACAGAAGCAGCATAAAACACGTGACTATTTAAGAGATGTTATTAACCCTTAAACGACCAGACTGTGTCATATTACCTTTTTCTTCTCGCACATATGATCCGCTTTTAATTTACGTGTTTCATCTTCCCAAGACCCTCACGGTCAATACCCACCACACATGGTATCAGTGACTTTGCTCTCAGATTGCTAAGATACGTTTCCGTGAACGCCTATGACACTGTCTTTGCTGTACACGTTACAACTTTCAAGGTATTCTTGTAAATTAATTCATGTTTTCTCACGTAGAAAGAAACTAGAAATGAGATATTGAGACAATCAGTTGGGTTGGAGGAAACAGATAATGGTATAAGTGACTCGGGAATAAAAAGACACTATTTTGCTGGATGATGGCTGCGAAGTGGATTATTCAGCTTTTCTTGTAAATGTTGACAACGAAAGATGTTTGGATTTTATTCATTTTTTTCCTTCTTTTCATTCATTGAGGAGGATATTATGTTTGTCAGGATTGTATATAAATCTGAGACGCACAAATAATTAGACAGTGAGAAAACAGAATAACTGTAAGTGTAATGTAATGCCAAGAGGAATTTGCTCCGCTAAGAAGCCTTGTTTCCCATTTCAAGACTGCGACACTTACACCAATATTTTAATAAAACAATTAGAACAAGAAAATATTAAAACATCTTATTCGTGTTATTTTGTGGAACATAAGCAACTGTGGTAGCCTTTCCAACTAATCGCTTTCAAGTGAGTATTGTGATATCCATTTCGTGTTCTACAAACTGAATGAAATGTTCTGTCCGATTTTCCCACTTTCTCCTGACAAATGGTAGCCTGGTACCTTATTCTCCTTGATTGCTCTTTGCGTGTACTCCCCAATTACAACCCTAAATCATTTCTTAACCCTTAACAGCGTGCGTGGGAAATGTTAGGACCGCCCACTGAACATTTTTTGCCCTCAAAATCTGTCCGCATTACGTCACAAGGGTATTTTTAAGTTGCACCTTCGCCAACCAGTTGGTGCATTTACAGTATTTCGATGCCTTTTTTGTCGTCTGCAATTTAGTTCCCAGAGCGGTCCTATCACCACCCTGCGCCTACTTACAACAATCAATTCCACAATGGCGAATTGTTTTTCTTTTTGTTTTTGTTTTTTGTGGGGCGTTAGGTTTCGTGAACGGCAAGGTCATTAGAGCCCTTTCGAATGAAGTGTAAGGATATGTTTTATTGTACATATCATCGTCAGTTCAATATTGAATTCATTTTTCATCTGTTATCATAGAAAACACATAAAAATCACTCACAAATTGAACGAAATAGTTTCGCCATTTCCTCTTCCTTAGTCACGAAGTAACAAAACTCTGACGGCTTTGATTCAGATGACGTCATAAATTACGTGTCTATTGGAATAGAACCTGATGGACAATATAGTCAATATCGTTGTTCGTTTTTTTTAAATAACGACCTTCCTGATCCCCGTGTATACTAATTATCCGTCGTTTTGGATAAGGAAATTTCGGGATTTTTGTACAGCGCTAAACCTCCTTGAATCTTGATTGATTGATTCTAAATAGGGCTAGATCCTTCATTACTTATGAGTTCTGAGACCTTGAATTGTATTAACGTCTGTTAAGCACAAAACACGAATTTGACCATTGGATGAAAAAGACGACCAAAACTGATCGCTTTTGTCAAATCTAATTTTCAATATCTATTACTACTTTTGGTTGATAATTTTATTGTTGTTGCAATGACGTAACTAGTTTTGGACGGTTCAAATTTCCAGAAATAAAATACACAGCGCATCACAGGTTGCGGAGCAACAAAATGATACTCGCTCCACGATACTACGCTTTATCAAGTGACCTGATGATATTCCAACCTTCTACTTCTTATATATCCGTCATTTTCTCCCGCCATTTTCTTTCCCTTCTCGCTACGAAACAGAAATTGACCGTGAAGTCTAGCCAATACGAAAAGAAATTTTGTTGTATTAATTTCTCAAATACATAGTATATAGAAAGTATTGCAATCGTGAAAAAATTTGAAAGCGAGATTTCGACGGAAATGTCCGTTTTGACGATCCCCGATTCAGAAAAAGTTGTTTTTGGCATAACGTCCGTTCGTCTGTCTGTCCGTCAGTGCGCAGTAAATGGGTTGACCAATTTTATTCGCATTTCGTATTTACGGTGTAATTTACTTGCTGTCGACACGCATGCTCTATCTTTTTACTTTAAAACAATGCGTACTTCACATGAAGGTCAAAGTACTCTTTTGAATGTTTCGCAAAAACAGCTCCGACGATTTTGCTTAAATTTTCTGTATGTAAAGTACAATTAGTATGCATTACATCTGCATTAGCGGTATTTCTCTTGAAAGTTTGGTATGAACGCAGTAAAATTACATCCGTCTGCGTTAATGAAAGATATTATAATGATAAAATAGGAGGACAGCAAACTCACTGCAGATACAAAAATACGTCAATTTCTGTCTACAACGAAATTATCTTTACATAACTTGTTTACGATATATAAGATTGATATGTCGCTATATTTTTTGAAATAATATTCTGAATATTCATTTTACTTTCAAATTTCAAATAAAAGACAGTAATAAGTTCATCTAGCGACTTTGAGCATACTAGAAGACGACCAAAATATAGAGAATCACACCAGAAACGATCCTTTCACTATACATTTTCTTCTCACTCTATGCTACAGATGGAGAAACGTATTTGAGAAAGTATGTGCAATGGTTTTGCACCACTAGATTTTTATTTAATTTCACGAACTGGTGGGATTACCTCGTATAGTTTTTAGTGTTCAGCAATATTTTCGTAAACTTGTCTTCTACGTTTTCTAATTCGCACTTTCTAAAAATGATTTGACCCATGAAACCCATAAAACATAAAGGTTCAATTCTCGGCCCTCTACTCTTTTTATTGTATGTGAACGACATGTCATCATTTACATCAGATTGAAAAATGCTTCTTTCTGCTGATGACACTAATTTACTATGTAAGCACGCCAACGCTCAAAACGTTTTGTCTAACCTTTCGGCTTGGTTCCATGCAAATCGTCTCATTGTAAACACTAACAAAACAGTGTCTATGTAATTTCACAATAGTATCACAAAATCTTTACCCTAGATTTCTCTTTCTTTGAATGGAGCACAATTAAAAACTGTTACGAATACAAAATTCTTAGGTCTCCATATTCAAGACAACCTCAAACGGAATTGTCACGTTGACAATCTTAGTTCCCAATTAAGCAACTTGTGTTACGCATTCCCAATCTTAGTTAACGTAGTTAGTCCACGTATTTACCGTTGCGTATATTTTGCAAAAGTTTACTCCCATTTACGTTACGGCATTACCTTCTGGGGCGATTCCGGTCAGAGTATTCAAACTTTCAGAATTCCGAAGAGGATAGTTCGGATAATTTGTAAATCTCACTCCCGAAACTCTTGTAAACCTTTATTCCAGGAATTAAATATCTTAACACTTCCCTGTATTTATTTTTATGAAACGCTCGTGTTTGTAAAGACCGAATTCCTGAAGTGCCACCCTTGCTTCACACGAAACAGTCTCGTTCACGAACACAATACTCGCAATAGTAATAATATTCATCACCCTAGAGTGTCAACCACTCTTTGCGACTCATTCGGGAATGGTTCTGGGAGAAATGCCATTTTATCTCGTTCGGGAGACGTTTCCGGACGCGTGTTCCATAATGATTTTTTTGTTCCTGTGAATATGCTATATCATCCTTCCATGTTTTGGATTTAGACGACATCCAAATTATTAAGGGATTTAATCAATATATTTTAAGGTAGTACTAGCGTACCTACAATTCAATCACTAAAATACCATTTGCCTGAAACTGCGTAGCATGTACTTATTGTGGTTTGAAGTTTAAAAACGTAGCTCACCGGCCATTCAAATAAGGTAATTGCAGTTATAATTGATGGTGTAATACATTGCGTCTCATAGAAGAAAAAAAGTCTTTTTAAAAAAAGATCGACTTTTAAATCACGAAAATGATTGAAGTTTCCTTTGATTTGTAGTCAATTTTTCGTAGTATTTTTACATCACTTTTATCTACATGTCAGCGGACATTTGAGAGAGATATTTAACTTTCCCTAAGGTGGGAAGTATAAATCATGGAACCGTTCTGCTCGGTTGCCGTGTTCTTGCATGCTCTTATGCATTTCAAACGAGTCAAGTGAGCTTCTGAATATTGTTTGAACTATATTGTTAACCGATAAATACAAATTAAATAATGTTTTCTCATCATTATAATTCGTACTGTTGTGAAACAATTACATTAAATATAAAAAAAACAATTATACCTCTCAATGATTTGACTAACTTGGAGTGCTGGTCCCACCTTAAAATCAGAAATTTTCGAAAGATTAGTCCTTAGGAAATGTAGATCGTCATCGAAACATTAACAAACATCTTATAAAATACTTTTAATGTAATCATGCTTGTAATTTATTGTTGTTTTTTTATAATTTACCTTTAAGTGAGAAATAATTGTGCTTAAATTGTCTCTATTTGGTTTAGTTTTTAATATTTCAAGATGGTATTACCTCTGTCACAAAAGATCACGATATTTTCTATATATTTCGCATTACTGAGACCACTTGCAACTGTAATTTCAAAGAGATGTATAAAAAGAATAATTTGTGATAATTACTTACCGTTATTTTTTTAACAAAAAGCTTGAGGGTGTTCGAACGATGTTATCTAAAAAAAATTATAAAAGAGATTTTTTTTTTTAGAACATTAACTTTGTNCGTTTATTTAGGGCATTTCTTATGATCATTAATATTTCCAACCTTCTTTCTCGGAGAATGTTTTTCGTCGTGGAAAACATACTTTTTAAACTCCTATCTCGCTGTTTGTAAATAACAAGTTAAGTTGCCGTTGCATTATAATGTTATTCTCTCAGTTTCCTTCGTACGCAATCAATTTGACACTAAAATATCTACCTCTGTGACGTAGAAAATATATCCTAATTGAAATTTTCATACCTTAGAATAATACCTGTGAGGTATAACATACGAAACTTGAAATCAAATATAAAACTTTTTCATTTCTCGAGCATAATGAACTTTTATTTCTGAAACAAAAAGAAGATGAATCAAGGGTTCGTATTACATTAAAAACTACAGCCAACGTTGAAGAAATGGGAGGTTCATGCGCGCCTCGGAACGTAATCCTGTTCAACTTACGTCCATTATGTCTGAGATACGAGGAAACTGTTGCAATTCAGGGAAGTTTCTCTTTTTGAGATTACAATTGATTAAGAGAACTTGCTTGAAAAAGAACGTGTTCAACAAGAACGTTCCTTCTTTTGATTCTCAAATGATTCGAATGGGGGTGTAACAGTTACATCATTTTCATTTAAATATTTCTCGTTTTCTTTGTGCTTTTCGCCCATTTTATGATTTTTCAAGAAGACGGGATTCGGTGTCCATATTATCTACCTGTCACTCTTCAGATATAAATATCTTGGTTTTTGTAATACTTAATGAATTGATGAGAATGGAATAGTGATTAGGTCATTGACAGAAGCTATATCATCATGCCTCAAAGCATGAGCAATCTCCCACTCGCAACCAAGAATGTTCGTCATCAAAAATTAAAATTCGTGCATCTAAAAATTACATGAATACCTATTGAATCAAAGTTTGCAAAGTTTTATTCTTGATTTCATAACGTACCACTATAATTGCGTTGGAAATGTAAGGAAATTTATGAAAACTTTCAGCGAGGTGATAATGGCGAAAAGACGAGAAACAAACCCGGGACTCCCGCTTTGACCGCAGGGCGTTAACCACTACACTACAGCATGATAATTCTCATCGCTCTTCATATTATACTGAGGTTACTTTTCTTATACTTTCAAAGTTCATTATCATATTCTGAAAGATCATTAATCTAAACGGATTGAAGCAAACGTGAGCTCATTATTTCCTGCAAAGGAGGAAGCTGGATGTCTTATACGGAAATGCCACGCACTATTTTATATACATAAGTTTAGTTCTACTTTTGTGTAATATACTCAATTCAAACAGTATCAAGAGAAAAAATTTAAACTGATTTCTTTCTATGAACTTGTCTGTCCGGAACAAACCGCGTCTTAGTAGATAAAACTATCAACGTTTCTGCCATAATAATGTGGCCTGTCAGAGTCGTACAGACCTAAGTCGCTGTCGTACTCTGCGAGGTCGAAGAAGTCACGCGTCGGTTATAAAGATTCGGTTGGGGGGCATCATCCTGATTCGCCGAGCGCGGTGGCAAAGGTCTTCTTTGGCGATATGTAATGAAAATATAGGTGTGGTATGGTATTAGCGGTTATAACAAAGGGTTTCATAATAATTTTGTAATGTTCTGTCAGTCATGTAATTTTTTTGTCATTGTATGCTTTTTTAAATGATGCAATATCTATAGTAAAAGTCATCATACTTTGCTTCGAGAAATTCAACTTAGGAAACTAAAACATGAACGGAAATGCGCTGAGTTCATTGGTTTATTTTGTATTAGTCGCAGTAAATTACTTTATTGCCCTCAATGTGGTCATACACAGTTTGTAATAGCTCTCTGGACCGTAAATTATTTATATATTAATTTATTGTCAGTCTAACTGGCTTGATGTCGGTATTGAACCTGTACTCAATTTTGAGTACACCTGTACTCAAATTACTCCATAAGAGTACCTCGCGTTCTGTTGGCAAGACATTCGAAATTGAATTCATAGTCAATCTCGGACAACAATCAATTCACTTGCTCCTGTGGCACTGTTCTGTTCTCTCTGCATCGAGCGCGTGGAACGAATATTACTTAGTGTCTTTGTTTGTTATGTTATTAACATGTATTTCTTTACAGAAAATAGCCACTTTTCTTACTATTAACATTTATTTGTATATTACATAAATTCTTTGTAACTTTCTGTGTTACGTTTGTATCTTTCTCATTGTTACATCATGTCATGCTGAGAGTGGAATAATTCTAAAATGGGAAACCAGTTCTTTAGCACCCCCATATGACCCCATGACTCACAAATATACGTTTCCTTACACAGTATTGTCAAACTTTTAATTCATTAAAATTTAATAATTAATGACATTAATTAGCAAGCTGAAAATGCTGTTTTTTTATCAGCGGTATGCGGGCTACCAAATAGTTGTAACATCCACGTTCTTTTTATCATAATAATAATAATAATAATAATAATAAACTTTGTTGTCAAAAAGCAGTACAAACTGCGTATGACCACGTGGAGCACAATAAACTAATTTACTCTCCGGAAGCAAGCAAGGGACCATCCCATCAGTTCCGATCAAGGACCCTAAGGCAGAAGCGGATTCAAAAATTTCAGCAAAAATTTCTAGATAAGATAAAAAGTTAGCTGCGAGTTACTAATAGAATGTCAATATGTTTGTAAATTAACATAAAAAATTTACATGTACAAATTATTATCGAACTATAGATTATTCTGAGTATAGTGTTTAAAAATCATAAGAATTGAAATAACACTAAATTCATGATTTACTGTTACAATAAACATGCCCCTAGACAAAGCCTAGAAAACCTGTATGAGAAATCCGCCTCTACCCGAAAGAAAACCGGAGCAAAACCCAGGCGAGGATGGGGCTACACAATTAATGTACACAACCGTACCAAAGTTGAGTACACATAAAACTAAATTAATATGAGCCATAAGACAACACAATCATTCAAGAAAATAGTTTTTGAAATTGTTATAAGTTATTTTAAAAGTATTACATCAATGGCATGATAAAGTACAAGACGAATTTAACTTTTATTAAAATCAATAAATTCTTTTACAGTGTAGAAGCACTGGTGCAGGAGGTAGTTTTTAACCGAGGATTTTAAGAGATTCAATTTCATAATTTCTTTTATATTTTTCGGCAGGGAATTATATAGAACGATTCCCGAATGATATGGTCCTTTTTGTGAAAGAGTGGTTGACACTCTAGGCAGATAAATATTATTACTATTGCGAGTATTGTGTTCGTGAACGAGACTGTTTCGTATAAAGCA
Organism: Laupala kohalensis; assembly: GCA_002313205.1. Lineage (NCBI taxonomy): Eukaryota > Metazoa > Arthropoda > Insecta > Orthoptera > Trigonidiidae > Laupala > Laupala kohalensis. The sequence continues at coordinate 498,069 of NNCF01127040.1, forward strand.
AGGGTGGCACTACAGTAATTAAGTCTTAAAAAAAAAGACAGTTTCATAAATATAAATGCAGGGAAGTGTTAAGATATTTAATTCCTTGAATAAAGGTTTACAAGAGTTTCGGGGGTGAGATTTACAAATTATCCGAACTATCCTCTTCTGAATTCTGAAAGTTNTGACCGGAATCGCCCCAGAAGGTAATGCCGTAACGTAAATGGGAGTAAACGTTTGCAAAATATACGTACGTGGACTAACTACGTTAACTAAGATGGGAATGCGTAACACAATTTGCTTAATTGGGAACTAAGATTGTCAATGTGACAATTCCGTTTGAGGTTGTCTTGAATATGGAGACCTAAGAATTTTGTATTCGTAACAGTTTTTAATTGTGCTCCATTTAAAGAAAGAGAAGCCTGGGGTAAAGATTTTGTGATACTATTGTGAAATGACGTAGACACAGTTTTGTCAGTATTTACAATGAGAAGATTTGCATGGAACCAAGCCGAAAGGTTAGACAAAACTTTTTGAGCGTTGGCGTGCTTACATAGTAAATTAGTGTCATCAGCAGAAAGAAGCATTTTGTAATCTGATGTGGATGATGACATGTCGTACAATAAAAGGAGTATAGGGCCGAGAATTGAACCTTGGATTACTCCGCAAGTAAGTGGCTTTGTTTCTTAAAGACAACGGTGAAGTATTTTATTTTTAGTATAGGATATTTCGACCTGTTGATATCTATCTTTTAAGTAAGAAGTTAGCCATTGATGTGGAAGTCCACGAATGCCTAAAGAATGGAATTTGGGAAGGAGAATTCTGTGATCGATGACATGGAATGCTGTGGATAAGTCAAGAAAAACACCCTACATTTACTCCACCTGCACTATAAACAAATGAGACTTGTAAATCGTCGATTTTATGTTTTCTCCTTCTTTTTCCATATATACTAGATCAATCCTATGAATTTAATATATCCCATATTCGTGTATGGAACTATGAGTGTTTACTTTTATGTAGCAAGACTACTTTATTTACCTAGTACTTTACCCCTTGTACATCTTCTAGTAGTTTCACTGGGTTTCATATTGAAGATTAACAATGTTAACAGGACAGCAGAACAGTACCTTACATTATGAAATGGAGCATTACGTAACTCGCGTTCCATTTTCAACGAATGTTATTTATGACTTCCTGATGCGTCAGTGGTTTCAATTGCCACGAATCAAGATGTGGATTAAAATGAAATAAGTCAAGTCGAGACCTCTCTTGATGTAATTTTTAAATACTGTTATCTCGGAGAGGAAAAGGTGAAATATGAAATAATAGGAAATTGCCGACACATGTTTTAACCCTTCTAAAAGAAAGGTTCAAACAAGTGTCATGTAAGACCCAGTGTGCAGACAAGGGTTAAAACATGTGTCGGTAATTTCCTATTATTTCGTATTTCACCTTTTCCTTTCCGAGATAATTGAAAAGGGACCACGACCTTGACGAGTCGTAAAGCCCCAAGGGAAAATAACGAAAAGGGACCATATTTACACAACGGGAATTGTTTCTCGTTGTATTCAAAGCATAAGGAAGAGATAGTTCGCAAAATTTCAGCTAAATCTCATCACACAAATACGCAATTAAGTATTTCTTAATTCACTGTGCGTTACCCACTGGTTTTCGTAAATACGCATTTTTGCGTAACTTACTTCTCCTGTTAGAATGTAACAACTTCGTTACAATTTTTTTTATATGTTTGATACAATGTAAAATACAGAATTATTAATATTTTACTTCATTTTTTAATGTCATATATTTATTATTTTATAAAAACAGTTTGTTCCTTCTGAGATCCGTTGTCCAATTTCTCACTTTCATCAATTCCAAGAAGCGCTTCGCTGGAACAATAGTCAATTCCCGTGACATATCTCTTGCAGCGATGAGAGAGCGATATTTATGGCTATGAGTTCTGTTTCTCAATCACAAGTAAAAAGCGTTATTCTTTATGTGTTTTTATGTGTGTTCATGTTCTTTTGAACCGTGAAAATATGACTGATCGGATGACAGAAGCTGAGATATCGGCAGAGTTGGACAATGTTTTAGCAATACGAACAGGTAGTGAAGATGAACTTGAAGATTCAGATTATGATAATGCGAAAAAAGACAAAATTATGTATGAATTGAATAATGTTGCTAAAACAAAAGTCATCTTTAGGCCGAGCTAGCAGCCTATATACCTGAGGAACCAAATTTATTCACTCCTACGGTTACTAATCTATAGCCAATGTTTGAGACTATAACAGATGAATCAAATGAGGAACAAACAGTTCCATTCCATTTGAACCACAAGCAATTACATCTACTAAGCTACTAATAAGAGTCAATGCATGCCTGTATGGAACAAGGGGTGTGAAGCAAAAGTTCTTCATCCCCATACGGTCGCCTCCTTCACAGGAAAAGCCTACTCCATCGCAAAGTCCAGGCACTGTAAAATTTAGAAGTGTTTTATGGAAATAGGCTTCGATGCCTAAGACTGAAGGACGAATTTCATTGGCTCATGTTTTTCATCAGGATAAATTCTACAATTAGAATATTCTTTGCAATTTTTTAAGTTTTTTTTGTTCTCCACTGAAAGGATTTGAAATGAAACTCACAAATATAGTGTTCAACTAGATCCAAACAAACCTTTCTCCATTACTAATATTGAACTAAGAAAATTTCGTGAGCGATCCAATGTATGTTCATGTCTGCTGCTGACGAAACATGGAAAGAATGTACTTTCAGCACCTCCGATTTTTGCAGCCACCAATGCAAAGCCAGTCACGCACATCGAAGTGATCCTGGTACTTGTGTGTTTGATTCCCATCTGAACGATACAATAATTATCTTATTTTATGTTTAATTACATTAATTATTTTGTATTAGTGATTATAATGATGTGTTGAAAGTTTTAAAAAAATTATATAATATTCTGTATATATCCTATTCATACGGGTAATTTCATTACTTTCTAAAAAAATTGGGAAGGGCTCTAATGACCTTGACAAGCTTCAAAGCCCAACCCCCCAAGGGGACTTACATCTAGTAAGTACGTGTTTGGCAACCACGGGGCCCCGAGCTGAGTCTGGCATTACTCCCACTTACTTGTGCCATGCTCCTTCCTTTCTCTTTTCTGACCTCCCTTGGTCACCTCTTGTTCTTTTCGATCCCGACGCTATTAGGGCTAGGGTATCTTTCATTTTCCTCGTTGTAACGTTTTGATGTAATGATATATGTTTTGATATGTTGTAATTCAGGAGGGTTTTTAGTGGGTATGGTTGAGTTATTCGACGAGTCCCACACGCGGGAAGAGTCATGTTGGCTCTCCTTAGTGCATAACTGCATTTTCCCTACCTGTACAGAATTTTAGGGCTCTATTGACCTCGATGTCGACGAGCCGTAAAGTCTCCCCCCCCCCAAAAAAAAAAAGTTAATTGCGGCTATGTCATCACTTTGACTGTAAACTTGTACGATGATAAAAATAAATATCAAGTCATGTCGTTACCCAGGGTTACAGACTTTAGAAACAGGAGACATGAAGTTTTCGATTCACGAAAATCGCGTCTATAGACGATTTTGAAATGGACATGTCTTAGCACCGTTTGCTCAGTTTGGGTTGTGTATCCGATCATTTTTCAACCCCTTTCTGTCTAGTTATTGATGGAATCCTGGCAATGTACATAGTTGCTACACATTACCTTTCATTGGCATTGGTTACACTTCAAAATTGTGAAGGGAATTTAAAGAAACGACAATTTTCATCTCGATGCCTAATCGAGCCCTTTTCCGGATATGACATAAGGGCAAATGGCGGAAATTAACGCCTGTCAGTATATAACAATTTATGATGGAAAAATCATACAACGTTTGTTAAGAATAAGCTTCTTGAATATATTATGCCAATTATTAACATAATGCAGCCGTTTTTTAACTCAGATTTTTGGGAATTGTTATGTTATGCTTTGATTTATTCAATAATTGAAGAATCCCTTATTTGTTCTCCTTCAGTATTTCATTACCTAAGTATAATATCGCGAACTAGTTTTATTTATTACAAGGTACTGTGCGCTAAAAGGCTAACTTATGTTTTTATTATATTTATTTGGTTTCTTGTGTGTACCATTGTTAGTTATTCTAGTTTTCTTAAAACATTCATTTCCATATCAGGTATATCATTTATAGTAAAATTAATACAGTCATTTACAGTAAGATTATTGTAATCTCCCATCATTTATAGTAAAATTAATATATTTTTTGTGTTACTGTAAAATAATATTGTGATAAGTTAATTGAAAACATAAAAATAGTAAATGAGAAGGTTAATTGAAAATAAATAAAAAGGTTTCGTACAATAAAACTAGCGGTTTGAGAGTCCTCAGAGTTGAATGCAACAATTATATTTCTTTCGGATAACTTTCTTGGAATTTTGTTCAGAAAACTTATTTATTCGTTTCCTTGAAAGTTTATTTGATGATTCAGGAATTTTATTTTCAAAATTTTCTCGTTAATCCCAATTGCTGTTAAGCAAACGCGAAGGTTGAAGGCAGCGATACAGAAAATGCTCTGTTAGGTAGCTCTTATCTCTCAATCGCTTAAAGTCACATGGCTGAGCATCAGGCCGTACCAATAGAAAATATGTAAATGTACGTAGTCGCTCCCCACGACACCATCTCGCTCGAGAAACCACACTTTTTATCAAATACTTAGATTAAGGTGAGATTTCCCAATTAATTATGCTTTCTAAAATGAATGCACTAGAGCTGGGGCTCCCAAAGTGTGTGCCGAGAGCATGAATCCATGTAAATTGAGGCGGCACCTTCAAACAACGTATCTTAACGTGGTCGATAAACCACGTGAGTATTTTAGCAGAAAAATGAGAGATGTGTACCAACAAAAGAATGTTTTCACTAAGCAAGAGTCAGTACAGGGCGACCCTAACACACTTGCCTTCTACCTCTGGGGACGCGGGTTCAAACCCGGTCCGATCCAAGTAGAATTCGTGGTGGTAGACGAAGCGGTGTTCGCGGCAGGTTTTCTGGGGGTTCTCCCGTTTCCTCTGCCTATCATTCACTCATCATCATTCATCCCCATATTCATTGATCAGACGCCCCCGGGGAGGTGCGACAGGAAGGGCATCCGTCACCCTGAAATTCCCCAGCTAGCCAAATCAGGTATCCCCCCCCCCTACGCCGATGTATCACACAGAATTGAAATTAAAAATTGTGAAATGAATACTTCAACTAATATTAAATATAGAAACATGCTACCTGGAAACAAATAAAATTTTAATATATTTTTAATAATTATTTGTTGCACATTTTACGACTGCTAACCCGGATACTCGATTCACCCCTTTAGTGCACCTCACTTCACATTTCCCTCTTGTCACTTCACTATCTTCACATCTACACTAACGCACCTCTTCTTCCAGTAGTAGCCCAACCCTACGAAAATGCAGAGGTCGAAATTTTTTCTACAACCAGAAAGGCATAAAATTTCAGTCTCTAATCATTCTATTGAGAAAATAAAATTTTCCAACGTCGAGTTTTTGTTTCCTAGTTTCCCAAATTTTAAAATATTATATTTTTTACCTACAGAATGATGTTCCGATTTTTCCGTTTATATTTCCTCACGGGTTTATTTCTATAATCTTTGTATAAAAGAGCCTTCGTGTTCTTCGATTTTCTAAAGATTCCAAAACTACACAATCATTTCTATCCGATTTGCAATTAATAAATTTAAGAGCTTCTTTCTGTATTCTTCCGAGGTCTCAGATTGAGACACATCCGGATAATTTAATTATTCATAAATGGCCCACGCTGTTTCCCTGGAGCTAATAAGAAGAAGAGCTCAGAGAGGAATTTGAATGCTAAGTGGCTCTTGCAGTCGCAGTGCAGTCTTTCATGCTCCTTGCTGACCCAAATTCTTAACGGCTCGCTACTTCAGAATTAGATTCGTTCTCGTCATTCGTTCGACCGTTAAGAAGGAAACGACTCGGCATGAAACAGTTATAATGTCCCCGTGCATTAGCGACGCACCGAGATGCACTCTCTAGCTCTTCGAATTGCCCCAGCAACACAGTCGTGTTGAGTTTCAAGGTGAATGAACCGAGTAATCAACGTTCCAAGAACTAGCGGATTGAACCTAGAATTGTCTTGTTCGTATAACAAATTTCGACCATTCAATTTAATATACATTCATCTAATGTGGGTTGGTCATTCTCAATAAACATTGACGCTTTCGTCATAGCATCCGGAATGATTTCCGAAATTTTGAATCTCACATTATTGACTTACTGGTGCATATATTTCTTACAACTTCCGCTCAGGTGAAAATGGCGACGAGCCGGGAATCGAACCCGGGACTCCTGCATTGAGCGTAAGGGTGTTAACCACTGTATGGGGATGTCTTTCACGCCTTTCGGGGTTAGGTCTGGGTGCGATCAAATCAGGAGTCCCGTGTTCTATTCCCGGCTCGTCGCCATTTTCATCCGACCGAAAGTTATCTTACAGGTGTCATCTAGAACTTGAACTTGTCATCATGAATCTTGCGCGTTAAATTAGCACAGAAAAAAATACATATTTCCGGTTTAAAAAGTAATAAAACTGTAAATACTCCTGCATCTGAAAAAGAAGTTATGTATCATCAAATGATTAGTACCATGTCATGACTTATTTTAGAGAAAACCGCAATTGCATTCTTTGATCCTTTTAGGATCTTTTTCAGAAGGACATACAATTCTGTATACAGGGTTATTTTGACTAATCTGTACAAACTTTAGGGATCGATCCCTGGGATGATAAGAAACAAAAATATCAAGTGAACACACGTATTATGTTCTCCCTGAAGGGAAGTACTGTTCCCCCCAGGGGACTTACATCGAGTAAGTACGTGTTTGGCGAACACGGAGCCCCGAGTCTGGCATTACTCCCACTTACTTGTGCTAGGTTCCTTCCTTTCTCTTTCCTGACCTTCCTTGGTCACCTCTTGTTCTTTTCGATCCCGACGCCATTAGGGTTAGGGTATCTTTCATTTTCCTCTTCTTTTTTTAAAAATGTTTTTAGTAAAGTGAGATATGTTGGGATTTCAGTTTTGAGTTGTAATTCAGGAGGGTTTTTAGTGGGTATGGCTGAGTCATTCGGCGAGTCCCACACGCGGGGAGAGTCATGTTGACTCTCCCTAGTGCGTAACTGCATTTTCCCTACCTGTACAAGTTTTAAGGGCTCTAATGACCTTTGATGTTGACGAGCCCTAAAGCCCCACAAAAAAAATGTTACTCTGTAGAGGGGGAATTTGAGTTTATGGGGCTTAGTAAAATTGGACGATGCGATTGCTATTTTATTGCTACGAAAACTGTTAGTTTAAATTAATAGAGTATATACCTTTTTCTTTAGTAAACATTGTCCTNCTTGTCCGCTCCAATTCTCTTGCTGTTTCACTGTCGACTGGATGCGGAACAACGCTGTTGACGATGGTTCAGTATTAGAATCAGGACCTCGCCGATATGGTGTTTACGTACGTATAGTCAAATGGTAACGGGTAGCAGGCTGCAAGGCAGCATCGGGAAACTTATCCTCGCCTACAACAGCCACAGCATACAGTGTTTGCCCGTGGAGATCACTTCCAACGCATCTTGTAACGGTGACCACATGAATCAATTAAATAGGCTCTTGTCCCCATGAATTTCCAGACATAAGTTCATGAGACATTTTTTGTTCATTATCTGCTCAGAGAGCGACCCATGGAGTTTGTAGGTGTTGTTCAAAATCACACTGCATAAATTCCTGATATTATTGGTTACGCCTATTCCATCAACGCAATGCATATTATGTCCAAACGCTGCCGAAATATTAGAAAAGGACACTTGGTGAAGACAGTATGACGCTTACGAGATAAGATAGTTAGCGTGCAGTCGATTTTAGTCACATATTATAAAAAGTTTTTTCATTGAAACAAAGGCTAGCAGATAAATTACGGAAATATTGGAAATAATGTGACGCTCCTGTCGTCTAGTAAATAACTACGTTATCATAATAAAACTAGTGGTTAGTTTCGTGAATCTTCCACCCACGCGACCTGTTCGCACTTGTCGTAACCTTACATCCGGTGACGCTGCATAATTTTGCTGCGTTAGCTTACGTATCAGATGTGTCCACTGCGCTTTATGCTGTGCTTTCTTGTTAATTGGTGCATGCTGTGTGTCATATCTAATGTTTGTGTATATTATTTGAGGCGTGAGGATGTTATTTTATATTATTTCTTATCGTTTGAAGAATTACCTTGACTACGTGTTTTGTTTTGAAGGTAATGTTTGATAAATCTTTTTTCTTTATTTTCCATGATCTTTAATTCAATACTTTATGGCAGTTTCAATCGTTTAAAATAATATTATTAAAAAAATATTTTAACACTTACAGAATTCTTTGACGAGATAGATAAGGAGCGTTACGAAATATCAGGAAGTTAACGAAAAAAAACAATATCACCTATTTGACCGAAATAATTCGTAGATACGATTAGTGTTTTTAATATAATTTTCAAATTTCAAATTACAAAAAAAAAATTAACTCTTTAGTGTCTTATTAAATTTTATAAGAATATTTAGGGTCTGCTGGCTTTGTTCTCATGTTAATAATATCCTCTTTATCTTTATTAATAAATATATCTTTCGAGGTAGAATATAAGTCTTGCTGATCTTATCTTCCCCAAAAACGAAAAAACAGAATTTGTTTATTAGAATTGTTTTATATAAATGCTAGTAAAATGTTTCTTTAATAAACTTTTTAAATTGGGTAAATGAAGACGATCAAAATATACATACATTTACATTTTTTTAACTTGCAAACATTAATATTTCTGATATAAAAATGTACAATTCGACTAAAGTTTCTGTAAGATGAAGAAATAGGACGTTTTAAAGTATAGGCGATATTCTACTACAATTAACGCCCATTATATAATCTAATTAAATAAATAATGAAATACTTACGACCTTTTATGAATAAACAATATATATTTTGTGATAAGAACTCATACAAAAAAGGTAAGTCATTCAATATTTATTAGGGATATTATTTTAAAATACTACAAATGATCAATTTTTTAAAAAGTGAGTTATTGTTATAACCAAGCACTCCCTTACAACGGCCTTTTTCCCGCTCCACATATAGGAACCGCGATCCTGTGCTTTCTGATCTAAAATCACCTAGAATTCTAGTTTTCCCCGGCTTGAGCGAGCAAATCACACGATGTAATGTGTGGAGGAGATACACAGAGCGATCTGTTGGTGGCCGTTGGAACTAATACAGAATTGCATTTCTGGAGCGCAATTCTCATTTTTAACCGTACTCAACTGAAGTAAAACGCGTGCACTCAAATCTAGATAGACCGGAAGCTCAGTGCACGAAACATTTCTGTGATACATTCATGAATAGAGGCAAAATTCTACAATAAGGATTGCTTTTGTAACATAGTAAAGGGATTAAGAACGTTGATTCATTTAACTCTCTTGTGAAACGTAACTTAACTTTTTTCAGGAGTATTATCTTGAGGAATACGTCAAAAGAAAAAGAAACATTACATAACTCGCTAACGTTTCGGGTATATCCATATATCCGAAACGTTGGTGAGTTATGTAGTGTTTTTATACTATCCCTCAAGATAATACGGAGTTGTAAGAATTTAACGTTGTTTTTTTTTAATCTTAAATTTGGTGATTTATATACAAATGCACTTCACCGAAGCTTAAAGTCTTTCTTAATTGTCTGGGACATAAACGTATGTACATAAATTTTAATCGAAAAATCTAAGTCGGTTTACATAATTAACGCGCGAATGCGAATAAAGGATTTTCTCAGTTCGGTCGGAATGGGACTGAGAAACGATGGGTCAAATACCATTCGCTAAAAATGATTTTTCTTTCTACATTCTTTGCTATGTCTTTTGATTCAGCATGTTCTTTTAAATACAGCGCTTGTAGTGGAGACTCGGCAAGATATATCCATACAATATTTATCAATATCAATATTTATTCATATCAACTACAACCCTATAAATCGGTGTACAATTGTATTAATTAATTTTTAATGTATTTTTGTTTTATTGTTTACAAGCAACCCATTCGCTTCGAGCGAGTGTTTTCGTTATGCTTCACGTGAACTCTTCTTTATACATTGAAAGAGTCGCAAGTCTAAAATGTTTGCTTCAGGTGTAGCACCGCACGCTGGGTAGCGCATCTGTCGAATGCTCGCTTGGTCCTCCCGAGGCAACACACGACGGCGGCTGCTTGTAAAACTAAACTATTCGTCCAAATTTTACGATTTAAAAACGGTTTTCATCTTTCATAATTACACAAACCACAGAATGTATTTAGTTGTATAATGATTTATTTTTTTATGTACTTAAATTACTCTCTGAAGTTCAAGTATTTCAACATGTCAATTTTTTTTTTTTAATTCAATAATTTTGGTTACCGTTTGTAGATAGACATATGCTGTCGCAGGCTTTTTTTGTAGAACTCTTTGAGGCGAACAATATTGCCTTTCATTGTTGCCACCTATCTCTAACCGTTTAGGTAACATACCTGTATACAATAANAATAATCCCACTCCGAAGGTTTTCCCCGACGTTATTGTCTTTTATTTGTGATGCCTAAGGTAACAAAATATATGCGCAAACCTTGCCAGAAAACATATTTATAAATTAAAAAAAGAATCACGAAAATCGGATTAGTCGTTCTCGAGTTTTAGGCGGTGTAACAGATTTGCTGGCAGACAGACATGAATTTTTTATAATTGTTCAAGATATTTACAAATCCCATTGCAACGAATTCAATAGCAATTCAATTCAATTGGAATTTTAAATTCGCTCCCTTTTCACGAAAAAATGGCGCAGCCAATAAGAAACCTAGACACGTATCGGCCACACATTAGACGCACTCTGCTATAGAGATAGCAGCGCAGCCTTACTAGTCCAGTCATGTGATAGTTTGGCAAGGGGAAAATATAGAAACTTTTACGGAAGTGCTGAATCCGAATTTCAACTTTGCCACCTCCTAAATCCTGTGCATTTTGAGAAATATTCGAAAAACTCGCTCTTTTTTAGTTTGTTTCTTTTCTTGCTTACTCGAAAAATACGCACTTGAAGAGAAAGTGTACGAATGTAAAAATAACGTGCGTTAAATTTCCCACAAATTAGGTCGTGTGTTTGTTGTCAGACGAACAGATATCGCGAGCTTGGTGAATTTTGTCCAGAATTTTGAAATTAACCCCCAAAACCAGTTTTTCTTACGTTCTATGCTTACAACTCGAAAATTACACACTTTCAGAGAATTTTATCCAACACAGAAATAAACAACATTAAATTTCCTTCAAATTATGTCTCTTGTAGAGTATTTTTCATTTGTTTATTTTAGGCGGAAGTCAATAAGTCTGAGCGCGCTTAAAATGAGTGTGTATCTGACGCAGCCTCTATGCTAGGAACACCTCAGCGTGAGTTCTGTTTTCATAGTATACTATTTGAAATAATTCAACATGTAATTTCCATGTATACATAAACTAAACAATTACCAATAAATGTAATTAGTTGATTAATTTTTAGGTAGATTTTATCTCCTTTGGTACTATTGTTTTTCCTGGAAACATATTCCGCTGGTACGTGTGACTGGCAATATTTCCATGTTTTATTAAATGCAACTATTTTATGATGAAACTAGACCGTAATATAGTTTTTACTGAGTATATACTAATACAAATTTTACAAGTAAACCTATTTTGACACAGAAACGCGCTTAAGAATGTTATAGGAATATAATACTCTCCTATACCATTGATGACAAGTTGCTCCTGCTGGATTGGCCTTTTTTGTTTACCTGACTATACGGTTATACACGAAGGCTTTATTGACAAAGTCGACGGAGATGAAGGGCTCTGGTACTGCCGCATCGCCGTCACACATCGATCGCACGTTCATTGCGAACTATCGATCTATCGCGTTCACTATGACGTGTTCTACCAGACTGCATAGACATTTCTATACCACACATTAATGCAAGTTTTCAATAAACATCAATGAGGATTTCCAGAGGATTATTTGCACAAAGAATCTCATATTAATGCTCGCGAATCAGGGGTTAGTAATTTCATACTCTGCCAAACCAAGTTAATATAGGTCACCCATCACCTAGTGACAAATCAGATATGCTCGTCATCTTCACGTTTCTCCCGCGTTGTCATCTTCGTGATCTTCTTCATCTTCTTCATCTTCTTCTGCTTCGTGAGGAACGTAGCTTTCTAGGACGTCTTCTTGGATTATTGGTAGTTCAGGAGCGCGACGATGAATCTCAGTAGGAGACACTTTTTAAGCAGTTAAAAATTCGATAACAGCACGCTGTTTAACTCGCGTTGACATAGCACTACAACATACCTCCATACTTATGCCTCTCGAAATTCACTGAATGAACGCAACGACTTCAAACCTGTGTATGCGTTTTGAGGGGGAATGTTACTTCCATATGCCACCTGGCGCGCTTTTCAAGGTCATTTCGTTCGAGCTCTTCAAGCATGTGTGCATTAGTTTTCAGCCTACCCTCGTAATATACACAACCGTGCCAGGGTTGAGTACATATACAACTAAATTTATATTAATAACAAGACATAATACTAGAATGCAGAAAAATAGTTTTGAAATTGTTGTCAGATATTTTGAAAGTACTACAACAATGGCATGATAAAGACGGCTTTAACTTTTATTTAAATCAATAAATTCTTTTACAGTGTAGAAGCTCTGGTGCAGAAGGTAGCTTTTTACCGTGGATTTGAAGAGATTCAATTTCATAATATCTTTTATATTTTTCCCGAATGATACGACCCTTTTTGGCAAAGCGCGGTTGACACTCTTGGACGATGAATATTATTCCTATTGCGAGTATTGTGTTCGTGAACAAAACTGTTTTGTATGAAACAAGGTTGGTGCTTTAGTAATTCGGTCTTAACGAACACGACAGTTTAATAAATATAAATGCAGAGAAGTGTTAAAATACTTAATTCCTTGAATAAAGGTTTACCATTTTTTAAATGTTTATTATAAATTCTTTTAATGTTTTATTATAATTTTTTTTGACAACAAAAATATTATATTAAAATGTCTCTAATCCATATTTTCACTGACAGGTTCATCTTAAAACACAGATAATTATTGATATATACTATTTTGGCCGAAGTTTAGCAGTTGGTCCAAAGAGGGTTCGAAAAAATGATATAAGCTTCATATTTACGGTAGTTATAAAGAAACATTGTTCCGCACTATTTTCTTCTCTCCGCCACCGTTTATGTTAGTATGTTCGGGTATGTTAATTATAATATGTCGCGAGCCATGAACAATTATAAACAATTGTTCGGTCACAGTCGGCGATGTTAGGTTTGTTAGACCCGGCGATTTAGTTTTAATAAAATATGTTGTATGTGTGAAGATGGAGGCGATGGTGGAGGTAGCAGCACTCGCGGAAGGATATACGAAGAATAAGGTAATTTTTCTACGGCGTTGGACCGTAAGGTAGATTTGGTCCACTATTTTGACTCGAACGCAATATTATTTCAATAACTGTATTGTCTTGAACATGAAAAACAGCATACTTTTATTCGAAGCTTGCATTGTATCTTGGACAAGTATTGTACACTTACGTTTTCCTCTTCTATAGTCATATAATAACCTTGCCGCACACCAGCAAACACCCCGAGTATCCTAATCGTCTTCAGAGCTACTTCCATATCATTATTCACATATATATCGTAAGTATTATACTACGTTCTGCCTTCCGCCATCTTCTTGTTGGATTGCTAATGCATCAACTAATATAACTTTTCACATCTCACCAAACGTTCCAAGCTACACCTTCATTACCACACATACTATACTGAAGTTACCGTAAGTGAGTACACCAAAAACACCAAGATGGCGAACTCCAGGCGGACTCGAGTGGTGTTTCAGGGCAGCCACCACCAATATTTTAGAACAAAATCCCGACACTCGCTTTGACTTGACTACATAATATCGAATAAAACACGTACAAAACGCGCTAAAATCTTCGTGTGGCACTATTGCAATATTCGTAACGGGCGTACCAACGCTATGGAAACAACAAAGAAACTACCGTAAAATGAATTTCGTTGAAAGTAGATTAAAAAATAAAGATTTCTTGCATAAATTACAGATGTATTTTGTAAATGGGAATTGTGTTTTTGTGTTACTCTACAAAGGATAAAAAAAGAAAATTTTAAGAACAGGTTCTCCTAGAGTTATTTTGTCAAGTTTGGTGGTAGTGAATCCATTGTATAAGATGAAAATATCACTAGTCGAGTTGTATACGACATAGAGGGAATCAATTGTGTAGGTTGGCAGTTCTCCCAAATTTGGTGTATTCTCGGTCGGGAATTTTCCTATAGCATCATACTAGAAGATACAGACTACACTATAACGATGCACCTTCTTCTCCTTCCCGGATACGCTGTTCATCACAATGTACACAAATGAACTGAAACATGTTTTGTGTATATAAATGACCTAATTGTTGAAAATGAGCTTGTAAATTTGTAATTCCAGAATTTAATATGAAGCAATAAAGGTTTGTTTTTTCGCGTAGTAGGGTGATAACTACAATTCATATCATCGTATGATATCCCATACACATACACATCACCTCGTCCCTGGACGTGTCTCGATTGCAGACACCACGTTCAGCTTTTTTTATTCCGTGCATTCGAGAGTTATTGGCTTCTGCGTTTCAAGCACTGATTCAACAATGAATGAAAATGTTTGCCTTCTAATGTTGTTTCAACGGGTCACCGTGCACTGTGCTTCAAAAATGAGCAGATTTGTTTACTGCTGAAAACTGGATCGGGTGTATTTAGCGTCGTTCCCTGACAGTCCCTTGTTTCACTTACGTGATGTCCATGCGTTCATCAAATAGATTATTAACAATTTATTAAATAGTTACCAAATGTATTAATTGTTTAAAATGGCAAATACATATTAAAGGATAAAGATACATTATACCAATTTCAATATTATCTGATGAAAGTTAACTCCAATGGGGGGGGGTATAGCTCTCTAAATTCTCCCCCCCCCATAGATCCGCAAGATAACGCGTAAAGATAAATTATTTTTACGCAAGATAACTATTTCATACCCATCATTTCTCAATACTTTCCATTCTTTGGACGAGTGTGAATTATTTCCACGATCCGTGAGCTACTAGATAATTCTATCAAAATTGACTAAACAGTCGACCGAATGTCATTGTCCGTTTTGTTGCTTATTAACAATGTATATACTTCGTGAGCAAGTGCGGAGATGTTTCCATCGTGAGCAAGTTCATTAGTGGTAATTAATAGTATACAAAGGAATAATCAAGAAAATATTCTCTTACTGAATGCTAGAGGCTTAATAATTTATTCCCTCACTAATATCTATAAGAAATTTATAAAAATAAGTATTTTCCTTTCATTAATTGCTTATCGAAACGATTGAAAAAAATTGAATTGGAAAACCGCATCTTCTGAACAAACTTGTTGTTTATGCCTGTCGAGTCTTCCACTTCCTAAGTATGTGTCTACAAGCGTATAAAATCAACAGTTTCGGAGACTTCATCTGCGGTGTAAAGATGAGTTGACAGATCAAGATGAAGGTCGGGAGCGTGGGATGTGTAGCTTGCAGTATGTTGAGGAAGAAGGGTGAGAGGCAACTTCATCTCCGAGTCTCTCCTCATAATAAAAGTGGGAGCACGAGAGTCTCGTCGTGTACCAAGGAGATGTGTATTCTGTGACACTAATCCAATAATTCACCAGCCAACGTACATTGCGTATCCGTGAATATAGTTGAGGAAAAAATTGGTATATCCTTTTATTTTCTCATATATGTAGTATATAGAAAGTATTGTAATCGTGAAAAAAATTCGAAAACGAGATTTTTTGGGAAATATCCGTTTTGGTGACCCCTGATTCCGAAAAAGTGGTTTTTGGCATAACGTCCGTCCGTCCGTCTGCCTGTGTGTGCGCAGCGATTCTGAGTAAATGGATGAATCAATTCAATTCATATTTCGTATTTACGAGAGATTTTACTTGTTGTCCTTGCACGTGTTCTAATTTTGTTTTTTTCTTTAAAACAAAGGGCACTACACATGAAGGTCAAAGTACATTTTTGAATATTTTTCAAAAACTGGTCCACCGATTTGACTTAAATTTTCTGTAAGTAAAGTACAATTAGTATGCATTACATCCGCATTAGCTGTATTTCGCTTGAAAGTTTGGTATAGACGCAGTAAAATAATTTTTATCTGCTAAGTTTGCCAATGGGGTGAATCCAAAGAATATATGTTTGTAGATGTGTCATTTTTATGTTACTTTGAAAAGGAGTACAGAGGAATGTCTGCATCTAATGTTTCTCTTAGTGTTATGAATCTTGCACCCAAGCGACCTCTACGCCGTTCTCGTATCCCCTTATTCGGTGACGCTGCATCTTTTGACTGTGTAAGCTTAGTATCAGATGTGTCCACTGCTCCTTTTGCCGGATATTCTTGTTAATTTATTCATGCTGTGTGTCATATTTAATGTTGGTGCATATTATTTGATGTGTGAGGGTGTTATTTTATAATATTACTTATCATTTGAAGAATGATCTTGGTTACGTGATTTTTTGTTTGTTTGGAAGGTAGCGTGTGATTAATCTTTTTGTTTATTTTTATGATTTTTTAAAAATTCAATGCTTTACAGCTGTTTCAATTGTAAAAAATAGTATTATTTTAAACAATATTATTTAACACTTACAGAATTCTTTGACGAGATAGATAAGGAGCGTTACGTAATAACAGGAAGTAAATAAAACAAACATTATCACCTATTTAACCGAAATATTTAATAGATACAATTAGTGTCTATTAATATAATTTTGAAATTTCAAATTGCAAAAAAAAAAAAAAAATCTTTAGTGCGTTATTAAATTTTATAAGAATATTTAGGGTCTGCTGGCTTTGTTCTCGCACTAATAATATCATCTTTATCTCTATATTTATTAATAAATATATCTTTTGAGGTAGAATATAAATCTTACTGATCTTCTCTCCCCAAAAAACGAAATAACATAATTTGTATATTAGAGATTCTTTTAATAAATGGTAGTAAAATATTTCGTAATAAGCTTTTGAAATTGGGAAAAATGAAGGCGATCAAAATATAGAGTAACATGTGAAAATCATCCCTCTCCTAATAGAATCCTTTAATGCCGCTCTCTAGTCCAGACTGAGAAACGTATTTGAGAAAGTATGTGCAATGGTTTTGCACCACTAGTTTTTTTCGTGTACCTGTTCACATGGAGAAAGAAACGAAAACGACGAGCAGATTAAAATAATGAGTCGAGAATGAACCTGAGACGTGTGGCACTCATCGCAACGGTGTTGATCAATACGCCACCCATTCAACATCTAGAATTGTAGATTTCAGTATTGACGACATGAGTGGAAATGGTGTATTGGCGAAGGGAAAAATAGTTCTGATCTTCTCATGTACAATTTTGAATTAAAGGTGCATTTTCTTGAATTTTTTTTCAAAATAGAAGTTGTAGTGACTTAATATATGAGTACGACGGTGTCAATACACATGCTTTTAAAGACGCGAAAACGAAATAAAAATTGACGTAATTTCCAGTTTCAATTCTAAAATACAGAATTTACAGGAAAAAGTTTGAAAAGACGCTAAAATCTAAAGGGAACTAAAATCTTATCATTCACCAACTAGTAATGCAAAACTTCTTCACATACTTTCTCAATCAATTTAAATCGCTTCTAAACAATACGCAAAACTAAATTTATGAATAAATATTATATTTATACAGTTTCATAAATATGTTTCAGTGTCATTAGTTTAAAGAATCATATACATAATTAAATTATGTTACAGGATGAAAGATAAACAATACGCTCCTAAATGTTTACAAAAATAATCATAAAAAAGAAACATGTTTATCATGTTCGTACGATAACTTTCGGCCATGTGAAAATGGCGACGAGCCAGGAATCAAACCCGGGATTCCTGCTTTGAGGCAGGGGTATTATTCACTACACCACCCGTTCGCCTTCCACAACTGTATACCC
>NNCF01127040.1:521214-544848 GCA_002313205.1 Laupala kohalensis
CGCACTGAGCTATGGGAGGGTACTGATACACGTGCCCTATCAAGGACAACAGCGCAGCGTTGCCAGATCGCTTGTAGTGTTGCCAGTCTCATTACTTTTCTGCCTGACCTCGTACAACCGATCTAGGTAGTTTTGGCTTTCAAATGGAACACTATCAACGCAAATTTACCCTTATGAGCGTTTCATACTTCATCATTTGTTTATTGAATTAATTTTCACCAAGTGAGCACAATTCTTACATTTTCATGAAAAACTAACTTAAAGATGCGCTGTGAAAACGATACATCGGCTTTTTATGTTTCTTACGCACCATTACAAACGTTTAAAACAATTTTCGCCTGATTTGGCGGAGGTCGGTGTTTTCTGGAAAATTATAGAAGGAATGACCCTGAGGACAGTTACTTTGGGATTTTAAAATTTGACAATAAATGTAATTGTTGTTTGGCTCTGTCTTTGACAAGGGTCTCACTGTCTTCAATCATGTCATGCCGCTGCCTTTCCCGTTAGAACAGTATTTTCCACAAGTTTTGGTGAATTATTCTTGTAAGGTATGAAAATCTTAGCGTCATTGCATTCCCATGTCCAATTGCTATGTTTTAGTAGGTTTTATCTCTATATTAAGTCGGTACTTTTGTCAGAAAATCAAAACACCTAAGCCCGCGAAAGTTTTTCCATATAAACCCATAGTAATTTTAAGTCAAATGATTCAAAATTTTGCACCGTAATTTTGCGTATAAAAATTCATCGCCACTGTATAGAGAATGGTTCAAACTATCTTTTGAAATATTGTTTGGGGGTACTTAAGCATGATCGCTTTGACGGACATTATACCTTAAGTATTGTAATACAAAGTTTTCATGTTATGAGTGTGAAAGGGTAATTCCTAACACACATTTTTGATTTGTCTCACCGGACATGCCACGTCAAATATTAATTCTGACAGTATAGATTTATAACAAAGTTAAGCTGCGCAAAGTTTGATGAAAAATGTTCTATCACTCGCGGGCCGCCAGCGCTGATTTAATCTAAAGTACTAACTGTACGTGGGCGGTCCTGTATCTCAAAATATCTGCTCCGTTTCATTTCGTCGTAAGTTAACGCGCACCGCGGCGTCTCCACATCGCATTCTGAGACTCCAGATGCTGTTATGGCCTCAAGAGTGTGTATCTAGGGAATTGGGGAGACGCAGACTTGACCGAGCAATGGAAAATTCCTATTTTCCAAGAAAGAGTCGTGAGAAACATTCGAAATCAACTGTTTGGGAAGTGAACATTTGGGAGTTTTTTATCAACGACGAGATGGTGTATCCTTCAACAGTTAAGGTGACAAAATTTTTAGGTTTTCATTCTCATTGGGTGGTAGTCTCAATAATACCATAGTTATGAGTTATTTTAATATTTACGATTTATTAACGTTATTCTCGAAATAATTTAAATATTTGTAACAGTAGTATTTGTTAAATAAATGCTCTTTTGGGTTCTATTAATTATAAATATGTTAATATTCTGTACATGTTATAACAAATAGCTTTTTTGGGGGGTGCGTTTGGGCGCAAATATGACAAATCCGCAACTCCCCTGACCGGGATGTGATGATGCAATAATAATAATAAATTTATTGTCAAAAAAGCAGTACAAACTGCGTATGACCACGTGGAGGACAATAAACTAATTTACTCTCCGAAAGCAAGCATGGGACCATCCCATCAATTCCGATCAAGGGCCCTAAGGCAGAGGCGGATTCAAAAATTTCAGCAAAAATTCCTAGATAAGATAAAAAGTTAGCGACGAGTTAAACTACTAATAGAATGTCAATATGTTTCTAATTTAACGCAAAAACTATACATGTAAAAAATATTATCGAACTATCGATTATTCTGAGTATAGTGTTTAAAAAATCATAAGAATTGAAATAACACTAAATTCACGATGTATTGTTACAATAAACACGCCCCTAGACAAAGCCTAGAGAAACTGTGTAAGAAATCCGCCTCTACCCGAAGGAAAACCGGACCAAAACCCGGGCGAGGATGGGGATACAGAATTAATGTACACAACCGTGCCAAAGTTGAGTACACATAAAACTAAATTAATATGTCATAAGACAACACAATCATGCAAGAAAATAGTTTTTTTTAAAAATTGATATAAGTTATTTAAAAAGTACTACAGCAATGGCGTGATAAAGTACAAGACGAATTGATTTATGAAAATTGTGTAGAAATATGAGTTTCCCCGACATATAAATAAATATGTACCGTTTTGATCACTTTCCAAGTATCCCCCGTCTTTTCCGTTGTGGTTCGAACCCGTTGGAGTACACCCTTTTATTTGTGAGTTTCAGGTTCTTTCGGGTTCCTTTTACAAAGCGTCTCGAGGTATCGCTACTGACCGGTTTGCAGGGCTGCCAATCGAATCATCGTTCATCGCAAACAGATCACCAACGTGCCGCGAGCAATGCTTGCCAAGCATGAAGTGGTGAAGATGATAGTAACTGTGTTATTTTGACTTTTACTGTGCAAATAAATGATATATAATTAATTAATATAAGAAACATACTCATATATGCAAGTAATGTGTTCTTATTAAGTGGGAAAACAATCTAATTCGTTGGAAGCTTTTGATTGCTGAGGTTATCTGAAGTGCGTCAATAAGAGAAAAAAAATCATCAGTAATGAAAAACTTCACTTAAATAACTTATATATTTTCTATATGATGGAAAGAGAACGTGCTGTTCGTTTTTCTAATCATGAAATAGAAATACTTGTTAATCTAGTTAAAACACACATTATTGTTGAAGAAAAGAGATTGAATTGTACTACTAACGCTGGGAAGGTATGTTAGAATTTATCAATTACGTTATTCCTTTGCTTTTATTACACATTTCCAAATGTTTGTCTATGTATCAATATATGGACCAATTTCACCTTATGGTCCAACGCCGTGTATGAAATGTAGATATATTAAAAGTGTATGAAATGTAGATATATTCATGTATTTTTGATCCATTTTTAATCTTAGTACCTCTGCAATCTATGGAAAAATATCCTTTAAGTTTGTATAGGTTTTTCATTCTGACCTTCAAGTTGTATTGAAACTGTTATAGAGAAAAGCATGGGAGAAGATAACATCTGAGTTTCTGGATAAAACATCATCCAATCGTACAGAGTTTCAATTACTGAAGAAGTGGAAAAATTTGAAGCACTCGGCAAGGAAATATGAAGCTGCTATTAACAATAAAGAGCAGTGTGTCCCAGGGAGAGGACCCCCACCTCGCTCTCCTATTCTTGAGGAAGTATTAGAGGTCATTAGAAGAGAACAAGATGGTACTAGTTTTCACATCTTTTGTAAAACATTCTTTGTATTATGCTTCTTTCTAATTTCTATCATATTTGTTCTAGCTTTCATAAATGCCAGTGATAACAATATTAACATGGGATTATTCACCCACATAAAAGTTGAGAAAGAAGACAACAGTGGTCCCACTAATCCACTATTTTCAGATGGAAGTACTAACTGGGAACAAGAACAAGAAGTTTGTACTGCTTCTCCCCAAGAAGATCGTAAGTAATATGCAGTGATTATCAGTTGAGTGATACAATTTATTATGTTTCTGGCAATTGATTGAAGATGTAACACAGTGTTTAATGGTTGGGACAGAAGCATATATTCACCCACATTTTTTTGTAGTTCCTAGATGCTGTGTTTACTGGAGTTAGAAACATTTTGTTATTTCATGAACTTCTCTGAAATTTCATATGGTCTATAATAAAAGTGCTTTTCTTGAGTCAAATGATTTGGTAGCTTTTAGTTATGTGTAATGGTTATGAAAATTATTGAATTTGGAAGACTATACCAAAACTCTATTCTGTGAAGTACTTCCTTTCAGTTCATATCTTGTGCCAGATTATTCAAAACAACAAAGTAGATTTTTTAATTTTATTTTCAAACTAGTGGAAAGAGGTCAAGATATTATTGATTATCTCCGTCCTCCACACCTTCCTCTATGATTTGATGTTTTTAATGACCACTCTAGAAAATGAGTATTTGTTCCACTTCTACCCACACATGCTTAGTATTTATGACATTGAAATAAGAAAGTTGTTCAATTTATATCAAGAGATCAATTGGCATTGAATGTTCTGCCACTTTGATGTTAGTTGAACTGATGAAGATGCTCCTGTTGAGTACATGTGACAAACATAATTATAGGGTTTTATTTGATGTTTTATTGTTCATGTGAATATTTTTAATACTTTAAACATGCTCCTTATTTTTAAGTAATCCTGTATTTTAGAAATTTAATTAACTTCTCCAATTCAGCTGAAAATTAATATTCCTGGGCGGGGAAATATCCCTCTTCTATTAAATCAATAAAATTGAGAGTTCAGAAACCAGCATGTGTATCAACAGCTTTTTAAACTTGTACTTCAATAATTATTCATTCAATAGTTTTATGTTATGTGCTTGGTGTCAATAATCATATCATATTTATTAATGTTTTGCTATGTGCTCACTTAACTGTGTAATCAATAATGAATAAAATATAATTTTTAATTTAGTCAATTTTGCAAATTTTTCACTGAGAAGTTGGCATGGTGATGGGTTAATTGTGTGAGATTGGATTTAAATTATATGGTATGGTAATGCTATGATATGGACAGTGAATGGGATCTCACCCAACCACCACCACCATTCAATTCAACCTGATGTACAAAATAAAGTATTTGTGTGAGCAAGGGCATAAATGTGTAAACTAAACAAAATCTGTAACACAAGTACATGATCATATTGCAGAATATCATGATCTTGCACAAGAAAAAGGGGAAAGCCAATGAAAGGAAATCAGTCCTAGTTTGCTATTTGTTCATCTTTTCTCTTTATTCTATAATTAGAGGCACAGAATTGCAACACTGATACATATATTTTGAAAAATTTATTTTATTTTATGTTATTTTCTTGTCAGAATCCTGTATCATTAAAATAAATTATTTTGAAACTCTGTAGCAATTGGAGGAGCTTCCTTCACTCATCACATGGAAGTTCCTGAAGAAACCACTTTCCCTCAAAGAGACCAGAATCACTTTGAAATAATTGCCGAACGTTCATGCTCAAGCAGTATGCAAAGAAGTCCAGAGGTCAGTGTCTGTAAATAAACTTTTAAAGTAGACGCAGTGTTAGTCCAATGGAATCAACAGGAAATTTATAGCATTACATTTTCATAATAATATTTTATTGATACAATATATGAATTGTTAAAATTAAAATAAAGACTGTTATAGGAAAGAAACTATATAGTCTGTTATAGTCTTGAAAATTTGGTACAAAATTATTCCTAAGAATAATTTAATTCTCTTCTCTTCTCTAGATTGTGGAATATGAGGAAGATACATCTGATGATATTATTTCAGTTGGTGGATCTATTGCGCCACCTACTTCTCTCAGAACAGGTATGTCTGATCCTACTTTTTGAAATTTACAGTGCTATGTTAATAATAATAGTTATATTAGTTGCAGTAAAAATAATTTAATAACATTTCTTATGTCATATTAGTTGTCCTTGCAAATGTGACTCATTTTATTGTCTTTTCATTTTGACCTCTCAAATTGCTCTGTATTGTTGGCGGAATAAGGGGAATAGTATTTTATTTTATTTGTTTGTTTGCTCTGTTCTTCTTGGTTGAAATTTTATGTACTCCAATCACCTAGTAATAATTGAGGAAAAATTATTATTAAATTGTGTTACAGAGTTAAAAGGGTTATGTTCAGTTTTCCTTTGTAGCTATATACTCAAGAAACTGATAAGATAGCTTACTCTAGGGCATTATACCTAAAACCTGTCCTTGCAGAAATTTGAATCATCCTGTGTCAAAAGTCTACTCTTGGCTTTGGAACTCCTTTGAAACCATTAAATTAAAAATGAAATACTATCTATTTTTATTTTACTGCTTTACTAATCTTAATGAAGTGTACCTATGATCACTACGAAGTGTGAAGGGTTTGCAAACTCTTTTATAGTTTTCTCCCCTTTTTGACTATGTGCCACTAAATGAATCATGATGAAAATTTTTGAGCATATTTTCTGAGTTGAAGCTGTTTGTACAGTTTTTTTGACAAATTTATTTATTTATTTATAAGTGCTCATAAATTGGGTAGCGAGTAGAGACACTCTGTCAAGGCAGCTCTACTTCAGGGAGTGGCAACCCTGCCCACGCGAGTCCCAGAACACACTGACCTGGTGTGTAACATCTGGTAAAGGGTCCCAGCTCAGGGTTACGAGTGAAGACCTCAATGGCATCTGTGACGGAGAAGGTAGGCTTCGGTACGGTGTAGGTGGTGGAAGGGGCAAATCTGTAGCATCTGTACTCCAGTGGAGCGGCTGCAAAAGGCGTCTGATCCCAGTAGGGCGGTCTGTAATTCATGCTACCAACAATACAGTAGCCCAACTTATAACTTCATCTATCATCAACCATATCTCACTATCACATCCAGAGTTGTATCTCAGGACTTAGTTCCACCACAGGTGACCCCTTGACAGTCAACCATGGAACGTCTTTTAAGAAATACTCCACCGACTGAACCAAGAGTTCAGAGAAGGCAGCATTCAGATATGGTGGGCTGCCACTTAGAAGATACAATGCGGTACTCCGACAGACACACACAGACATAAAACCTTCAAAATCAAAAATCAAACCAAAGTAAGTAACTTACTTTGCCACCCATAATGTAAACTCTCTCATGCAGACTGGAAAGCTAAAAGTGATAACCGACCTAATGGATCAACACAAAATTCTCATCATGGGACTGCAGAAAATAAGAAATATCGACCAGGACCCCATGGAATCTCAAGGACACAGACTCTACAAAGGCATACCGGGGAAGAGTGTAATAAAAAATGTCCCTCAGTTTGGAACAGGCTTTCTGGTCAGTCTTAAAATAATAAACTCTGTACAAGATTTCAAGTCACAATCCTCCAGAATCTCAACACTCACTCTAAAGGCATCTTATAAAATGCTCATGCTCCAACTAATAATAAAAACAACTCTTCAAAAGACTGTAAAGAAACAGAAAAATTTTGGGACCTACTAGACCAGACCATTAACAGCATTCCCAAACACCATGTGAAGCTATTAATTGGAGACTTTAACGCCCAACTAGGCAGAGAAAGAAGATACCATGACATCATTGGAAAATGACTTGCCCGAAAAAGAATGAACAAAAATGGACAGAGACTTGTTGATCTCTGCAGAAAACATAGCCTAATCTCAAAATCCACATATTTCAAGAAAACCTCAAAAACTAAAAACATGGGAACACCCTGACTATACTAAAGTAGAATGGCAACTGGATCATGTCTTCATGGACAAACACCACCACAAAGAGATCTACAATGTCAAAGTCCTCCGAGGAGTAGACACTGATTTAGATCACTACGTAGTAAAAATTAAAATTAAATTAACTCCTCAAAAGAAACAACAAAACCAAACCCCTAAACCTAAAATAAAAATGGACCCTACCCAGCTAATCAATAATGAAAATTACCAAAAAGTCACCGAAAAATAAAAATTACAGATAAACTTGAAGACCTAGTCAACAACCTTAAACATGCAGAAGAATTGGCCCCAATGAAAACCATAAGTGAAAAGCATCAGTGGTGGAACAATGAATGTGATGATACAGTGGAGAAAAGACTCCTAGCATCGCTATTACATGTCCCAAAAATCAGAAATATTCTTCCAAAATCTAATTAAACAAAGAAAAGAAACCATCCAAACCTTGAGAAGAATAAAAAGACAACACCATAAGGACACATTGAAATTAATAGAAGAAGAATTCAACAGAACACAATCGAGAGATTATTACAAAATCTTTAAAAAGCAACTCCAAAAATATTAGGTCCCAACCCTACTAATGAAGGATGAAAATGGTAACCTGGTCCATAACAATAAAGAAAATCTAAAAATCCTGGCTTAATACTTTAATGAAATCCTGAATTTCAAGGAATCGACAGAACTCCTTAACTTGGACATCAACACCCCAATAAAAACACCACCAGAAAACATCAAGCCCCCACAATAAAAGAAGTTTATCAAGCACTGAATGAGATGAAAAATTACAAAGTGTCAGGAGAGGATCAGACCTTTGTAGAGACCTGGAAATATGCAGGAAGATCAGCAAAAATCACCCTTCATCAAAAGCTTGTCAACATCTGGATTAAAGAAAAACTACCTGAACAATAGACAACAGCCATCATCCACCCACTCCATATAAAGTCAGACAAAACAGACCATAACTACAGGGAAATCTCACTCCTAGATATAACATAAAATTCTTTCATGAATCTTCCTTAACAGAATCAGGTTGCAACTGGAGAAAGGACTAGGAGAATACCAGGGAGGTTTCAGACCCTGATGGAGCTGTCCTGATCAGATCATGAGTCTCAAGCTGATAATGGACTACAACAGGAAGAGGAACAGAGATATGATGATAACATTTATAGACTTTTAAAAAACCTATGACTGTATCAACAGGGAGTCTCTGCTAAACATTTTACGACACCTTGGACTGCACCCTAAATTAATGAACATGATAAAACTAACCCTCACAATCACCAAGTCAAAAGTGAAGTTCAGGGGTGAATTGTCGGAACCATTTGATATCAAAACAGGACTACACCAGGGTGATGGACTCTCACCACTACTGTTCAACTGTGCTCTGGAAATAGTAATGAGGGAATGGTTTAAGAAATATCCCCCCAAAATTAAAATAGGCAGAGAAATAAAAACAAATTGCCTTGGTTTTGCCAATGATTTGGCATTACTAGCAAATGACATAGTTGAAGCAAACACACAGATATCAGAACTTCAAAACATTGCAAATAAAATTGACCTCATAATATCATTTGAAAAAACAAAAATTATGCCCCCAAAACCAACATCATTAAAAGAAATAAACATAGATGGTAATAGAGTCAAAGTTGTAACCCAATTCAAATACCTCAGAGAGATAATAACAAATAACCTAAATGAAAAACCCTCAGCCCAAATAAGAACAAACAAACTAGCTAAAGCAAAAAAATTAACATGGGACATCTACAGAAAAAAATGCCTATCCATAAATTCAAAAATTAAACATTATAGTACAGTTATAAAACCAGAAGCCACCTATGCAGCAGAAATACTCTACTACCTGAACAGACAATCAAAAACTGATAAATTACAGAAGATTGAAAGAAGAATCGGAAGAACCTGCATCAACAAAAAATATCAGAAAGACGGACAGTGGCGGATATTGCCCAACAAAGTCATGTACAAAGAATTGGAACCCATTACTGATACCATGCGTAAGAGGAGACTGGGATTCTTTGGACACATAATGAGAATACAGGATTCAAGACTTCTGAAACAATTAGTACAGTACAATCTCAAGTCAAAAAATACCACAACAGGATGCAGGTGGATTAGAGAAGTCAGAGAGAATTTGAAGGGAATTGACCTTACACCAGAAGACACCATAGATAAGAACAAATTAAAAAACAATATCAAGAATATTCGCTTCACACTCACAAGAAACAAAGTCACAAACCGAATATTTTCAACATAAGAAAGAGCTCAAAGATCAGAGCATTTGAAAAATTGGGAGGACCGCAAGGCCCAAACAAAGCCTTCAAAGAAGACTAGATAATGGACTGACTAAAGTGATCCTATGGGGGTGAGCTGGTTGGTCCTCGTCCTACCCCTGGATGGCTTGATAGCGAACTGAACGCCAGCATTTGCTTTTCCAAGAAGTCCCGTGGTATGCCACAAAAAGATTATCGCCCTTCTCAGGGTTTGTCACGAGTTTTAGCCTCAAAACAAGAACATCCGGACAGACTGAAAGTTCTATTATGGGGAAACTACCACAAACAAAGAATAAAAGATATTCGGCTACTTTTAAATTTAGATAAAGACCTACAAATGAGGAAGCATGGAAAAAATAAAATGGGATGAGTTGAAATCTGGTGCCCAACTAGGACAAAAGTAGAACATCTTTTCAAACACCTAGTAGGAGAAGCAAGAAAGACGGGCATATTTCCCGCGAACAATCATTCAAGGAGAGGAAGAAAAAAGCAAGTATTAAAAACCTGAACCAGGGAAAGAAGAACTCTGTAGAAGGAATAACAATCCTACACTGGAATGCAAGATCTCTAAAAAAAAAACACAGATGAACTCAAGAGATACATAACAGATATCAATGCAAAAATAGTCTGTATACAGGCGTCTTCTTTGCTAAACAACAAAGCCTA
The DNA here is from genome assembly GCA_002313205.1 of Laupala kohalensis. Lineage (NCBI taxonomy): Eukaryota > Metazoa > Arthropoda > Insecta > Orthoptera > Trigonidiidae > Laupala > Laupala kohalensis. Next base: position 531,499 of record NNCF01127040.1, read on the forward strand.
CCACCCCAGATTCAAAAACTTTAAGATATTCAACCTTTCCTGAGAAACCAAAAGAGGAGGAGGATTGATCATCCTGGTTCATGACTCAATCCATGTTGAAGACTGTTCCATGAGGATTAAAGCGAATTTAGAATACATAAAAACCAAGTTAAGATTGGACAAAGCAATGTTTGCACCATAATAAACGTTTATATATCCTCACAGGGTATTCGTAATACTGACCTGGATCCGTTGATCCCAGACACACGGAAATGCCTACTGGTAGGTGACTAACAGTAGGCACAGCGCTTGGAATGTTGGTGATGAAAATGGAAATGGATCCATTCTGTTCAATTGGATCCAGAATCAGAATAAAATCTTGCTAAATAGAGAAAAGAAACCTACCTACCAATCACCATCAAACTACTCCCTGAGTACGTTAGACCTGTCTCTAACAATACCAGCCATGGAGAGACACCTGGAAAATTGGAGGGTGGGAAAAGATCTTGGCAGCGATCACTTCCCTATAGTTTTCACCATAAAATACAATCAGATAAAAGTGAAGAATCCACATGTCATCAGAGGAAAATACAACATAAAAAAGCTGACTCAACAACATTCTACGCCACCACTGAATAATGCAGCACAGATGATTATGAACTAGCAACCATTGAAGCTGATATATACAATGCGGCTGGAAAAACAATACCCGAAAATAAATAGGAAAAAAACAGCGGCATATGAACAAGTGGTGGAACACGGAACTAAGATCCCTAAGAGCTGAAAGACAGAGGGCGAGAAGAAAATGGAAATGCAGACGCACAGGAGAGTGCCGGCAAATATACAACAAATGGAATGCTCTACTCTGTAAAGCTATTCTAAAGACCAAGAGAAACGCATGGAAAGAATTTGTTAATACCATAAATGAGAACACACCTAGTTCCACAGTATGGAAAATGTTTCACGCAATTGAGGGCAAGACAGGTCCCAAGATCCAACTAATAAAAACAGAGGAAGGCGATTGGATAGAGGAGGATGCCAAAAAATCTGAAGCATTTACCTCTTACTACAGTAGCAGAATGTCAAACGCGGTCGACTGGCCTTTTACATTAACGGTAAAAGAGATGGAGCTGTCTACCAGGTTTGAACTCCTATACCTTGCCGAGGATAATGGAAATGTCCCCTTTACAATGATTGAACTGAAAGGGAGAATTAAAAAAACTTAAAAGAACTGCCCCAGGACAGGATAATATTCACAGTGACATGCTAAAGCATTGTTCGCCTCATCTTCTCACCAAAATACTAAAACTCTATAATTTAATTTGGGAGACTGGAAACATCCCTCATTAATCATGGAAAACATCTCTGATTATACCTCTACCAAAACCAGGGAAGGATCCCAGTTTAATTACTTCATACAGGCCAATAGCGCTTACTTCATGCCTTGGCAAAGTGATGGAAAGAATGGTCAACAACTGGCTAACTTGGAGGCTGGAAAAATATAACCTAAACAGCAAACAATTTGGCTCCAGAAAACAACACAGCACAAGTGACGCTTTGCTCTATCTTACCAACAAAATATATGAGGGATACAAGACATGTAAATCGACAGTTGCAGTATTGCTGGACTTCGAAGCTGCATTCGATAAAACGCCACATAAAACTATACTACTGTAGTGCATGAAACTCCGAATTCGGGGCAAACTCCTTAAATACCTAGCAAACTTTCTCAGCAAAAGACTTATACAAACAGAAGTAAATGGAGCATTATCAGAACTGGCAAAATTGGAAAATGGTGTAGTACAAGGATCCATAATCAGTCCAACACTCTTCAGTATAGCCCTGCACGACTTATGTGACACTCTTACAAGAGGCGTCGACTATGTGATATTCGCTGACGTTATTACCCTATTCGCTATTGATAAATCACCAGACAGGGCATGTGAACAACTGTAAGAGGTATTACCTTCGATAAGTAAATGGAGCCAGAAATGGTCCCTTAAAATTTCGTCAACAAAAACAGAATGTGCATTTTTCACAAGACGAAACACTCTCAAGAATTATGAGCCAAAATTACAAATTGAGAACCGGGAATTAAAACTCAATGAACGTCCTAAACTATTAGGAATTCATTTAGATCAGAAACTACAATGGAAAAAGCACATAGAAGAAACTAAAAATCTATGCAGCAAAAGACTAAACACCATCAAAGCAGTTGCTAGCAGAAACTGGGAAGCTGACACATCAACACNCATCAACACTTAAAATGTTTTACACCTCATTTGTACGTTCTAAAATGATGTACTGTAGTGAAGTTTGGGGATCAGTGTCAGCAATGCATATAAAAATATTACAACAGATACAATCAGCAGCGCTTAGAATTATACTTGGATGCCCGAGCACCACGCCGATTGCGGTGATGGAAATAGAAGCATGTCTGAAAACGGTGGATCTGCTCATAAAGAAACAAATCATGACCAAATGGACTGAAATCAAGACTCTCCCATCCAAGCATCAATTAACTACTCTGACATATAAAACTGGGATTAGACAGTCTTTCACATACATAACAGAGACTCTTTCAGACCTCTTGGAGACGATAACACCAAAACCCATCCCTGCAATTGCAGTTATACCCGCTTGGGAGGAAAAAGCTATTGCAGCGATGGATGAGCTGCTATCTGGCCACACCAAAAGCAACACAGACAATCTCGATACACTAAAAATTGAAGTACTCGAGGTTATCCACGAGCATTACAGGGATTTCGTTAAAATATATACAGATGGCTCCGTGGACCTTGACCGGGGCAACTCTGGTGCAGGCTATTATAATGAATCGACCGGAGAATGCTAATACATTCCAGCTAACTGTGCCTCCAGCATGGATGCAGAAATCCTAGCCATCAATGCAGCCTTAATGAGTTGTGTAAATTCATTGGACAAAAATATATGCATTCTTACATATTCAAAATCAGCCATTCAAGATCTTCAGGATTACGAGCCCCGTGATTATTATTTTCGAACAGAAGAAACTAAATACCTACTACGAGAACTTAACAAGAACAGAAAGAACATCACCTTTCAATGGACACCATCCCACTGCGGTCTGCGAGGTAATGAACAGGCGGATAGGATAGCGAAGGCTGCAGCCACATTTGGGGCCTGTTCTGCCAACTCAGTACTTCCTAAAGAAATGCAAAAGGATGATCGAGAAACTCATAAACGATGAATGGGTCTACAGGTGGAGCGCTGAAACCACAGGTTGGGCCCTGTTTGATATCCAAAAAGAGCCGGCCCCGCCAAATTGGTACTGAGGAGTAAGCAGACATGTGGCGACCTATATTGCTAGGGCTAGAATAGGCCATATTGTGACAAATAGTTACCTATTAAGGTTCCAACTTGGAATCGGAGACATGCAATAAATGCGGATTAGAAAAAGAAACATTGGAACACATATTGTTGAAGTGCAAACCAGAGAGTTCGGCTGGAGTCGCCCTTAAAGCAGCTCTTAAAAACAGCACTGACCCAATGACAGATATCCTGAGAAAGAAAGAACACTGGGCACTGGCAGCGGCGGTATACCATGGTCATCGAGCCATCGGAGTCACCTGACACTGGATGCTCGAAGAGGAGGAAGAAGAAGTGATCCTATGTGGTCAAAAAAGAGAAGAGGAAGAAGTGCTCATAAAAAAGATTTATATGATAATGCTTTGAATAGTATTGCTTTATTTTTAATTTTTACTGAAGAGTCCTTAGAGGTAGTATGTTTGAAAAACATATTTCTGAAAACAGACATTAAGGATCTATTTTCTGGAATTTTTTGAAAATTTACCAGCAATGGGAGTGAGAAGAAATGAATGTACCAAAACACATTTTTTCCGCTATATCTTAACCCTCTGACCATACATGGAGCTTAGATTTCACCTCGTGTCATAATTTTGTAGTTTTTGTATGTTTTGCAGAAGAAAAATTAAATTCAAGGAGGGGTCAATTGTTAATGAAAATCAAATATGACTTTAAGAACATCTTTTCCTAATAATTTGTTTTATTGTGTTCATGGAGAAAGTTTATGACAAAAATATCTTAAAATTGTAAATTTTCTCCAGGTGCGGACAAACCAGAATTAAATATAGTTCATCATAACGTAAGTAGCCACAACAGCACTGAAGTTTCCAAATGGACTCAGTTAGTTCAAGAAAAGGAACTCGCTATGAAATCAGCTCAACTCTTGCTCTTAGAAAAAGAAAACAAAATTAAAGACTTGGATATTCAGATACGTCAAGAGCAATTGACAGACATTATGCTGCGGAGGAAGAGAGAGCAGGAGCTGCATGAATTGAGGAAAAGGAGGATGCTGCAAGGCTTGCACAGCTAGTTTTCTGATTGATTTTACTCGGGAACAATTTCCACAATTGTGCGATTGGACTTGTCTCTTTGTTTCAGATCACTGTTAATATTTATCTCATTTGATTTTGTATCTTCCTTAGAAGAATTTACAGACAATTCCTTTTATACCTTCTATTTCATGACAATTGTAATGTTATTTATTATAAATTTTGTAATATTTTGACGAAATTCACGCTAATTTATTTTTTAAGAATAATTTTATTATATTATATAATTTTATTCTATCTACACAACTGCAATAAAATTAATTTATTTACCATACCATGCTTAGAAATATTTATTTGCCTTTTCTTCTTGCAATATTCAATTTGCTTGTTAAAATTATGTGAAGTAAAGTAAAAGAATTTGTAAATTAATGGTCATTGCTGAAGATGTCAGATTATGGAACATTTTAGATCTAGAATGCTGGACTAAAGAGGTTTTACTGTATTTGGGTTTTGTTTGAATTTTTTATAAGTCTTCATGATGATAAGTTAAAACTAAAGAACTAAAATATTAATTGACTGATGTTGACAACTCACTCCCACTTATGGTAATTTACCAGAACTAGTTTTGGGAGCTGTGTCTCCTATGTCAGCTTCTGCCTACAATCAACAATTATTTCTCATAAAGCAAATAAATATTCATTCCTGTACCAGCAGTTCAAATTCACTAGTATCATTTTTTAATAAAATTTCTTAAAAAATTTACCAAACTCCCAGACTTGCACCAAAAAATTTCTTAAAATTTTTAAAGTTAAAAATATTACTTTGATATCAAAGTAAATTTATCGTTAAATCATTAATGATAGCTAATTTCAAAGAAAAAGTTTCCTCTTAAAATATATCAAGCACCTGCAGAATTGTCATGACTAATAATGTTTACATAGAGTAGACAAAAAGAATCATTGAAATCAGATAAAAGGATCACTTAAGAATCAATAAATTTGGACACATAAAAAAAAAACAGATTGTTGAATTTTGTTGAACAATTTTAATTTCAAAATTTGTACATTCACTCACCACTGTCAGAGCATAAGATCAATCTATAGCAGTTTATAATTGCAGCAACAATCTCCCAAAAGTAGTGCTGGTAAATTAATGTAAGTAAAGTTTGTGGCGGACATCACTCAATATTTTACTGTAGTGACTCCACCATAAATTCTCGCAATATTTTATTCCAGTAAGAATTATTTTTCTCTGGTTGTCTTCCATATTGGAGTAATCGAGAAATATTTTTCAGTGTTGTTTTAGTAAAAAGAATGGTTGGAGGCTTCCGTTTGTATTTCTTCTTTTATCCCTCCATTTGCCATAAACAAGTTTGAAAGAAAAGTAACTTCTTGCTGACATCATACTTTTGTATGTTATTTTCATACATTTTCAAGGGCCCCACCAGTGGCTCAGGTGGTAGTGTTGTTGCTCATCACCCAAGTCATCCCGGGTTCAATTCCCGATGGGGTCTGAAAAGTTGTAGCTTTTTACATTAATGTCCCAGTTCATATAGCTGTGACTTCAGAAAAGCAAACCTTCTAGTATCTAGGAGCACCTAGCAAACGTCCTTGGATCCAGCTCCTCCTTGTATCAATAACTTTAACTATTACTGACCACTTCCACTAACCCCTCCAAGTGGGCCAAGTTGTTGGTAAACCCAGCTAAGTTTCCCACCTACCAACAATAAACTACCACCTAACACCTATCGCTCCGATATGCTTCAATAGCACGCTACATTTCCCATTTACAAATACAACAATATATGATACATTTTCATTAATTATATTGATGCTCTTTCTAAGCAAGCATGGGACCTCCCATTAAATCCGATCACTGCACTTAGGAAAACCTGAGGAAAATTTGTACCAGGATGAGACTACTGAGGAAATATACATACATGTAAAACTGATTTATACAGAAAACAAACACCATAGTAAATAATAAGAAACCATAATAGACATGCATTTAAATATTTTCGTATTTTAATCATTTTTCATTTCCAGAACTTTGTAAATGAAATGATAGGAAAGTTATCTGCCTTATTAAAGAATTATGAATTATCATTCTAAATATAAAATTTAACATTATTTACATTATGGGATATATAAAACTGATTAAGTTCTGGTAATTAAATTCATACATTTCTTGACAGTTTTGAAACAATGGTGCATTAGAGAGTTTTTGACAATGGATTAGAGTTTTTGGTGATGTGTAATGTTTGTTTCAGAAGAGAATTATACTAAAGGATTTCTGAATTACAGGGCCCTTGTTAACACTGTGTGGTTGGAATGCAAGGACGATGATCTTATTTACTTATTTCAAGTTTTAAAAAAATCTTATTTATTAACTGCAAATAAGCGGCTCTTGCATGGTGGCAGAATAATGTGAACCTAGTGTGTTGTCACAGAGGAATATGTTGGCAGCGTAGAAGATTGCCGCTATACAACCTAAATAGCTTTTCAGTAATATAAACTAGTGGTGCAAAACCATTACACATACTTTCTCATATACTTTTCTCAGTCTGGACTAGAGAGCGGCATTAAAGGATTCTATTAGGAGAGGGATGATTTTCACATGTTACTCTATATTTTGATCGCCTTCATTTTTCCCAATTTCAAAAGCTTATTACGAAATATTTTACTACCATTTATTAAAAGAATCTCTAATATACAAATTATGTTATTTCGTTTTTTGGGGAGAGAAGATCAGTAAGATTTATATTCTACCTCAAAAGATATATTTATTAATAAATATAGAGATAAAGATGATATTATTAGTGCGAGAACAAAGCCAGCAGACCCTAAATATTCTTATAAAATTTAATAACGCACTAAAGATTTTTTTTTTTTTTGCAATTTGCAATTTCAAAATTATATTAATAGACACTAATTGTATCTATTAAATATTTCTGTTAAATAGGTGATACTGTTTGTTTTATTTACTTCCTGTTATTACGTAACGCTCCTTATCTATCTCGTGAAAGAATTCTGTAAGTGTTAAATAATATTGTTTAAAATAATACTATTTTTTACAATTGAAACTGCTGTAAAGCGTTGAATTTTTAAAAAATCATGAAAATAAACAAAAAGATTAATCACAAGTTACCTTAAAAAAAAAAAAATCAAGTAACCAAGATAATCTTACAAACGATAAGTAATATTATAAAATAACACACTCACGCATCAAATAATATGCACCAACATTAAATATGACACACAGCATGAATAAATTAACAAGAATATCCGGCAAAAGGAGCAGTGGACACATCTGATACTAAGCTTACACAGTCAAAAGATGCAGCGTCACCGAATAAGGGAATACGACAACGGCGTAGAAGTCGCATGGGTGCCAGATTCATAACACTAAGAGAAACATTAGATGCAGACATTCCTCTGTACTCCTTTTCAAAGTAACATAAAAATGACTCATCTACAAACATATACCCGTGGATTCACCCCACTGGCAAATTTAATACTAGGCGCAATAAACTATATATATATATATATAGTGTGTATTTATACAGGATGTATCCGTGATGATGTTACAAACTTTCAGGGATGATGGAGGAGGGCAAATGGATCAATTTGAGATGAACCATATTTTGAAAACAATCGAGTCAAAAGTTATAAGCAAAATTCTACTCATTTAATTCCGTTTACCTGCTCAAGTTTCACAAGCTGCTACATTTACAACAAATGACTGTCGAAGTGAGTCGGTCTACGTCCTGACGGTGGGATACAGAGAAGGCTCTCAAATATGTCTTTCCTTGTACTTTTCTTTTCTAATTACCTACTTTTTCACTCTTATCGCTTTTATCTTCTTTACTGGCCTTCTCTGTGTGCTGAACGTTCATCCATGTGTTTGTCGTGCATGGCGACCCGCGTCGGAAGGAATGGGTGTCCTGGTGAGTTGAGGAATCATACATACCTAGAAGGATGCGTGCCAATACGCTTGCTTTGGCCTCGGCCTCTTCTAGACGGGCGATCGGGGGCTAACCCACCCCCAACCAATNGGGGTCCTTCCCGCTGATCGGTGGCGTTGGAGCAACCCTGCTTAAAGAATCCTGCGTGTCCTTGCTATATCCCCGTGTCAACTATTGCACCTCAGTGGTGTGTCCTCTTGTTAGACTCCGTGTTGGATGGGGAACACGGGGTGGAAATTAAAACCATAACGCATGGAAACAACTGACCCCCCAAACCGCCCCCTCCCTTTTGCCCTCTTCTCTAGAAAGAGGCGATTAAATGGTGAAACTGTGGATTTGCGCAGTTTTTTTGTGAGGATAGCAACAAGACCACAAAATATCGCTTCCTATTAATGAAATGTAACAATGAGGGAAAGACTTTTAATACTAAGACTAATAACCCTTTGGATACGTGGAAATAAGAAATAAACCATTGTTACTAGTTAATTTTCAATGAGAGACAACTGAGTCGTTTCACGTGTTGACTTGTTGGGATCTCACTTTTTTATTTACTATGTAAAAGAAAAAAAGACTGTTCTAACCGACTAAGAGCAACGTGAAAAGAGTAAATAGTCGATTAATTTGTGAAGAAATATCTAATTTTTTGAAAAATTCTTCAAACTTTTTGATGTTGTTTTTAAGGTTTAAGGACATATATATTTCAAATAAACACAAAAAAAATTTCGACCAAAATTTTTGTCTTTTTTACTCGCTTACCTTGAATATTGTACACTAGACATGGTAAGTATTCCTAATAATAACCCTTTGGATACGTAGAAGTAAGTAATAAACCATTGTTACTTGTTAATTTCCAATGAGAGACAACTGAGTCACTTTACGGGTTGTCGTGTTGGGATCTCACTTTTCTATTTACTATGTAAAAGACATAAATACGTTTCTTAAAAATTTCTTTAAAATGNTCCTTTCTCACCTTAAATATTTTACGCTAGACATGGTAAGTATTCTTATTAATAACCTTTTCGATACATAGAAATAAGTAATACACTATTGTTACCTGTTAATTTACAATGAAATACAAATGAGTGGCTTCACGTGTTGTCGTGTTGGGATCTCACTTTTCAATTTACTATGTAAAAGAAAAAAAAAAGCTTCTTACCGACTAAGAGCAACGTAAAAACAGTAATTAGTCGATTAATTTGCGGAAGAATATCTCATTTTTTGAAAATTTCCTTGTTGATAAAGAAGAAAATTTAATTTTTTCCTTGTTGAATACAAATTTTGTGCTTTTGATATAGCAGGCACTGTTTAGAATTACGTTAAAATACATAGAAATGACGGTTGAGGTAAGCGAGTCTTAAGAAATTTGACGAATTACGCACTTGACTCATTCTCATATTGTTGTGTTGGGATCTTACTTTTCTCTTTCGACATTTACGACAAAAAAACGCTTCTTACTGACAGAAAGCCTGGTAAATAACACGATTATGCGACGAAATCGGAATAAAACTTTTTGTTTTTCCAAAAATGGAAAAAATTTTCTAAAGACATTTTTCGAGGTTAGACACTTATAATCCTTGAATAAGCACATAAAAATTGTTTGACAAAAAATTTCAACTTTTTTCCTTGTTAAATACAAATTTTGTGCTTTTGAAATAGCTGGCACTCTTTAGAAATACGTTAAAATACATTGAAATGACGGTTGAGGTAAGCGAGTCTTGAGAAATTTGAGGAATTACGCACGTGACGCTTTCTCATATTGTTGAGTTGGGATCTTACATTTTCTCTTTCGACATTTACGACAAATAACGCTTCTTACTGACGGAAAGCCAGGTAAATAACACGATTTTGTGACGAAATCGGTAAAAAACTTTTAATTTTTCCAAAAATTGAGAAAAATTTTTAAAGATATTTTTCGAGGTTAGACACTTATATAAGCACATAAAATTTTTTTTACATAAAATTTCAACTTTTTTCCTTGTTGAATACAAATTTTGTGCTCTTAATATAGCAGGCACTCTTTAGAATTACGTTAAAATACATAGAAATGATGGATGAGGTAAACGAGTCTTGAGAAATTTGAGGAATTACGCACGTGACGCTTTCTCATATTGTTGAGTTGGGATCTTACTTTTTCTTTTTCGACATTTACGACAAATAACGCTTCTTACTGACGGAAAGCCAGGTAAATAACACGATTTTGTGACGAAATCGGTAAAAAACTTTTAATTTTTCCAAAAATTGAGAAAAATTTTTAAAGATATTTTTCGAGGTTAGACACTTATATAAGCACATAAAATTTTTTTTACATAAAATTTCAACTTTTTTCCTTGTTGAATACAAATTTTGTGCTCTTAATATAGCAGGCACTCTTTAGAATTACGTTAAAATACATAGAAATGATGGATGAGGTAAACGAGTCTTGAGAAATTTGAGGAATTACGCACGTGACGCTTTCTCATATTGTTGAGTTGGGATCTTACTTTTTCTTTTCGACAATTACGACAAGAAAACGCTTTTTACTGACGGAAAGCCAGATCAATAACACGATTATGCGACGAAATCGGAATAAAACTTTTTGTTATTCAAAAAATGGAAAAAACTTTCAAAAGACATTTTTCGAGGTTAGACACATATAATCCTTGAATAAGCACATAAAAATTGTTTGACAAAAAATTTCAATTTTTTTCCTTGTTGAATACAAATTTTGTGCTTTTGAAATAGTAGGTACTCTTTAGAAATACGATAAAATACATAAAAATGACGTATGAGGCAAGCGAGTCTTGAGAAATTTGAGAATTACGCACGTGACGCTTTCTCATATTGTTGAGTTTGGATCTTACATTTTCTCTTTCGACATTTACGACAAAAAACGCTTCTTACTGACGGAAAGCCAGGTAAATAACACGATTATGCGACGAACTCATAAAAAAAACTTTTCATTTTTCGAAAAATTGAAAATATGTTTTAAAGACATTTTTCGAGGTTAGACACTTATATAAGCACATAAAATTTTTTTTATATAAAATTTCAACTTTTTTCCTTGTTGAATACAAATTTTGTGCTTTTAATATAGCAGGCACTCTTTAGAATTACGTTAAAATACATAGAAATGATGGATGAGGTAAACGAGTCTTGAGAAATTTGAGGAATTACGCACGTGACGCTTTCTCATATTGTTGAGTTGGGATCTTACTTTTTTCTTTCGACAATTACGACAAGAAAACGCTTTTTACTGACGGAAAGCCAGGTCAATAACACGATTATGCGACGAAATCGGAATAAAACTTTTTGTTATTCAAAAAATGGAAAAAACTTTCTAAAGACATTTTTCGAGGTTAGACACATATAATCCTTGAATAAGCACATAAAAATTGTTTGACAAAAAATTTCAATTTTTTTCCTTGTTGAATACAAATTTTGTGCTTTTGAAATAGTAGGTACTCTTTAGAAATACGATAAAATACATAAAAATGACGTATGAGGCAAGCGAGTCTTGAGAAATTTGAGAATTACGCACGTGACGCTTTCTCATATTGTTGAGTTTGGATCTTACATTTTCTCTTTCGACATTTACGACAAAAAACGCTTCTTACTGACGGAAAGCCAGGTAAATAACACGATTATGCGACGAAATCGGAATAAAACTTTTTGTTATTCAAAAAATGGAAAAAACTTTCAAAAGACATTTTTCGAGGTTAGACACATATAATCCTTGAATAAGCACATAAAAATTGTTTGACAAAAAATTTCAATTTTTTTCCTTGTTGAATACAAATTTTGTGCTTTTGAAATAGTAGGTACTCTTTAGAAATACGATAAAATACATAAAAATGACGTATGAGGCAAGCGAGTCTTGAGAAATTTGAGAATTACGCACGTGACGCTTTCTCATATTGTTGAGTTTGGATCTTACATTTTCTCTTTCGACATTTACGACAAAAAACGCTTCTTACTGACGGAAAGCCAGGTAAATAACACGATTATGCGACGAAATCGGAATAAAACTTTTTGTTTTTCCAAAAATGGAAAAAAATTTCTAAAGACATTTTTCGGGCTTAGACACTCATATTCCTTAAATAAGCACATACAAATTTTTTTTACAAAAAATTTCAACTTGTTTCCTTGTTAAATACAAATTTTGTGCCTTTGAAATAGCAGGCACTCTTTAGAAATACGTTAATATACATAGAAATGACGGTTGAGTTAAGCGAGTCTTGAGAAAATCGACGAATTACGCACGTGACACTTTTTCATATTGTTTAGTTGGGATCTTACTTTTTTCTTTCGACATTTACAACAAAAAAACGCTTCTTACTGACAGAGAGCCAGGTAAATAACACGATTTCGTGACGAATACGGAAAAAAACTTTTAATTTTTCCAAAATTGAGAAAAAATTTTAAAGACATTTTTTGAGGTTAGACACTTATATAAGCACATAAAATTTTTTTTACATAAAATTTCAACTTTTTTCCTTGTTAAATACAAATTTTGTGCCTTTGAAATAGCAGGCACTCTTTAGAAATACGTAAATATACATAGAAATGACGGTTGAGGTAAGCCAGTCTTGAGAAAATCGACGAATTACGCACGTGACACTTTTTCATATTGTTTAGTTGGAATCTTACTTTTTTCTTTCGACATTTACAACAAAAAACGCTTCTTACTGACAGAAAGCCAGGTAAATAACACGATTATGCGACGAAAACGGAATAAAACTTTTTGTTTTTCCAAAAATTGAGAAAATTTTCTAAAGACATTTTTCGAGGTAGTCACTTATAATCCTTGAATAAGCACATAAAAATTGTTTGACAAAAAAATTCAACTTTTTTCCTTGTTGAATACAAATTTTGTGCTTTTGATACAGCAGGTACTCTTTAGAAATACGATAAAATACATAAAAAATGAAGTATGAGGTTAGCGAGTCTTGAGAAATTTTAGGAATTTCGCACGTGACGCTTTCTCATATTGTTGAGTTGGGATCTTACTTTTTTATTTCGACAAATACGACAAGAAATCGTTTTTTACTGACGGAAAGCCAGGTCAATAACACGATTATGCGACGAAATCGGAAT
>NNCF01127042.1:3658-31096 GCA_002313205.1 Laupala kohalensis
ATTGACAGCAAGAATGTTCAGAGATCAATGCGTCCACAATTAATTTTTAGTTGACATTGGGGAGATATCAGATTTTATTAACATTATTCAATAAATTATTATTATTATTATATAAAAGTGAAAATATAAAAATCTGTATAACTACAAATACCTTACATCAATGCATCGCGCAACGTCGGATATTGACTCAAGTAATTTCCTCAAACACTTGTATTGGCATAATACAAACTACAAGAGAGTGATCACTTATGTTCCTGTTCTATTTATTTTATCTTGATTTTGTAGTACTTCACACTGATTACATACTTTATTTATTACTTACATACCTGAATCCTTCGATTTTGAAACTTGGTTCTACATACGTGCAATGATGTATGGTCTAACTGATAATGGTGTTACACTGTTTCTTTTTCGTATTTGTGTAGTAAGCACAATTAATCTTTCTGAGGAATGGACAAGGTATAGTGATTAATAAGATAGAATTCGTTTCTTGTCATTCGAATTGAAATGGAGTGTGAAAATGTCTAACGCAATTGAGGCGAGTACAAAATGGATGGCTACGACATGTTTGAACAACGACAAGTTCCTTTTTTTTCTTGGGGCTTTAGGGCTCGTCAACGACATTACAATTTGTTTGTTTGTTTTTTTGAGAGAGAAAAATCCTCTCCTTTGGCTTAAAGAGTTTTCTTCAAATATTTTATGAGGCAAAATTCATTCACGCATTAATAATTGGAGTTTTTTCTTTCATTTGTATTTAAATAACTTATTTCCTTCGCAATCAGTCCTTTTACATGCTTATTATGAGGGAAATCAAATAGAAATAAGAACCTTTGCAAATACTACCTAAAATAATTGGCGTAAATAATATTCTTGTCACTGTCATCATCATACAATGTCAAAGAAATCATTTCTATTATTTTGATTTTGATTAGTGTATAAATTATATCTCTGAAGAAATAATTTTGATGCGAAATAGCAATCTTATGTCGGGTATTGGTAATTAACTAGTATTCCCACTATTTTATAGCTGAAGCGTTTTATTAGAACACGATCAACTTTTATGACTCTTAGAATTTCAAAGTTTTCGTTTATTTTGTCAAATATCGTAGAAAAAAAATTTATTGTAATTTTTTTGATCCGTGGCCACAAGTAAAATATAACACAACTCGCGAAGTGAGCGTTTCCAGAAAAATCACACACATGTTCCTCATATATTTGACAATGAGTTTATCGAGATTATTTAACGATGTTGGTGTTTTTTTACTGAGAGATTTTTTAAAATCTTAACTCATAAATTTTATCACGATATTTTTAGAAATATTTTTGATTTAATATACAAACATTTCATTCATATATTTCATAACAATTAAGTTTTTGTAATGTATTTTTGGAGGACTTATATATCAATATTGTGAGGAAATTAGATATAATTTCGTTCGGGTCTTCATGAGCACCTCCAAGATTGTTGGTGTGTGATACGAAACCGCTTTCTTCCGCACCACCGTCGACAGGGTGACGCTAGCACTCTTAGCAATGCCCATAAAATCAACTTCATCCCCGTCAACAGTGCTATCAAGTTAACTGTTTTGAGGATGAGTGCAGTCACCGAGCACGTACAGTAATCTAATAGAACGGGAGAAGATTTTAGGGTCGACTTGATATGGAAGGAGGGAGCCAATAATACAAACTGATGTATGTAAAATCAACAAAATTTTTAGGTATACATGTCAATAAAATGTTACTCTTCAAGCAACGTTTTGATTACGTGGGGGGAAAAGTGAAGAGGGTATACTATGCCCAGCAAGAATAGGTTATGACAGATTTAACATCGAGGACTAAGTTGTGCAGGTTTCTTACAAGGGTGTGATACGTCCAATAATGTGTTATAGCAGTTCTGTTAGAGGTTAACGGATTGTACAACAGTACGTAGAAAAAAGGTTTACCGGGTTGGAATAATTATGCTTGAGACGGTTGAGTGGGTGTTACCGAACAATATTCACCGATGCATTGCAGGTTATAACAGTAGTGATGCCTATAGACCTGTAACTACAGAAGAATTATTATTGAAGAAGGGACGACGATCATAAATGGACAGGAGATGAAAAAATAAGACAAAAATGCGAGCAGATTTAATACATCAAGAAGCTTGACAGATACGTTGGATGGAGTCATTTAAGGGTACGGGGAGAGATACATACATACATTAAACACGTAAGCTTCGTCATTAAAAACAGAAAATGATTTCAGGCGAGTAATGTGTTCAAAGAACTCGTAACAGGACATGTAAAATTTAGGTGTTACCTTCGACGAACAGGAAAAATAGATCATGAAACTTGTGTATGTCAAAAAGGGGAGGGAACTACTAATGTGGGATTGTGAGCTATATGGAGCAGAGAAGGCAGGATTCTTCAAAAGTTACAAGAAAATTGATACGCTAAATTTAAGGGATAGGGAACGTTTATCAAATAGTAAAGAAAAATTTATCTTTCATTAATTTGTTACACAGATAGGCGAATTGTGAAATCAATATTATTTAAATGTTGTGAAGAACATTGTTTTCAAGTACATAACCTGATTGTGGAATGAAAACCAAAGAATTCGGAGGTCTGAACTATACGTTTTACGTCATTACGATTTTTGTATAAAGTATATTTTCCTTCTGTCTGGATTTTATAGTAATTTATAATTACGTACGTATTAACATACAATACTGAAAACCATGTATATTTTTTTAGGTTTTCTTCGTGGTGTTTAATTTTTGAAATTAACAAAATTGAAAATTTAATATCACGAAAGTAGAGAAATATGGAAACCAACATATGAATTGTGAATATTATATAAGAACCTTGTGGAACGCCAGGCGAAATGAGCTTAAAACATCCAGACCTGTTGAAAGGTGTTTTAATATCATAATGACCAGTAATTATTGTTCTAAGTTTCTTCTCAAATCCCGGGCAGCGCCGGATAGTTCTGCTAGTGATCAATAAAATGTCATACGCAATATTATTAATAATGCATGAAAGAATATTGGAAAACTTTTTCCCCGCTTTCATAAATGTATTTAGTTTTTAATTTTGATGTATTGATTTCGAAAAATTATGTTGATTGAGGATTTCTAGATTTAAAATAAAAAAGTGCTTGAACCCGCTAGTTATGCTAAATCCATCCATAGCTAATGTCAAAGGCACCATGAACGGCTCTGTGCCAACCAACACCTACACTTCACGGTCATCTATTAGCAGTAGCGTGCTGTCCGCCGCAGAGAAGCGCCCAAGAGCGCTCGTTCGTTCGTTCAAGCGGTGGATTCTCTCCGTGCTTCCCTTAAAGTGATGTTCGTGCAGCAACGCGTCGCTCCTCGCGCGCGCGTTCGTTGACTTGTTGCCAACATCATTATTATATCGTCCCGTTCATCGAGGTTTTTATAGTTTTACTGCGTAAATTGGGCTTGTTAAAAAAGTTCTATAGCAGCAAACATTCCCCTTATCACACGGGCACTCGTTTGTTCTAAGATGGATTGTTGGACGAACGTCGTCAGGGTTGTAACTCATTGAGATGACCCAATATGGAAATCATGGAATCTCTCTGCCGTGTAATATCAGTCAGTCGCGACATACTACACAAATTCCCTGTGCTGACCTTGCAGCTGACGATAGTAGCTCCTTTATACCGCGGCGAGTAACACTAACTTACCACAATGTGCGTTCAACACCATCTATGTTCAACAAGATATTCATCCATGATTTACTTGATAACTCGTAGTGATACTCACTCACCACTTGAAGGCGCCACTGCGCCGAGTTGCAAGTTTCTGTCTTTATTGTCACAACTGTATGATGTGATCATACCTGGATCTGGAGTGTGGGATAAAGGGCGTCGCAGCCCTCGACCTTAACTGTTCGAGAATTCCTCTGCCTGTACGAGGTTTTTAAAAAAGTCCAAGCTCTAATTCTCAAGACAAGCCAGAATACTTCAAACCCACAGACGTAATTCGTTATATTGTTTTCATTGATAACTCTAAATAACAAATACGACGTACACCCCTTATGGGAGCTTCTGCGTGATTACTTTTCACAACCACTCCGTCCGTGCACGGAATGTTAGCCCTTAGTACAAATATTTGCTGGTCGGACAAAGATGTCGTTAGAGGAAAAGCTCTA
The DNA here is from genome assembly GCA_002313205.1 of Laupala kohalensis. Lineage (NCBI taxonomy): Eukaryota > Metazoa > Arthropoda > Insecta > Orthoptera > Trigonidiidae > Laupala > Laupala kohalensis. Next base: position 7,816 of record NNCF01127042.1, read on the forward strand.
ATGAAGTAATATTAGATGGGACTTTCAATATTCTGTTGTCGGAGAAACTATGCTATAAAAATCATTTCCCAAGAAATTCTCAACGAATTTAAGTCATGAAATCACCAACGATACATGATACACAAAATAACATGTAAAAAATCAACGATTTGTCAATAGTACTGAAATAAAAGTTGACTAATTAGAACGGATTTTTGTAAAGAGACAAAATATTTATAGCTTTTGATAATATTTACTCTCAAGAGTTTTTTCTCAGTATTTGTTATGAGAAAGAGCACTAAGGGCTATCATTATTCGACTTGAATTTTAACCTAATTTAATTATTTAATATGTGTCCATAGAAGAATAAAATAGAAATCTTGTTGTTCATTAGATTATTCAATATAACTCTACTGAAATTATCATTGAATCATTTTTATTCACTGGCCATTTCTATGTTACGACATACTTATCAATTAATTGTCCTAATTTCTATATTACGACATACAATAAATTGTGGTTATAGAGTAGAATTGTAAGAAACCAATTTAGAAAAAAATCTTGATTTCCGTGAACATTTTGTCTACTGAACATTTTGTCTACCCTGGTTTAGTCCAGGGCAACATGGAGATATGCAATAATTTTAAGTGTAACCTGAAAAACAGCTTATAAGTTTACCTTTTTAATTGTATTCAACATAATAGGATATTGAGAAAATCATCATTATCACTTCCAATACTTAGTTAAATTCACGTTCTTAAAAGAATGGTTATCAAGAAAAATTAGAGATATGAAGATCTACACGAATCTTGTTAAAGCAATATTATCTAATAACTAAGATGCAATGCCCCTCAAAGCCACGGTTTACTCTCTGTTCTGATTAAAATTTCAAATAATTATTCTAGAATTTTCAGCCGACCTACTAATCCATTAGCAAACAAAATAAATATCAATACATTTTATGAATATGTTTCGTCAAAACAGTAAAGCTATAACACTTGTTCAAAATAGACTTGTATATTACATCACGTAACTATACTGAGTCACACCTTTCTTTAAGAAGTAGGCCAAACCAAATATGTCAACGTATCATGTTGACATGGTTATGATTGATGCAGAAATAATCGCTGTAATGCGTATTCCCTTTGTTTTGAAACGATGAAAATATCGCTGATTGTATTCTGAAAGGAAAGGATCTGTTTTGCTAAGTCATCTCTCAGGCTTTTCATTCATGGCGCTGCAGCAATCACAAAAGACGACCTCGCGTAACAGTTTTGAACCGTTTATGCATGGCTGGTATAAACCATGCGGTTCATTCATCATTCATATCGAGTTAAATCTGGAACACTATGAAATAGTTCCACGTATTCTTTACCAACACGTTTTTCTCTTCTGAAGAATATTGAGAAATGATCCTTCAAATTATGTTGGATGCAGTTTCATTCAAATGGCATATGGCAGCAAGCTCAATTTTCGAAAATTGTTTCGTATTTCACAAAATTGTGTATTGAATTACTTTTTTAGTTTTAACTGACACTTATTCCAGGTTTTAAGAGTATTTTACCAAAAAAATAGAAAATCTATGGCGGTATATTTAAAGATTTTTTTTTTTTGAAAAAAGTTGTCAACTGTTATGTTGTAACTTTGAAAAGTCATTTGATGAACAAGAGTAAGAATTTTTATGGTTTACCACTATAGAATGGACCCTACACATTTAAAACCTTAAGGGAAAGAGAAGTATTATGATTCATTTTAGTATAGGATGTCTATTTTCTCGCGTTCACTGCACGCCTAGACTTCACTTCCATACAAAACTAACTCAGAGTTACTATTAAATATTGACAAATCTGTAAATAATGTTAAATTAATCAAATTTTTAGCAAATTTTGTTATCGTCGATTTTTTTTATTGCAGATTATAAAAATAATGTCCCCTATACAATACACATAATACTGTACACCATCCAATATATACACTCCCTAAATCTCCAGCGCCCAAAAATGGGCACACGCTATTTCTGTGAATCATATTTAACACTACATACTGTCGTCAAAATCGTTGCTTACCGTCGGGTGAATGTAACTGTGATTAGGCCTTAGTACTCGTTGCTTTCAAATTGCCTTGACTATTGTAAGCAAACCTAACGATTTATACGGTTCTTTTGTAAGTAATAATATTTTAATCGTTAATTTAAATGTTTTCAAATATGTGTGATATTGTTGTTATGCGGTTTTTATCGATTAAATTAAAATTTAATCATATTTTTAGGACTAATTTTATTCGTTAATAATTTTATTCAATATTGTCAACTCTGGTTATTTATTTTTCTTGGGTGATTTGAATTCCCGTACCGTTATGAGATAAAAATACAATATATAATTCAAGTGAAAGTTATTCTCTATAATTGAGTAAGCGATCTGCCGTTAAACAAGACAAATCACATTTCATATTTTTCGAAACTAAATTATATGTAATTATTATAAGTGCAATTGAACCGTATGCAGTACTGTTCTGCAAACGCTGCAAGGCGCAATTTCGAACCACTCTTCTGTAAAAGTAAATTTCAATAATTATGAAATAAGAGAGATCTCAAGGTGGAATTTCAGAATGGCGAATGAGAGGGCCACTGCATCCAGCTCAACTTCCTCCTACAAGAACCCATGTGCATCGGACAGTGACAGATCCTGAGAAAGTAGACTGTTTCGGAAGGATACTGATACAATGATAAGATTGATAAAGAGGCATAATTATTTTTGAAATAATTTATTACTAGGATTCAATGTAACTACCGTATTTTACGGAATATAAGAGGCACTTTTTTCTTCAAAAAATTGCCTCCAAAATTCAGGTGCGTCTTATACTCGAAATTAATATAAAAACGTCCAGTGTTTGATTTAAAATTCTCGCCGGTCTAAAAATGGCCATATATTTGATGCCGCGGGAAACCTATCTCTATCTGGCAACATTGGATTCAACTGGCAGCAGCAGTGCACCGGTGCGACGAACATGAGTTGCGGGGATTCACAAGCTTTGCCAACACTGTCTCCCTCCCACCCCGCCATCACACACCCAGAACATTGTCAAGCCTATGATGGGTCATTGCAGTCTACGGTGCCAATGAACTTGAATTGAAATGATTTGTGTTATCGGTCAGTTCGGTTTTATAAACTAAGAATTTTTTTTAGTCTGGCTTTGCAATCTAATAATAAAAATGGTAAAAATGTTTTCTTTTTTTTTAATTGATTAAAAATTAAGGTGCGTCTTATAGTCGGTAGCGTCTTATAGTCCGTAAAATACGATATATACTTTAATTGTACGTTGTAAAGAGAGTTAATGAAAAGTTACTATGCTTCTACTTCGTTCTAACAACAGTGTAGTCTCACAACTAGAACTGTAAAACTGAATTTAAGTGGTTTTGGTAATCTTCTCAATTTAAATATGTCACAAGTGAGAGAAAATATTAATCAAACGTAGACAAATACGGCAAAATATAATTGTATTAAAACTCGGAATTATGATTAGTATACATAGAATATTTTAATACGATAATAAAATTGGATGAAAGTATTTTATTATAGAATTCTACAATACTTTGAGTTCATTGAAAACTCACAAAACCATCTTATATGTTGACAGTGATGCAAGAGTTGGGAAGCTCATATGTTGCTAGTTCGTACGCAAAAAATAAAATAAACTTTACCAGTTGAATTAGTTTGTTATACGTCTACTTCTAATCATTCTGAAAATATAAAACGACCTTATATGCAGACAATTTTATTCTTCACTTATTACATGAACGAGTACCATACCAGCGATACTTGTCGAAGATTATACATGAAGTAGAAGAAAATTGTCTACAGATATGGTCGTTTTATACTTCAAATATCACCAGTATTTCAATTCTTGTCATTAAATTAGAACTCGGTATTAAAAAATACAGAAAATAAATCATATTTTTCCTTACATTTAAAATTGAACACGTCAATCCATGCGAATTACTTTTTTAAAGGAATTCTCTTGCAGGACTTAATTGCATAACACCGTCCAATAAAATGGTCAGTAATGGAAATAAACTTGAAATTGAGAGACTGAGATACTGCTGGTGAAATATTGAATTATAATTCAAAGTTAGTCTGGGAAAGTTTGTTTTGCAACCCAAAATATAAATTTTCAAGTTGTCCGAATTTTTAATTTTCTTTTAAATTTTGTTCTTCGGATCATTTCCAACAACTTTTATTCTAAGGAACTTGCCAGACCACAACTTGACGCCCAATCGAGTCGTTTCCATCATTTTTTTATAAATCAGAATTCTTATACAAGTGCGCTGCGCGATCTTTTCCGAAGATCGAAGCAAGAAAAACTAATTATTTCAATCCATCATTTCAAACGCAGCAGCTGATGAGACAATCATTTGATAATATATATTTTAATGGGCCACCCTTGTGGGTCCTGCAGAGTATAATTATTGCGCATGTAAACTTATGAGAGACGTTCTATGTAACATCTAATAACTTTTTTGTTACTCTCAATATAGAATATAATTATATCGCTACATTCTATATTACTAAGTATCATTTTCTAGCTTACGATCAAATACTTGTTTATGAATAATCATTATCCCAATTCGATTTAATGTACTTGATATAAATTGGGAAGGCTATATACAATTAATAGTGATACAATGTACTGGTTTTCTTTGCAGAAACATAATTGGACTCACGTAAATGTTTTTAAAAACTTTCTGAAGGGATGCACTTATTGACAGAGTTCTTACAAATATAGGAATACCGAAAATGAAATGGTATATTGCGTTAATAAAAGCAGGAATCTCATAGCACATCTTCCAGAACATTTATATTTAGATCGGAGAAATCGTATCGAAAGCAACTGATAAATAAATATGGTCACGCGTGGTGGACACACATAGCGACTTCGGCACTTCAGCATATATTTCCATTTTTCGTTCGACCACAATATTATACCTTTTCTTGATTAAATGCAGTTTCTATGTCTTCAACACTCGAGTAAATGCTATAATTGAACGTCAACACTCAAGTATAATTAAACGACTTCTCAAAATGAATGTATAATTTAGATGATATGAGATAAAGAAAACATGTTTTTACCCAAGACATCAAGTTTAAAGAAGAGAAGATTCATTTTTTAACCGAATAAATAATAATAAATTGGTGTAATAGAAAAAAATAATAACAGCCAGATGTTTTCATAAAGAAAAGTGTTTTTAAAGCAGCAAATTTACCGGTTTATGAAAGACACAAATATATGAAAATAATTGTAAATTTTTGTGAAAACTAAATAAAAGTACCACTAGTATCACTCTGTTCCCAAAAGTAAAATAATTACTCATATATAAAATGTAATATAAGTAATTTCTTTCAATCACAATACATTCTTTAACTTTGGACGCACATAATGTAAGTAATACTTCATATGTTTTCATTAGAGTTAATGCCTTTTAAATTTGTATACGAGAACAAGAAATTAAGATACTATCTCTAAGGTTTCATAAATTAAATTATCTTTATAGAATAAATGAACAGCGTGATTCCTCAAAAGAAATTTGTGTTAAAGAAATACATGTGTACAAACAAATGTTAAGCAAAAACAAAAAGCATATATCTTTCGTGTGCGCCCGCATCGTTAGAGCTCTATACACGAACTCGCTTGAGTGTCCCTTGAGGCAGAACAAGTGCAGTACAGTATAGCACGTCAATTCCATCTAGATATGAGGCGAGATCTCATCTTTAGCAGACAATTAAGATCGGCATAAATTCCGTAACATTCTCCACGAAGAATGAGCTAATATAGAAATACTTAATCGTTACGAGCTGCTTATTCTTGTATTATTTGTATGATATATTAACCTTCGAGTTTATGCATTAATTCTAATTAAACGATAATCATTTTGTAATATGTTTCTTGGCACGTTTACAATATTGAGATGTTTTTGTTGTGTTTGCAAAATTTGACTGGAATTAATTTTGGTACTTCCTAAAACAAGAGCGAGTCTAGACTACAGGTAATTCACGAAAAAATTGGCACCAAATCATTCTGTGAAATTGGCATACCTGTAACTTGTTTTGTTTATTTTCTGGTGATTTCTATGCCCTTTTTTTTTTTTTTTTTTTTTTNCAGAAGAGATATTATGATCTCATATTTCACGGAGTTCGAGCTGTTCAGTGGCTAGAACCTTGATCTTCGGGCTGGGGGAACAGAATACAAATCCATGTGAGGGCAATGGGAAATTTTATTCATATTTCAAGGTTAATTATGACTTCCATATCTACTCGGCATAATGTAAAATGAGCAGGAAATCTGTCCTGTGAGTTAAATCAGTCGGAACACAATGCAAAGGGACATCTCATTGTACGAGGTCAAGAAGTGGAGGAAGCTGTCTTGAACCACAAAGAGTCTGATGAAATCTGTTATGGAGATAGTTTGACCTGAATTTACATGGTATGTCGTATAAAGTCATCGAAGAAGACTAATTAAATATTTTATATGGTTAGGTTCAGGTCATAAATCCTACTGCTTTGTAAGAGGTCTTGAATTTGTTCAGACAAGATGAGACAAGTGAATGAAATGAATTTTGAATTTATTGGTGTCTTTATTGGTAAATAATTTATCTTTCAGTCGAAGGCCATTTATTTTAATTTTTTTATATAAATGCATTTACTAGAGAAAGAATTAAGAATTTAAGAAACTTCAACAAAATGAAATTATTTTTGATAAACCGTGTAAACGAGATATATTTTCTTCTCTTTTCCTTTGTGTTTCCTTGTCGGATTTTTCATCGCATTATTATTTTTGTTTTCATTTCTCGTAGACAAATCATCAGGTCATTAACGATATACGAATGTGTGTAGTATCTTAAGATGAAAGTGGTTCTCCAACAGATGTAAACTAAGTAAGTAAACATTTCTGTCCGTCATGTCTGATTGCTTCATCTGTTAAATTGAAACTGCCACCACTTTCATGTTGATGTGTTTACTCTAAACATTTTCTGTATATTACATTAGGATCAATCTCGCCAGAAACGATATTTCGTACTGGTATTATAAATGGCGGGAAAAAAAAGTAATAGCAAAGCAATAAAAAGGCAGAAATTAAACTCATCTCTAAAGCCTAAAAAAAAAAGAAGAGCACCTGGAAACTGGCAACGCCAGCGGTAGCTACAGTAGCATAGTCTGAAGCGACAACGGTGGCGATGGGCAAGAGGCAGCACTAATTAGAACCAGTTGGTGCAGGCGAGAGAAGTGGGGAGAGGTAAAGCGTGCGATACTCCCGTGCAACGTCACCTCTATGAGCTGTTGCTCGCCGTCAGCGTAGTCTCCACCGCCACTCAACACAGTCGCCGCGCCGCCGCCTGCGCTCTTTCCTCAGCCTCTCGCATCGCGTCGCCGCCGCCGCCGCCGCCGCCGCTGCAACCGTCAGGTCAAAACCACAACCAGAGCGTGAGGCGCCCGAAGAGATGAGCAGATCGAGATATCCTTCGTTCGTCACGGCCAACTCCCTCGCTTAGCGAACGTGCTCTTCAGACGCCACACAAATTCTTGTCGAGAAATTTAAACCTCTCTTAATAGGTGTGTTTCTGCAGTACTGTTTTCCATTCTTTTACAGTCGTCCATTCGTTTCTCGAAGATGTATGTGTTCTGATGTATTTGTTTTTTTATCTCATGAAAAATAACAGTATTCTATATTTTCCTTCCTATGTCCTTCTTGTTTAAATTGCAAAAAGTTCTTTTGTCGAATTAAATTTTATTTTCTGTATGTTGTCAACCTTATAGCCTCAAGATGCCTCTCCAGATGGCGAAACAGTCCTTGAGAAATTAATTGAGTTTTTTTTTAGTTAGTACGAGTATTTATTCATTACGAGTAAATATANCAGTCCTTGAGAAATTAATTGAGTTTTTTTTTAGTTAGTACGAGTATTTATTCATTACGAGTAAATATACGTTTTTTAAATCATAATTCACTTGTAATTTCATATCGTAAAACATTACGAATGATTGGAAATTTTAAGATGTATACAATTATATATTTTGCATGATATAATTTACATTAGCAGTTTTCTAATAAGATGGTGAATGATGAATTGAAATCGAAGGAATTTGTTGTATCTAGGCGGTGAAATAGATCATTTTCGAAGATCCGTAGATCAAAACAAAAGTAGAGAACTATTAGAAAATAGTACCCCTCTAATTTGTTCAGTTCCTCATCCTGCACCTATTTTAATATACCTGGGATATACAGGAGGGAAAAACATGATAATTTAATGAACGTAAAAAAACATTTTAAAACAAGTTTTTATATAAAAAGTACTGTACTAAAAAGTAAAAAAATAATTTTCTGTAAAACAAACTCAAAAAAATAAAACTTCAAAAGTATCCCTTCCTTGGTCACTCATCATAGGTACAAGTACTTAGAAGATACATCCCCGTATATATGTGCAATATACATTATAAAAGCTTGAAGCTTTTTTCAGAAATTTTAAAGCTATATTAGTACTTACAACGCTGGATGCCACAAGCTTTTAAAATTTATAATTCACATTTTAAAAATATCTACGGTTATGTACCGTCTCCGACATGTACCATCAGACTCTCGTTTTCTATCGAGCTGGAATTTTGCAAATACAGGTTCTTTGTTTTGTGTATTTAAGAAAGACAAAAACTGTCTTTAGATAGAATTTGGACGAACAGTTCAGATTTTACAAGCTTACGCCACAGCCGCCACGCGTTTCCACGGAGATAATTGATGAGAAAAGCAATATTAACTGATAATATAGCCTGAAATGATACGAAGTTACTGACTGATAGGTGCCCAGATGTGATCTGAACTTGAACTTAACGGCATTGGTACTATAATATACTTCTGAGACCATGGATCCAATGCAAATATGTCCTTTTCAATTATTTTTTTCGTTCATCCCTTTTCCCTTCCTCCATTTTTCTTCATGGGTGCTGAATTTAGACCTGAACGATATCAGAGGTGACACCATTAATCTCAGCAACACTGAAAACTGAGAATTTGTCTCAGGTATCTCATTTCCGATCATTCTTACATATTATCCCTACACTAGGGGTGTTGGGTGCATGGAGCTAATCGTGAATTTATGCAACTCCGGGAGTGTCGCCATTGAGGAAGGTACTATTTATTTGACTCCAAAAATGATGTACTCAATTCCCATTCCGGTCGTTTTTTATTATTTCTACTTATCACACAATTCCCACCCCGTACTCAAGAGGTCCTAGGAGTGTCCTTTTTCCCATAGGTGATGAATTTTGATTCACATGTATATCACTGTATCAACTCAATGATACCAAAAACTCGTCACTGATGTCATTTTCGATAATTTTGGCATTGCTTTCCCTTCTCAAGCGGTGGCTCTTGGGGTGTATAGGGGCTGATCATAAACTTAAGCGTCATCGGGAATATCACTACGTTTCAGAGGTCCCATAAACTAATAACTCAACATTAATATAGGTCATTTTCGATTATTTTTAATTTCATCCCCTTCTCACCCCCTACTCATAGGGTGCTTATTCCTCATGACGGATGATTGTGCCCTTAAGTTGCCTTGGGAGTGTCACTCTCCTCTTCAGTGGTCCGGAAACTAATATATTCAATACCACCATCGGTCATTCTTTGTTATTTTGACTTGCCACCGCGTTCACACCCCTAGCCCACGAGTTCTAAGGGTATATTATCTCTCATGTGGACTGTTTGTGAACTTACGCTGCATTGGAGGCGTATTTATCCATCTCAATGGCACAAAAACACATGGATTCCAATCTAATATTTTTATCTTTCCTTTATTTTTACATTTCACTCCATTTCCACCTCGTTCATAGGGGTACCAAGGTTCTCCCACTGTCCTTGTTGTCANTCTCATGTGGACTGTTTGTGAACTTACGCTGCATTGGAGGCGTATTTATCCATCTCAATAGCACAAAAACACATGGATTCCAATCTAATATTTTTATCTTTCCTTTATTTTTACATTTCACTCCATTTTCACCTCGTTCATTGGGGTACCAAGGTTCTCCCACAGTCCTTGTTGTCAGATAGCTAGTCATCCGTGTACCGCGTTTGGTTGAAATTACTTCATGCATTTTAGAGTTATGGTGTGATATTATTTTTAACCCCCTTAGGAGTAGATTTTCGTAAACTTGAACGGTAATCATCTATTGCCATGCAAACCATACATATATGTAAAATTTCAGCTCGATTGGGAACTTGGAAGAGGCCAAAAAATCAATTACCAATTTTAAAACGCAAAGACAACGTGAAAACATTCATACGAACGAAGCAAGTTAAATAAAAGCTCGTAAAAAAGACTTTCGAATGATATGCCACATACGCATTACGCAGTCAGATTTCCTCATCGATTTCATGTCATGATTTTTTTTACGTCATGGAGCATGTTACTTGAATCCGGTCACCTAATATAGATGTGGTTGCAATTCAAAACATTTCTCGGGCCAATTCTCGCACAGTGGAATATTCCTCTCTATATTTCTGTGATCTTTCATCAATAATGGAATAATAGAAACATGTACACACTTGCTTTTCATACCCAACATTCCGTACATTTATAAATCTCTTGCTAATATGTAGATTGGATTTGATTCTATTTTTTCCTATGTTCCACATATTTAGCTTCGTCAAGGGCATGTTTTAAGGGTTTCTTAGAAGGTGGTCAAAGCGGTAGTACCCTGCACACACGCATTAATGAAACAAACATTAACGTAAGACGACGATATTAAAACAAATACACACATATCTCATATAAAAATAATTTTTTTAATGTTTTCACCAATTTAACTTTTGAAGTTGACGTGTATTAAAAATGTTTTAAAAGTTTTTTGCATTACATTGCTCCGAATTCTAATGACCACAAAAAAAATTGCTCATAAACAAGGAGAGGGGCACACTCTGCAACCGCCTCCCATCGCTCATATATATAGTACTAGCTGATTACCCGGCGATGCCTAGACTAATATTATTTTACTCAGAAAAAAATAAAATCTATCTACATTGAAAGATCAAAATACTTTTCCTTACTGGTTTTTTAANAAACATAAACAGCATCCTAATTATTCAAATTCATAACACTACAAATTTAATACAAAACTTGACTGTATACACACCATCTCGCGGGAGCCGCGCCGATCGAATTTTTGCTTCCGAGGCGCGTCGCGGATGCACCATTTCATTAAAATTCTTGTAAAAAATAAAATATTCGTCGAATAGAATATCTTTGAGGTAAACAATATTGCGATTCATAGTCACCTATCTCTAATCGTTTAGGCAGCGTAAGCAAATATAACTCTCTTTTTTTTTTTCAATTTTATCGTCAAAAGCCATTTCTAATTGTCTTCTCACACATTTTAGAAATAGGAGTTAGCCCATGTTCATCCTGAACATTTACACTATCTCCTTGCCAAATTTCATCACTATCGATTCAGTGGTTTAGTACTTATCAAGTAGCAAACAGACAGACACTCTTTCGCGTTACGCATTTACGTATTAGTGTGGATACTCGTGGTTAGCTTCCTCTGCATTTTTCAACAAAAAAGATGCCGCAGAAAATTACTTCTAAATACCACCTCTTCTCGAGATAAATTAAAGTGAATAATGGATGTTGTGTTCACTTGCTCTCAAGTAACCGCAAGAGCACATTCACTTCGTATAATATTTTTATGTCGGAATTTTTGTGACAAGAAGTAAAGAGAATGGAGACATGAGAATCGTCAGGTCTCACTTATGTACTTTCCAAAATTGAGTAAATTGCATAATAATAATGATGATGATAATAATAATAATAATCTTTTAGTAAAACCTCTTTAATCCGACATTCTATAATCCGGAATGTTCTATAATTCACTCTCTTCAGCAATGTCCGTTAATTTATAATATTACTGTTCTCAATTTTCATGCCACGTCCTTGACGTTTGCTCTAATGAGTGGTAGTTTATTAAATGAGTCTTTTCCATTAATTTATTTGTTTTCGATATAATGATAAATAAATATTTTTTCATTCATTATGAAATCCCGTTTTCACAAGAAACCTCCGTTGTCTAGAAAAATCTATAATACTGCGCGCTTCAGGTCCCAAACTCGCTAGATTAAGGTTTTTATTAGTGGTTTAATGAAGAGAAACATAGATACCCCTGTGACAATACAGCATCGTTGCCGGGCGCCGCATGGCTGCTGCACCCGGCGCAGCGATGCGATTCGCGGCTGCTGCTTTGTCGGCCGTAGTTGCGCCACGTCTCGGCGCACACCGGTGTGCCCGCTACCAAGCGGCCACCGGCGTCCTGCTTCTCACCATTTTCGACACCGCCCATTTCTTGCCCCCTGGGCGCATCTTCCAAGACCCCGAAGACAGGCGAGTCTCGGGTATCCCCTCCGAGTCACTCAAACATGGTGCAAGTCTACTCAACGCTAGACACTGAAGATCCACATCACGCTATTGTCTTGGGTGAGAACACAATCATTGTCAAGTGTTAGAAAACCCTATTGTTGGATACATCTCAAAGATAAAAAACGCAGCCTTCAGCAAGGTTCTACAACATATATTGCATGTTCTGGAAGGGTAGTACAAGTTCGCAATTACTTTGCTCAGTTCTACAATTACGAGTACACGAGAAAAGGGCATCAAAACGTTTCGGCCGATATTAAAACCCTCGTTGAACCAAGTACTCAGTTTACAACGACCTGTAGGTTTGAGTCAGTTTGAAGGTTTACGCAATTGTACCCTATGATTGAACTGCGTCGTTCCAGCCAGAAACACAAGAATTATTCAAGTCAATATCTTTACATGTTCTGAACTAGGCTATGCTTTTAGGGTTGGTGGAGAGTTAAGTTCAAAATCTTCTCAAGATACTTAAATGATGTATCATAAAGCATTACGAACTGGTAAATTTACACGTTTCTTCGGAATCGTCTCTTAAAACACGAGTGAAAATCCCACTTGAAAATTGACCCACTGAGAATCTGTCTAATCTAGAAATCTTCGATCAAAATCTTTTTCCATAAACCTGTCAATCAAAATTTTAGAATGTATTTATTTAATTCCGGGAATGAGGGGTAAACTCGATCTATCCCAATGTCTGTCTAATTAAAATTCAAGTGTAACTATTGGTTTTAAATGCTCATTAATGATAATGCATGAAAATGAAAAGCGAAAGGTGCTAAATCGTGTACAAGTTTGCCAGGCCAGGATTATTTTTAAGGAACTGGGTTACTTATTTGTCCGAACTTGCTTTACAAGTCTGCAAAATCAAAAGATGTGGTTGAAACTAAGCAGATTGTCTATAATCGAAAAATTAGAAATGTAAGCCACGAAAATGTATAATCTATTCTGAAGATAAACAGTTAAAACAAAGCACACTGAACATGTAGATTTCTCCTATACACAGTAACTTTCTACCTTAAGAAGAAATGTATTTCTACAGTCCAACAACACCCAATCAAATATTCGTCTCATCAAAGAAGTAAAAGAGAGTTTGCTAACTATCATACAGTTTAATTATAAGGATACTTTCACTCCATATTCTTCACAAAATGCTATTTTCCGTACTCTCTTCCTTGTCTTGCAACAATCGATAAAAATTAATGTAAAATGTTTAATTTGTTCGATGATGAATTCGTGTCTAGCTTCATAAAGTACGGATTATCCAGAACATAGGTAAGTTTACTCGATTTGTGTTCATCCTGAGATTATAATTCATAACGATGACAAACAATGTTTCTGTAGTCCTAAATAACACAAGTGGAACATCAAAATTAAGTACGTATGATTGCACAGATACGTACTAGTAATTGACAACGGCGAGGATACTACAAACCTGCCACAATTCAGCCCACTCATAAGCCCCCACGTTGTGTTCATCAGATTCAAGTTTGATTAGAATGTTATCCAGAAAAAAAGAGAGCCTGCTGCACGACAATCGAATCTTTCTTAAGTTTACTTCGAATAATTATGACAAATGAAGAATAATTTTCTTTGTTTACTTCCTTAACAGGATGATAGCAAGATGGCGTCACCCGCAAATTTATTTTACTCGACTAGCTTTACTGCCGCCTGGTTAAAATCATAGGCACTGCCAATCTAGTTGTATGTATGAATATCACAGGCCTAACTTCAAGGAGTCAATAAAGGTTCCTATGAAAAAGATAGCAATCGAAATTGATGGGGTGATCCCTTGCTTGCTTCCGGAAAGTAAATTATTTTCATGTCCTCCACATGGTCATGCGCAATTATCAATTGCTTTTTGGCACTAAATTCATAATCGTGACGCGCATTGCCGATTCACAGTCGTTCCAGTGGCGACTGCCACAGCAGCAACGGCGTCTCCACGAGTAGCACCGATCTCCGACGGTGAGGTGACCGTACCCACGATGGGCAGCTCGCACGCCAAGAGCAGACGCGCGAATGCCGTTGACCGCCACCATTCTCCACGCTACGGCTCTCGCCACCGACCCATGGCGCGGACAGCGGTTGAGGGAGGAAAGACGATGGGGAGACGGGCATCTCGCAAACCGCGAGGACCCGTGTCCTCACCCGCCATGCAGATCGGGGTGACGGTGCAACGAGTGGATGACGACCTACGCTGGAAACAACGTAGCGTCATGCGTCATCGTGTCGACGGGGATCGCAGGTATTGTGTTTGCGGAGCCAGTGTCGTCCAAGNGGGGGGGGGGTAGTTTTCGCCGAGCAAGGAATGATGTACAGACAAATAATATTTTTAACACGAAATCAATAAAAATTGAAAATTTGTCACTGGTATCGTATAACTTATGAGTCATTTTCGGCTCAAAGGAAAGGCCTACCAAGGTTAAATTAAAAGGTCGGAATATGTCAAAATCTGCATCGAACCTCCTAAAACATCTTGTTTGCTCTAACTGGACCATAATTATCTCTTCCCGCATTTGCATAAGTGCGACATCTATGAGTGCTATGTTGCGAGTCTCATGGAGGCTAAGGAGTGGTATGCACTCCCCAAAAATATGTAAATAAATTTACTGTCTAAAATGCAGTTACAAACTGCGCATGACCACGTGGAGGACAATAAACTAATTTACTCTCAGGAAGCAATCAAGGAACCATACCACCTACTCCGATCAAGGACCTAAAAGCAGAGGTGAATTTAACATTTCAGAACACTCCTAAGATTAGAATAAAAGTAGATCGGTAGTTCGGTACGGTACGTAGGCGTACGTTTCTTCAAATCTTCTCGTTTGTATTTTACTTTTCTGAATAAAATTGTACCTTAAGTAGCAGAAAATAATTATTGTAGGATTAATCAAGGCTTCTGCTTGGATGCTACTCTCGCTGTAACTTTCACGTTCAGTGCCGTCGCGAGAACCACGGGCAACCGGGGTAAGCATCAGCTCAGCGCCCGCACACTCTCCCTCCTTTCCGGTCAATCACAACGCATCCAATACCACACTAAAACATTTTAATTCAAAAGATAAAGGTTCTCACCAAATCAAATATCTCAAATGAGGCATTTTACCACTATTCCGGTCGAAAAATAGTAGAAAAAAATCAATAAAACCTAAAACAAATATATATTTTTTAATCAATTTATTGACAGCAGTAACACAATTTAAATTATTTTCATACAACAGCCACGAAAACGAACATAAAAATCTTTAGGGGTATAAAAAGTACACCACAAAAAACCAAAATGATATCATCATGTACNTAATATTCACTCTGGACACTATGGACTAGAATCGACCTCAAAAAAAAAAAAAAAAGTATGTAATATATTTTCGGATATACTGAATTCAAGAAGTTTTGTTTTAAATGTAAAAGTAAAACGACAATTTTTTGCTTTCGTGGCGCCTGGGTCGAGCGCCTCGGTCACCTCACCCTTGCGACGATTTTGTTCACATGCAGAAGAAATTTGCATCTCATTTAATTGAGGTCTATTGTAGAGTCGCTCGGACTTAAATAGACCAACTCAGGAGCGTCCACAATGAATGAAAAGTTTTGTGTGATCTTTTAGATCTCGAATCACAGCGTATTCGTGAGGGCGAAAGGAAGGTATTAGCAAAGTTTATTAGCGTTGCTGTGAGGTACACTTCTAGAACTTGTAATATGCATCAATTTATTAATCTTTTTATCGACGTTACAATTAATCAAATACAAAAAGGATTTAACTTTTTATTTAAGATAAATATGTTCCCGGATTCGACTGCGACAAAAAAACGTAACGGACATCTAAAATTCAGATGCAGAATTATTGGATCAAGTCCCCAAGCCTCTGATAGTAATTAACAAAAAAGAAAAACGAGTATTGTTAAATATTATGATACCGCGAAATTCTACAAGCATTTTATTTGTGGGAAGCTCCCAATCCTGTTGGAATCTTAGTATATATATATATATATATATATATATATATATATATATATATATATATATATATATATATATATATAATAANTATATATATATATATTGGTTAAACGAAATATACCAGATAATGTCAAATAAAACAGTCGCAACGTTGGCTATTTAAATCACTTAGTTAATAAGGCTTATTTTTGGCTCATAAAAATTTAAAGTAGGTTTATTGGAAATAAATTTGCAGTGGCTTGTATCTCACAATAGGCTAGTTCAATTTTGATGTTTGAGAGAATGACACGCACGAAAGGTGAGAATCACACGACATCGCTCCGCGACTATTTCTAAAAATTCCTTAGAAATAAAATTTGAAAAATCTAAATTGAATTCCCGAAATAATACTATGCAACGTTCATGGACCTCGCCGAGAAAACGGGTGTACCGAATTTCAAAGCTCTTCACCTATGCCTCATCGCTAGTGTCAGAAACAAAGCACATACATTAAACTATAAGTAGGCTACAAAACGCAGTATCACATATTATTTGCTATTATTGCACAGTCCCAGTTTGAAATCGTGATTAACATTCATTGAAAAACACAAATAGCATATTGTTTACAAAATTTAATGAATTAATACATGAATAAATTCTTATGTGTATGGTCATTGTCTACTGAAATTTCGATACTCATTACGTGAACGCGCCCAAGTTTCGAACTTGCAAAGTAAACATGGCCGAAAACAAGACTGGCGTGAGATGAAAAAGCGAGATCGTATGTTATTGGCTGTGGAAGATGATATTCGAGTTAGTGAACATGTTATATTTCACCTTTCACCAAACAGGTAATAACTTCACACTTTTTGATAGATATTAGACAAATGATTCGGAATTATGTAATTGCTAGAAAAGCAAAGACATTCCTTGAGTTACTGCGAGTCACACAGTATTTCTCGTTGGAGATATACTTAAGAAAGGAAGAGATGTAAATACTAATTTATAAACAAACGTTCTTATGCAATAACTACTTTAAATTATTTATTAAATTTGTTTATTCTCAATTCCATTTTTACAATCATCAAACACGCTAATTAAAAATAAATATTTATATCATCGCATTCATTTGTTGTAATATCACACAGCAGAATTTTTGCTGACGTCAATATCAGGGGTATGTACACCCCAGTAATTATGATGATTAATCTATATTAGATGCAATTCGTAAACACGACCTACTTGATATTACTACTAAAAATTATGTGTATACGAACCTCCCATACAGCATTAAATCACAGTGCCCACAATTTGTAGATGTCTGTGGCGCATTCTCAGGACGATCAGGAAGCCGAACCACGTCGCAGGAGAGATAGATTCGGTGCTGTACAAAGGATAGGGATGTCATTTGTGCTATCTTACGACAACATTTAGGTACTAAACTACTTTCAGGTACTATAGTTCAAATTCTCACCGTAGTTCTACGGACATCCCCATATACAAGTTCAAAAGCGATATGATAGAGTCGTATAATTCGGTATTCAGAAGTTTGATCCAGCAAATCGTGTTCGTGAATAATGCCTAAATAGAATGCAGTATAAGATAACTAAAAATAATGTTTTATATTTTAAAATTTAATGGTTTCCTTGTGGTTTAGATGTATAAATAACTTTTTTTATTTTAGAATATTTTTAATTCTATTTTTTGTACAGAAATATCTTTTTTTTTTAAGTTACATTTACAGAAATAAATGAATGAAATTTTAAATGAAATTCCTAAAGTCTTAAAGGAAAAATAAAAACCTTAAAGAATATCCATATTACACTATGACATGTGTAAGATATTGACATATATGTGGATATGATATTACACAAAAGGCCGGGTGGAAATTGAGTACGGACTTGGAAGTCGAGGTGGGTGGTGCAGTTGATAGCACACCTGCGGCCAGAGCAGTAGGTCCCGGGTTCGAGTCCCGATCCGTCGCAATTTTCACCTGGCTGTTGACGTTGCAAACACTCCTCCTCGAGCAAGTACACGGAAATTGTGAGTTATAAATGTAGGGTTAGTTTCGAGTTATTAATATTAATAATAAGTACAACGCTAACCCATTTCATATGTTTAAAAAATATTGCAAATTATTTAACAAAAAAGTAAAAATCATATTTTAATATTATGTTGTGTTAATTTATAATAATTATATTCCACAAAATATAATTTTTGTTGAAAGAAAAATCTGTTTCAAGATTTGAATTTTACATGGGCCACCAAAGAACGAATAACTGGGGACTCAAAAAAAGGGGGGGGGAAATGCGCAGCTGACATTTTTGTCATTTTTTCCATTTCTATGAAATCTCGAAATACTTCAACTCTACTTAGCGAAAAATGTTCTTGCTTTTTAATCTTTTTATAAAAAATCACATCAAAGAAATATTTTTTTTTAGTCTATGACATCTCTTATTTTCGTAATTTTGGTTTTTAATTTTTGCGCGGATTCCGTTCAAAAAGCTACCAAATTACGTTCATAAATTATACATAAACATGTAATAGAGGTAATCTTATCCCATTATAAATGTTTTCATGCGGTTTGACGTAATATGTAACACACGCTTCTTTTATAGATTTATTTATTATATAGACCCAACGATCTTATGTACCGGTTGTCCGAAGAGAGTGAAGTTTGGGATCTCAGTATTTGTCTCATATTGACTTGGGTGGGGGATCTTCAATCCCCTCTCTGATTCTGGCTCTTCAATTGACGTTGAGGTATTTGTGTGGCGTATTTGCCGTATTTGGCAAAATATTTGACGTATTCGCAAACATGCCATCCACACTAGATCTGAAGCAAGTAACTCAATCATGCTTGAACCAATATCGGACGTGTTGACATTGGGAGCAGCACATATTATCTTCAGTTTATGTTATTAAAACAAGTCGCATAAATATAATGTTACTGGAACGCCATGGCAAACAATGCGCCGGTTGTTGTTAATAATTCATTTACCCAAATGCGAGGATTCATTTGACATAATTCGAGAAATCTTAAAATTGTTTCGTTGTTCCAATCCCTAGAAATGTTGTCCGTTATAAAAATAAGAATAAAAGATGTCAAAAGTATAGGTTAAAGAACCAAAATATCAAGTCTAGATAGCGCGCGCTATTGTGAGCGAAACACAGTTAATAAAGTGTGGATAGTTCAAGCGAATATTTACCTAATGAGTCCTTTGATGAGCGACTAAAACTGACGAGAGGACTGATACGGTTGTTTGCGTATTTGCATATTTACCATAGTAGAGTAAGTACAGCAAATGCAGACAAATAGCTCATCTACACAAGGTCGTGTTGGAAAATATACAAATTGCAACGTCAAGTGAATTGCCAGCATGACTGTTCACTGTTACGCACAAATCATTGCGCACATTACCTTACTCTTTTATTTCTCTTACATTACCTTTCCATTCGCGTTCATTTTTTTGATCTTCAATTTTTTCAAAAAATTTCATTCCAAAAACATTATTTCTGATAAACATATGTATCTTTCACTTTTGTCTAAAGTCACGTCGCGTAAGCTTCAGATCAAGAAATATAGATTTCAGAAATAAATGCAGAGAACGAGAGGAAATGATAACACAACTTTCTTTTTAGAGAAACGCACAGCACTTTTTTCTTAAAATTGTTCCTGTTTTAGCGCAAAATACCGTGATAAAAGTTATGAAATGAGACATAGGGGAGCAGTTTACATTTTCTGTTACAATTTTATGAATAATATCACAAATATGAACGATGGCAAATTTCATTTTTTCCCTCGTGTTTTAAATAGAGTAAAATATGAAACCTTGGGTAAAACAAAGTAAAAATCACATCTTTCTATACAACCCATTCCGGTTTCGCACGTTTTCTTATGTTTCACTTAAACTCTTCTTCCTAAATTAGTTTAGGTGAAATTAGAATGTCTAAAATGTTTTTTTCCCGTATAGTTTCTTTATTTCCCACATGGCAGCGATGGCAGCGCAAGTTCATGAAAAGGATCTACCTACTATAACTTCGATAACAATAATTTTATTTCAATGTTATTACTTTCCTACTCACTTTAAATGTATTAATATATTTCAAACCTATAAGTTTTCAAAGAGACGTTGAAACGTGATAGTTTTTTGTATGAATTATACTGCCCAGATCTCGTGTTTTGAGGGTCATTTTCTCTACTATTTACCGTACTTGTTTCTGCTAAAAAAACTAAATATTTCTAAAATGTAAAAATACAAGATTTGAAGGGTTTATTTATTAAAATTCTACCATTGTGAACAATCGTAATGGCTTAAATTACAGTCTTAGTATGTTTATTTTTTTTTATGTGGAGGGTAATCCTCCTATCCCCTCGTATGGACCCCTTCCAAAATCAAACCCTGTATCCGCTCCTGTTGCTTGATCTAATTCTTGTACAGAGAAAAAAATACAATCAATGTTAATTCTTTTACTCTGAAGTAAGCCTGTTTAAATAAGTAAATTCAGTCATAAGAGCATTTACAACCATGTTTGTTCACGTGAGGCGAATGAACTAATTTACTCTCTGGAACCAAGCAAGGGAACGTCTCGGCAGTGGCGCTCCAAGGCACTACCATGACATGCGCTACCCTCTTCAACATGCCATCCCTATAATATAACGTGGTTAGAGGGTTGTTATAATACCTATAGAATACCAAAAACAATATAATCCATAAAACAGCAAATATAGGTTAAATAAATAAACTTTATTGTCAAAATAGCAGTTGCAAACTGCGTATGACCACGTTGGGGGCAATAAACTAAGTTAATCTCCGGAGACAAGCAAGGGACCACCTCATCAATTCCGATCAAGGGCCCATGGGCAGTGGCAGATTTAATATTTACAAAAGAAATTATTTAATAAGTACCTACTGTTCTCCATTTATTATTCAAAATAAATTGTAGATATTAGTGCAATAAAAATTCGAGATTAATGAAAGTATTAATGACATTCCCGTCCAAGGAAAATCCGCCACTATCCGGAGGAAAACCCGGGCAGGGATAATGTACACAGAGATAATGTATGCAACCGTGCCGAGGTTGCGTTCAGTTAGAAATAAACTATTAATAAACAAAGGGAGCAAAATCAACATGCATGAAAAAGGAATTTAATCAATGTCTAGAGTACATAACAATGGCATAATAAAGTATAAGAGATATTAATATCACTTACATCATCCGATGTGGAAAACAATATTTATTAGGAAATTGAAACTTTCATTAACTTCATTTATTTAAATCCGTAAATTATTTCACATTATAGAAGCAATAGCACATTAAAAAGTTTTTAACCGCGGATTTAAAGAGATTCAATTTATTTATATATTTTAGGTTTTCGGGAAGGGAATTATACAAAATTATTCCTTAATGATAAGGGCCTGTTTGGCAAATAGTTGATGAAACGCCAGGACGATGAATATTAGCCTTATTACGAGTGATGTGTTCGTGAACTAGATTATTTCTTCTAAAGCAGGGGTGGGATTTTAATAGTTCTGTCTTAACAAACACGACTACTTCATAAATGTATATGCAAGGGAGAGGGAGAATATTTAATTCTCTAAATAAAGGTTTACATGAATTTCGGGGTTGAGATTTACATATAATCCGAATTATTCTCTTTTGAATTCTAAAAGTTCGAATGCTCTGAATGGATTGGCCTCAGAAGATAATGCCGTACCGTAAATGAGAAAATACATTTGCAAAACACACGCAGCGAGAAATGTGTTGACTAAAAATTTTGGCTAAAATTCGGAATGCATAACATATTTTGCTTAGTTTGGAATTCAAATTATCAATATGGCAATTCCATTTGAGGCTTTCCTGAATATGAAGCCCTAAAAATTTTGTTATCTTGACTGATTTTATTTGGGTTTCGTTCAGCGGAAGGGATATAAAGGAGGAAGAGATTTCGTTACACTATTGTGAAATGACATGGATACTCTTTTATCAGTATTAAGGATGAGACGATTTGAATGAAACCAAGACGAGAGGTTTGATAAAGCATTTTACGCATTGACATGTTTACATAGTAGATTTGTGTCATCAGCAAAGAAAACCATTTTGCAAATTGGGTGTGGTGGATGACATATTTACGTACAATAAGAAAAGGATAGGGCCTAAAATTGAAAGTTGAGGAACTTCGCAAGTAAGTTGCTTTATTTCTGAAAGGTAATATTGACTTACTTTATTTTCAACATTAGAAATTTCTACTTGCTGATGCCTATCTTTCAAGTAGGAAGTTAGCCATTGATGTGGCAATTCACGAATGCCTTATGAGTGCAGTTTTGAGAGAAGAATTTCGTGATCGATTACATCGAATGCTTTCGAAATATTCAGAAAAATACCTTGTGATTATCTCCACGGTCAAGAAAATTGGTTACATCATTTAGAAAAGAAAATATGGCGCTGTTAGTTGAAAAGGATTTTCTGAAACCGTGCTGATCGTTTGAGGGAATATTATTATGCGATAAGAAGTCTCTTATAGAAGAGTTTTTCCAAGATTTTTGAGAAAGTTGACAATAGTGATATGGGTCGATAGTTTCCAACATCACGTTTATTTCTTTTCTTATGTAATGGTTTCACTTTAGCTTTTTTAAATGACAGGAGACACATCTTCTGACAAGGAGCTATTGAAAATATAAGTGAGTGAATTTAATATAACGTGAGAGGAAGATTTTACTATAAATTCAGGTATATCATCTATCCCTGCTGAATACTTATTTTTTAAACAACTGATGACACTTCAGTAGAGTTAAGTCTCAGAAGTGAACATAGAATGCGGTACGTGTGTGGATGTATTTTGTGGACATTGGTTTTGAGTTACTGATTTCGATATTTCACCTATTTTTGAGAAATAAGAATTAAAGAAATTTGCGATGTCCT
>NNCF01127042.1:31103-57908 GCA_002313205.1 Laupala kohalensis
GAAACGTTTCCTTGGCAATTTTCTGAAGGGGATGTGTAATTCTTTATAATATTCCACATGGTTTTATTCCGGTTGTTCGATTCTATTATCTGTCTGTCATTTTCCATTACTTTAGCTGCACAGACCACTTTTCTGAGAATGGATTTACATTAACGGAAATAATCCCAATATGGCCCGAGTTTTGCTCCGGTTTTCCTTCGGGTAGAGGAGGGTTTCTTATACAGGTTCTCTTGGCTTGATCTAGGGGCATGTTTATTGTAATAATAAATCGTGAATTTAGTGTTATTTCAATTCTTAAACACTATACTCAGAATAATCTATAGTTCGATAATAATTTGTACATGTAAATTTTTGCGTTAAATACAAACATATTGACATTCTATTAGTATTATAACTCACAGCTAACTTTTTATCTTATCTAGGAATTTTTGCTGAAATTTTTGAATCCGCCTCTGCCTTAGGGCCCTTGATCTGAATTGATGGGATGGTCCCTTGCTTGCTTCCGGGGAGTAAATTAGTTTGTTGTCCTACACGTGGTCATACGCAGTTTGTAATGTTTTTTTGACAATAAATTTATTATTATTATTAATCATGAATTCGGGTGGTTGGTTATTGAATTTTTGAAAGATAATATAAATTACGTTTGTTTTTTAAAGAAATTCTAATCCCTAGAGTTATCCATCGATTGTGATTGTTTACTTTATCGAACTTGCGTTTTATAGGAAAGCAAGAGTTGTAATATTGAAAAAAATACATTGAATTTATCGACGGTGCTTTCTCATTTATACACGTTTCCTTATGTAAAAGGTTTTTAAAAATTCTTAAATTTTTTTCGTTGAACTGTCTAGTAATCTTGTAGAGGATATTTCGTGGTTTTAATTTATCTTCAATAGTTACTATTTGGGCAAGCTGGTTGCTATACCCCAGTTTAAATTCATGGAAGAAGGTTATTATTATATCTTTAAATTATTACTAAAATCTTGCTGATAAACCGTAACTATTGAAATAAGTGAATTTGCGAAATTAATAATAACAATAGTTGTAAGGATAATGTCGCATAAAAAATATTAATATAAAATAATATTGATATTAACAGCAAAACTACGTATTCGAATCGTTATGAAGCATGATATGAACGGTCTGTGAACGGTGTATGAATGTCTCAATACATTTGTAAGGTTCCAAATCATCTGTTGGCAGCACTGTCAGCTGATCGGCTTCTGTCACTTTTATGTTTATCTTTGAATTAGTGTTTAATGTATTATGATGTTTTTACGCTTGTCGATGAATAATCCGGGGGCAGTTCTGAAAATCATCTTGTTTTATCAGTGTGAAATATTCTTTGTCTAAGTAATTTCAAAACTTATTGAATGCAAAACCTTTGTGGCATATTTACTTTTCCTCTGAAATGAAAGATAAGTTAAGTATGTGTAATGTACTGAAACTCTGTTCCATGTTATGTTTTATTGGTGTTTGTATGGCTAGTCGTGGACCAACTATTGGGATAATTGGAGGTGGTATTGGTGGTACTTCTGCAGCGTATTATCTTCGTGGATTATTCGGCGAAAATATAAAGAAACTAGACGTGTTTGAACTTAACAAAATAGGGGGACGCATTGCACTTGAAAGGTTAGCGGGGTGTGATTATGAAGCTGGAGGAACAATATTACACCCTAAGAATAAGTATATGAATGGATTTATTAATACATTTGAGATGGAGAAAAGAGCGGGAAAAGCCTCTGCATTTGGTCTTTATAATGGAAAGGAATTTGTCTATGCAGAAGATAGCAGTTGGGGTTTTTGGAATTCTGTTAAGCTTTTATGGCGTTATGGATTTGACTCTCTGAAAATCAAACAGATTATTGATTCACTTGTGGAATATTTTAGCAGAATCTATACTTTGCAGGATAATCAAGAGACTTATGAATCCGTTGATGATTTATTGAGTGCTATGAGACCTGACTTTGTCAAAGATTTACAAATTTCTTGCAAGGAAGGGTATCTAGAAAGTGGAATTTCCCATAGAGTTATTGATGAGTTAGTAATGGCCACTATAATGGTGAACTATGGGCAAACTACATCTGTTCATAAATTTGTTGGTTCTGTATCCATTGCTGGAGCTATGCCTGGTTTATGGAATTTAAAAGGTGGTAATATACAAATTCCAGAGAGGCTTCTGGAAATAAGTAATGCCTCTCTTATTAAAGGAAATGTTGACAGAGTGACCATGATGCTTGATTCTGAAAATTATAAAGTTTCTTGGAAAACTGGATCTGGAGAGAGAAAAGATGGGATATATGACATTGTTATTGTTGCTACTCCTTTAGCCAAGAATATGCAGAACAAGATTGAATTTGTGAATTTTTCTAGTATTATAACATTTCCTGATGTTTTACATCAAACAGTAGCTACATTTGTTGTAGGAAACTTTAATTCATCATATTTTGGACTCGAGTCTTCTAAAGTAAATGAAGTATTTTCAATTAATAGTGATTTATTTTTTAATTCTATTGGGGAAATTTACCCAGTGGATGATATTGGTGCTTGTAGTAATGCATCTGCATGGAAAATATTTTCCAAGGAATCTCTTGAAAAAGAGCAACTGGAAAAAGTGTTTTCAAACATAAAGGAGGTAAAATCAATCCCGTGGTTAGCATATCCAAAATACGATACTTTACCATATAAAAGAAAATTTATTTTGAATAAAAATTTGTATTACATAAATGCTATTGAATGGGCTGCTAGTGCAATAGAAATGAGTGTTGTTGGTGCTAGGAATGTTGCTCTTTTAGCTTTCAAGAGTTGGTCACCAAAGAAGTTTAAAGAACGTGGAAAAATGAAACCTAAGAATGAGTTATGAATTGTAAATATAAATTTTTATGTTTAATTTTTATATGTTGTTGCAGTGCTGTATAATTGTGTGGAAATGATTGTTTTACTGTGTGTGAGTGTGTGTGTGTGTGTATAGTTTTTGTAGTAAAAAAATGAACGAAGGACTATTGAAATAAGTTTAATGAACTGTTAAGGTTTTTAGTATGTAAATGCCTTCCATTTGTGCATTTAGTTTGAATATTTTATTTTGTAGTACTATGAAGGAATAGAAAATTGATTGTAATGAATAATATATCACAGAAATTTTAAGGTTATGATGCTATATTTGCCCATTCTTTTTGTGGTGCTTTAGGGCTCGTCAAGGTCATTAGAGCCCTTTATATTTGTACATTATCAGAATGATTTGTTGCTAATGTGTCTTGTGATCAATTGTTTATAAGATGACACTAAAATTTTAAATTTTGCTGTGAAATTGAATTCCAAGAACATGAAGGTAAGTTGTGAAATGGAACAGAGATTTTTAAGACGATATAAACCAAATATTGATGGTAAAACAGTTGAATAATTAATAGTTTCTTTTCACAAGTGAAGTTACAAAATGTGTTTCAATTTTTAAAATCATCTTAGGAGTTATTCAGTAAATTCAGTATTATTGCATATGGTTTAAAGAAAGCTAGAGGATAAGTTGAAAGATGTAGTTTATCGAAAAACATCAGGTAGATGACTTGGTTTCTATTTTGGTACTATAACGGCATTCCTGATACCATTAAATACTTTGTTATTTGTAAAGAATGAACAAGAATCTAACAGTGGTAAGGAGAGGGTTGTATAGAGGTGTTAAGATGTCACTACTTTTGGAAAAACTCCATTCCTGTAGTCATACACATCTTCCATGACTGATTGGCTTGCATGTTTTACTTGCTGATTTTTTTTATCAGTTTAAAATTTTGTGGAAAGCTTTTCAAGTATTGTTCACATATATCCATTACTCCATTTCAAGTAGTTTCTTGAGTTAATACTGATCTAAATCATTACATTCTATTAGGTCTTGATTTCTCTTCTACGTGATAATGAGTTTTATCGCATTTTATTTATAGGGACTCTCAATTTATTTTTGACCTATCCTTTTCCATCCTTAGTCATCAAATCATCCTTTAATATTTTGATTCTCAATATTATTCCCTAGATTTCAAAATTATAATAGTAAATAAGCAGACTGACATTTTGATCCATCTCTTTTGTTTCCATGCTAAGAGTTTAATTGTATTGAAAATTAAGACTATTAATAACTTAGCACATCATATGGCAATATATGTACTATGTAGAATTTTATGTCAAGTTGTTTTAAATAAATGTATTTAATTTTCTTTACCACCATCATTTGAATGGTGATACAAAATACTGTGTTCTTTTAATACTCTTTTTTCTGTAATTTTGAATGTGTGTTTTTTAGAGTACATATATATTTTTTGATTTTACATGTAAATCTTGCTGTACACTCAAATAGAAGTTTCAAGAGTGCACGAAAGACAAAAACTTGAACAATACAATATATTATATTTATGCATGTGGTTTGTTATCATTGTTTAAAAGTCTTTCATGACTCTGATCAATGAATTCTGTGGAAAATATTGTTTGTGAGTAGGCTAGTCAGGTGCTGTCAGAAGGCTGTGGGAAAGTTTCTGGTTTTGAAATTTATTCATTGTATGTATATAGCTGGAATTATTATTGTAGCTCCTTGTTTGTTGTATTTGTAGTTGTGATGCCATATAATAACTATATTATTGTTGTATGATATTGGCCTGTATATTGATTATGTAAAATATAGGGAAACATTAAATTACTTTTGAGCATATTATTGTGTGTGAATTGGCTTTTTAATGTTTTTAATGTTAATATTTATTGAAAGTTATAAGAAAATTTTCTCCAATGAATATGTTAATCAAGAAATGAATTGTCTCAGTTTTTAAATGATATGAAATTTCATTAAGAGTTTGTATGTTAGGGACATTTTTTAGGCAATACCGTAGTATAAACATGCCAGACACTAGTCAAGCACACATTACAATTTATGAAACCTTCAATAATGTTATCTATTCTGTTTATATCAAAACAATCATAATAATAGAAACAAATGAATTATGGTGCATTAAATAAACTGCGGATCATTAATTATACTGTTTAAATTGAATTTATTTGATTAATGGTTCGTAGGTTGACTTAAGAGTTCTCTAGTTTTGCAACTGTTTTGTTGAATAACTTTCTCAATTGTCCAGAAAAGCAAGGCAAATTTCCTTCTTTCTTTCTTTTTCTTAAATTTCTGATACAGGTGATACTTTTTTATACTAATAGCAATGAGAATTTATTAAACAATAATCCCTTCAGAGACTATGCATAAGAGCAAATACAATTTTTGGGAGGTTTTATTCAAATATAGTCCTGAAAGGTCCAAATTTTATTCCAGAACTTTATAAATAATGAATTTTTCTTTCATTAAACAAATCGATGGTATTTCATAACAGTTGTCTGGTTGAAAGTCGAACAATCAATGCCTCATGCTACATACTGAGTAATAGTGGCCACATTCTAGTTTAAATGTATTTTTCTGCAGTTTTTGATGAATAACATCATTATTCAAGGGGAAATTTTGTTGATTTTTGGAGTGCTCTTTTTTACTATAAATTCTCATCATCTTTGACTGGTTCTATTGTTCATTTCACCAATTAAATTCTCTACAATTAAAAATAAACCTTTCTGTGTTGTCACCATAAGAGCCTATGCAACTTTAACTGCAATTTACTAAAACTAGTCTATTAATGCAAACATTATATTAGACCTTTTTTTATAAATCTAAGTGTTCTTTCAATCAAACAAAAAAGTACAGTACCCGTAACTCACTGATTTTCATTCTGACTTAATGCACAGTAGAGGACACTGCTATTAATATCCTTTATTTTCTGGTGCATAATTTAATCAATCTGTGGTAAAGTATTTGTTTCCGATTATTTCACAAGTATTTAGTTGTAGAAATTCTTGAGGGTTTCAGAAATATTCAAGATATTTTGTATACCTAAACAGAATTTTTAATTTTCTTCATGGATTTATTTCAATTGCATTAGGCTAAAATCTGAGATAAACTGTCTTAGAAACCACCTTCATATTTTAGCGGCTCATTTTGGTTTATTTTTCTCACGAACTAAATAAGGATATATAATGGTAATTGGAACATGTATTAGGTCATGTTATGAAAATGAGCTGCATCATCAAGTGTGTGGTTCTTATCCTTTCAAAGTCACAGAGCAGAATTGATTAACTTCTAATGGGGTAGGGATTTAATAACATTCATTGATTTGTTTTTAACTATCATAATTAAAATTTGTCATTTTTTTCTATACTTTTCATGATATTTAATTTGCCCAACCTAATGCTTGAGATGTGAGTGTAATTTTTTAATTTCTTTTTTGTGTATCAATTCTTGAAATATTCAGTTAACATACTCTGTTGTAGTAAATAAATTAAAATTGAAAAATAAAACATGTATTCTAACTGGAGAAAACAACTTGACAAAAAAGCATACTTTGATTAGCTCTTGATGTTACAAATTCCATTTTGTACTTTTTGTTTTACATTTAATCTCTTTGCTCGCTGTGACTTTGACCCCAAGACTTGGGGTTCACCCAGCTAGTTGGGGGCGTTTTCCTCCACAGGCTCTCTTGGGAACTTTGCCCCTGCCAGACTCAAAGCATGAGTTTCTTCCAGAAATAGATGATAATGTATCATTATTTACATCTGATGTTTCCATACAGGAGAAACTCGGGGTGATTTCTTATTTGTGGTGTTTGAGGTAAAAATAAAATTTTGCTCACATTTGAATTAATGACTTCATAGAGAAACAATTTTTTACAGCTTCAGTGTATTTATAGTTCAGTTTACCCTAAAAAATTATACTATAAAGTACCTTGCTGTATTGTTACATTTATTCCCCATTATTTCTATAATAACTGAAATTTTTTTTTTGTTTCCTTTATTTCATTTTTGGTTTCGTATTAATGCTTAGTGAGTCTGAGAATAACTGCAAATTTTGTACAATAACCATGGCTGTAATTAAAATGATGGAAACCATGAATACCTCATCACTTGTGTATATTAGTATGCATATACTTAATAGTAGTCACATTATGTGTTAATAGTTTGTAATAAATTCATTCTGCACGTGTGAAGTAGAAATCTGAATTTCAATAAGAGTATCATTAAATTCACAAATAAATGCTGCACATTATTACATTAGTGGCATTACTCTGCTTATCCACAAGAAAAGATCATCACTAAATACAAAAGAGGGGATAAATGACAAAGATCATCACAGTTTATTTCTTGTACAATTTCAATAGCATCATCAAAACTGCATTACACTCAGTTTTACATAGATTCTCAGAAAAATCATCTGTGAAACAATATGTTCACTATGTTTCAACTGAAATTGCTAAGCCAAACTTTGGAATGTTTTTATTTTATAACTTTTTAATACATTAGGAAAATTAGCTACAGGAAATTCTCAATTGTTTAAGTTTTTGATTTCCATTTTTTACCGACATAATATACATAAGAGGTGGTTTTACCATTTGAGGGGTCCTGGCATTTTGTCCGTTGAAGGAACATTAAAAATTTTAATTCTTCAATCATAATTTCCCTATATAATTAAAAAACAATTCAAAATGAGTTAAAAATTATGTTTACATACATTATAAAATAATTTCCATAGGTTAAATATTGTTATTTACTCTCTTTGATTTTACGTGAGTAATGATTGACGGAGAAACATTTAGTTTATAGAATTCAATAATTCTTGAAAAGTTATTGTTAAAATTTTTTTAAAATGAATCTAGACTAGTGATCGCTGAACCCGAGACCATTAACTGTACTGATATGAATGATTGAAGATCAAACACAACTTACGGCTTTGCGTTAAATAATCAGTTCTCGATTTTATTAGGAGCGCGAAGCTTTTCGAGGTAACTATCGGCGTGGCTGCGGAACGATTGGTGATTCATGGTACGCTAAGAAACTGAACTGACTTTTATTGTTAATAGTGTAGATTATAAAAACTTGTTCCTCCCTTAAAACTTCTCACAGTGTTCTGGACTCGATCTTTCTCCAATGGATCCTTTCTTCATTAGCTACTGCAAGTTTTCCTTCAAAATTTCGCAATCTTAAAAGTTTCATGATCACATTACCGTTCATACGTAAATGAGAAAGTAAAATGTGTCAAGTACATGTACTAAATTAAAAAATAAATTCAAAACAGAAGTGAGCAACTGCCATGAGCACGAAATGAAATGCTCTGCATCTGGCGCTGCGACCTTATGTGGGTCTTGGTCTGTTCAATTATTTCTCTCCACTTTTTTCTGTCTAGTTATATTTTTCTGTTAAAAAAGTGGAGCTAAGGCGCGATTGCATATAGGTTTTTTTTTGTGGAATGAATTTTAGAAGACCTGTTTCGATTTCTTTGAATTACGAGTATCTCCACTCACGGTTGAGTACTTCTAATTAAAACTTAATTTAAAGTTATGATATGTTTTGTGATAAATGTGACGATGTTGCGTATTGTAAAGGAAATGTGAAAAGATGGTTTTCCGCAGGGTTCCGTCGTTGGGCGCATCCTCGACGGGTGACCCAAACGTCGCGGAGAAGAGCATCTCTTCTCCGCTCAGCGAAGCCGTGTCGGACGCCACGGCGCTGTCACCACTGCGGCACGCGCACCCCACGCGTCATCGTCGTCGCTTTCGAGACCACTCATCCCCTCGCCGCCGATTCCCCGATGATCATGGATATCACCGCAGGTCAGAGAATGGACTTCGGGGGTCTCTTCGCGAATGTACTGCAAATAATTTTCGTAATTAACTCTCTACCAAATGAAGGAAGCAAAATTTCTGATGAAGTAAACGTCGAAAAAAGTTCTGTTTACTATTGTACTAACCAAAATAGCGGTTGAAAACTCGGCCTACCTTCCACCTCGCAGTTAAGCGCAGGGGATTACAACTAAATCTACAGAACCTAAGTGGATGAATCTCCTACCAAACGGACTTTATCTTAAGTATGGAAAGTATAAATAATATAACATGATTCTGCCTAAAATTATCATGAAAGAAGACACCAATCACAAGGTATACAACTATATTTTGTTTAAATAATACAAACATAAATTCTACTTCTTATAAAACGAGTCAAGTATATTGTGGGAATATCGTATTTCAATTCATTTTCTTTGTTAAGAGAAATTTTATTTCAAATTTATTTTCGTCATTTAAAATAATAACATTCAAACGTGTGCAGTGCACAAATGTCCGCTTATTCTAGTTT
Source organism: Laupala kohalensis (assembly GCA_002313205.1). NCBI lineage: Eukaryota > Metazoa > Arthropoda > Insecta > Orthoptera > Trigonidiidae > Laupala > Laupala kohalensis. The sequence goes on from NNCF01127042.1 coordinate 40,296, forward strand.
GCAGCCTGTTGGTGTGTGGGTGCTCAAGACAGGGATTCACCTCTGTCATCTGTTATTACGTTTTGAACAGAGAATATACTAATATAAAACGAATACGTCAAATTTTAAATAAATCGAAATAATAAATCGGATCCGTGGATGCCGTGGTTGAGGCAAACGTGGCGTTTCTTTGGAAACTGACTGGAATTTTATTGTTCGCTTGTCAAGCAGATTGATAGAATGGGTACCGATGTATTTAATTCGTTCGATTCTAGGCGGTTGTTCAGAGGTCGGTATATGAAAATTAAAAAAATTATCCAATCGGAGCGAGAATAGGTAATAAAACATCCTAAGCACAATTTTTAATCATTCATCTCAAAGAATCCGACAAGTTCGGATTTTTATCTCGCCATTTTCGTAAGCGGAAAAACGCACCCTAAGCCGGGTGTGCTTCCGTGGCTTGCTGGGAGCAGTGATTTACCAGATACTTCTCTTCATACCTACGAAATATGAATGAAATTGGCTCTTCCGGTAAGTCTGAATCGCTGCACATGGACGAACAGACGTACAGAATTCTTTTAACAACTTTATCGGTATCAGACCCTCAAAGCAGATCTCGCAATTGAAAATGATCACGATTACAAGTTCTATTTCGTTATTCGACCAATGTGGAGTAACTTCTTGTTCTTTGCGTATTAAAATTTATCAAAATCAAATATTTCCATCCCGTGACACTTAAGAAGAGCAAATTAAATTGTGACGATTGATTTTCTTGTGCAGTCTCGTTTTATTTTGTATGGACTCCTTACCTTGCGCCAACAGTATGTTCAGTCTTTGAAAAATGAAGTGACTACCAATGAGTTATTTCTCACGTTTAAATTAAACATCATGCCGATATCATAAAATTTTATTTTACAAGGTAATGAAAAACACGCGATATGGGAGATGTGTGAGACAACACACGACTAATAATTCTATCGTAAGAATTTTTATTTCCAGGACAGTTTAATAATTCATATTCGAAGTTTTGTTGGGTACAATTCGATACGCTATGGAAATGAATAACACAAATGAATTATTTACTAAAATATCTTTAAATTTGAATTATCAAATCATAACTTCTTTGCATAAGATTTCTCTATCCTTATTGCAGAAATCACTGGATACTTTTGTCTGAGACAAATTACATGAAGCATTACGATGTTCATGATGAAAGATGTAAAAAAATAATTAAATTTGAAAAGGGTTTTAAAATTTGTTGCTAATATTGAAAAGTAAGAAAAATTCAGTAATTGGAATATTTTTTATTTGAAAAGAATCTACAATAATACATATTTTTGGTGGAGACAACAATGAGACATCTTTCGACACGGAGACGACAAATAGATGAAAGATGTAAGCCTTTAATGTCGTGGGAAAAAAAGAAGAAATTTTCGCGATGAAATGATGAAAATAGAGTATCTTGAATCAAATTTGGTATTTATAACTTAGTTTATGCTACTACAGGTTCCGCGAGTTACCTCAGAGTACTTCACCTCACGGACCAGGGAAAATCGAACGCTACGCCAGACCGGTTCCGATTGAATTCTCAAACCCATGTGGAGCCCTCTATGATTCTGATGGTGAATCCATCAGCTCTATCACCAGTTCAGATACAACCGAACGCCGAAATCTTTGCGTCTCTCCAAGGTAGGTGGACATTATTGTTCAGAGTTTGTCAGGAAAGCAGGTTAGAGCTGAATCGTCACGGTTGCCTTGAGGTCGTTGACCAGAATTGATATTACAGTTTCTTGCTTGCTTCCAGAGGGAGTATTAGTTTATTGTTCTTTACTTGGGAAACACAGTTTGTACAGGATTTTTTGACTTTTATGACTATACTATTAGTCTTGAAGCTACATAGAGATTCTGACGCGAACTCAATATTTTCGATCGATGTTGATAATTATATCCTTCTTTTTTGTTCGAAATTATTTACTATACTTTCGATTTTAGATGTTTGTAGGTCGTATTTGTAACTTAAATGAGAGAGAAGTGACGAAATCGGGTGCTTTGTCTCCCCTCATATTGTGAACTATGCACTTAACTATGATTACTGTTTAGTTAATAGAGATTGTTCCTTCAATTACTATTCAAAATATTTTTTCAAGTCACGTATCTTTTTTGTCCTACACACTGCAAAATAATCATAATTGTAACCTCTTATGTTGCTTCAATTCTGGTCATTCTTCGGCCTTGTTCTGTTAAAATTAATTTATCAGTAAATCGAACAGATTGTTCTCTGAGTCATGTCATCTTGACACAGAAAGGGTAAAAAGCCTACATCGAGTATCCGAAAAAGAACTCCCTAGTTTTGAAATACTTATTTATTGGAAAATGAACATACTTTTACAGCAAATACATGTAATGAAATGTATGAGGTAGACCCAAGTTCATCTCGATGTCGGATCCGTTAGTTGCTCTACACATGTCCAATCGAAATTTGATTTCACTCCGAGTTTGTTAACGTGTCAGATGTGACTGATGTTTCTGCAGCTACAATTCTCTCGCTAAGATTGACAATATCACATATTATCTTAGCATAGTCTAAGTTCTTGGTACGACCCACTCCCCCCCCCAAAAAAAAAAATAATTAAGAGTTAGGTCTGGGCTTCTTGGTAGCCAAGCGATTGTGCCAGATGTACTTATTCACATTCCTGGAAAACAGGCGTCCAACGTTGCACGAGTGCTGTAGTAGGGTAGAGCACCAATATCCTGGAATGACACTAGTTTTTCTCCGTCTCAAAATCGTCCAAATGTAGTAAAACAAAAATTTTAGCATATTGCAATAGATTAGTATATACCAGTATTATGTTCTCAGCAAAAATAAAAGGTCTACACTCTGAGAGTGACACTTTTGACTGCAGCGCTCCGGGGATAAAATTTCATTAACTCGTTTAAAGTGAAACAGGTCCACCAAACTTGCTACCGACACATGGAAATAAATCTAGACAATCTCCTCAATAGCGAAACAAACATATGGAATTCTAGTTTTACCAAGTTTCGTAACAAATTTTCAAAACTATGGAGATTTTTTTCCGGTATTGTTTGCAGTGTATATCAATCATTGTGTGTTTGGTCAATGGGATTATTTCAAAGGATTGATATTCCGCGACAAATTTTATTTAAATGAAACAAATAATAGTTTCGGAATGAAAATTATTTTTATGTATTTGTGATTTTCTTTTAGGTGCCAATCCAGAACCATTGAAACATCCGAGTTGCCTACTCATCGCAACTCTCAGTGCCGATCTTCGTCACACCATCCGCTGATGAGACAGTTGCTTTCTCCGGTGCCGACGACCGGCCGCCGATCTTCCGCGTTTACGCCGAACTCCGTCGTGGGAGGGCACGCTGTTCATCGGCGCGCTGTTCAGTCGGCGGGTAATTCCGCTCGCCCTCACGGTCACGCCGAGGCCGCTGCCCAGTGCTCGCATTGGGAGCTGGGTCACCGCGCCGAACACGGCGACTACGTGTCGCCGCCACCACCGCGCCCTTCGGACCCGTACGCGGCGCGCGCCGCTCGCGCCAAGGCCAAACTGATGGAGAGAACGTGTAAAGTGTACTACCATCGCGATCACAGAGGAGACGATCGTCCCGAGCTTCCAACCTCACTGTCGGCGCGTCAACCCGACAAAGCTGAAAGGAAGAAGCGTTCCGAGAGGCACGTGGAGCGGAGGTTGGATTACGAGGAAGGGGACGTCGTAAATCGCAAGTCGCATAGACGGAAATCGTGGGACTACGGGGACCATCAGCGCTTTACGCAGGTGTACCATTGCGTGACGTCTAAACCTCAGGAGGGCGCCGTCATTGTGCAGATGGAACGATCCAAGAAGAAGATGGAAGGTTCCCATCGACGCTATGTATCCAAGGAACAGGAACACGAGCGGTTTCGAGAGTACGAGATCGAGAGGATTAGGGAGTGGGATAAGGAGAGTCGCGAACGGCGACACAAGGATCGAGAGCACGTAACGAGGCGTTTTCGTCCGGGTACACCTTCCTGCATGCGTCCCATAGATTCTATGGACTCTCTTCCTCCGCCGCCGCCGTCGTCGGCCAAGGCGCACACCTCGTCGTGCGTCAACCCCACCAAGTCGGAGGAAGAGCTCCTCGCGCAGACGTCCAAAGTGGCCAAGGCGAGCATCCTCATGAGGCACGGGGCACACGTCAAGAACAAGTCGGTGCGCTCGAGGAACAAGGAAGGACGGACCGTGAAACCCATGAGCATCAAGGAGTTGAAGGCTTTGCGGAGGAAAGAGTCTGCCACGCAGACGAGCGATGACAGTGAACACACCGGGTGGTCGGACACTGTCAAAGGAGAAGAGTCGACCAAGCCGAATAAGACAGTCATTCCCGAGCATAAGAACAAAAGCCAAGCGTTCTCCAAATCGTCCAAGGCGCGCACGGAGGAGGAGGCGCGAGTTCTGAACAGTCGGGACACTCACCATAAGGGGATGTCTGTCCGGTCATGTACAGCGTCTCGGGCTTCATCGAATGTAAGTGATCCTCAGAAAAACGGTTAAATAATTATACACTTCATAGCTGCATCCAAGTATCTCAATACCATGTATTATATTACTGTGAAGAAAATTGCAATTATTGTCCTTGTCAGTGCTTTTTTTAACTAGCTGAGTACCTGAAACTTTGCTCGCGTGAATTTAATGTTTTGTACAATAATTCTTTATGAATTGCTTCTGCTGTATTAAAAAAAATTTAATCGAATTTCGAAATAATCTTCCTAGATTCCTTCTCAAGAACGTGTGAGTTGATTTCGGAAGCTTTTAACCTAATCGGTCTACGCACTACACTTCGGAAACGCAGACATATGGACACAAAATTTAGATGAAACTACTAGTAAATATTGAATTCAAAACGAACTTTTTATCACCGATCGGTATGAGTGAATTTTTTAATAAATGATTAATATTTAACAAAGCATGAGGAATTTTTAATTAATTTAATACCAATAGTTATTACACTTTGTGAAAGAGAATAAAATGCGTGGATGAGTGGTAAAGGAACGATCGCCATGTCTGTTTCCTTTGTCTGAGGGCAGGGCGCCATGTTTGCATGTGAGTTGACCTTCCATCCTCTTGTGACGAAGTTTTATGTTTGGATTGGGTATTGTTTCCTGCTGTAGGCCTCGGAGCGAGTGGACAACCCCAACACGTTGAGCACAATGAAGTTCGTGGCGTCGACTGCATCCGCCGGTACCATGTGCTCCACGGCGTCGATCCCGCACTCCCCTTTGAGTAAACATCACTCGACGAACAGGCAATCGGTGGCGGTGACGGTGGCGCAGGACATTTTGGAACCAACAGTGTCTGAGGGAGCTTCTGCGGTCGACAAGGTGAGACTTGACGAAAGAATGGAATGGAGTGTTGAGCGATCTATTAGTGACCTGAGGAGTATTCGAGCGTGCGCCTTTAGCAGAGATTAGTTTTTTGCAGTGACAGTGATATAAACAAAAAAAAATTGAAGAGATGGGGATAATAGGGAAGTAATGAGAAAAACAATTCATCGGATGATTTTTTTAAAAAACCCTACAAGTATCCTACCTCAATTTATTCGTGTTAAAACAAAGGACTCTTTAAATTTGACTATGGAAAACTAAATAATCTTGAAAATAATTTCCTCCTCACGCCGAACCGCCGAACGCACGATCAAACTGTTCAGCCACGTGTTCATGCATTCTTCGCTTCCTTTCTTTGTGTGCGTGGAATTACAGCAATGATTAAATGTTATTCGGAGTCAACAGCATGCAATTACAAAAATTCATGCAATTTTTCTATTTCAAATCATTATAGAGATTATGTCCAAATCCAGGTTCATCACACGATTTAAACAATTATTAAATTTGGTTGCTTTATTGTTAATTGTTATTTTATATAAAAGATAATATTTATAAAATTAGTGTCTTCTAACAGAAATACAAACCCCAGATCCCTCCCCTGTTAGTCCCCCCTCCCCGCTTGACTACGGTCTAGATCCGTCACTGTGGAGAGAAGCGAGAGTGCCAGTGTGCTTGCTAGTCCCAGTAACTTTACCGTATAAGGCTATACGGACGCTAAAGTAAGGTTTCTTCTCGTGCTTTGTACCATTGTAACACCGATTGAACCTACATTGCAGGTGGATTAATGATGGATTTGACTGGTAATTCAGCAAATATATTTTTGCGGGAAACCCTACAAGAGAATGGGCTAGAGAACCAAAATCGTCAGGAAGACAAATATTTTCGAGGGAGCGAGGAGGGGGGGGGGTAATTTGCCAACTATTGTCAATGTTTCATAATAAATAATTTGCAGTTGCCTCACAAAAACTCATTGATTTCTGGCGACTTGGAAGGTTAACTTTCGGGTGGGGAATCCCATGGTGATGTTTGTTTTAAATAAGTGTTGTTCCGTGCTGGGGAAGCACAAGAGCCGAGCCTCCACGACATCGTCCGCCTGCCACACATCAGTCGTTCACGCTTCTCTGCTCGGGGGATCTTCTCCACCGTCGCAATCGCTGGCGCACTTGCACACCCCGCCGCCGCCTCCTCCGCCTTTGCCCAGCAGCGACACTACACTCGCGTTACCGTCGCCGCCGCGACCCGAATCTCCGCCGTCGACGAGCACCGACACACCTCCGTCGCAACCGTTGTTGTCTCCGCTGGATAAACGCTTCGACGGCGACGGTCCATCTCCGCCCACGCCACCGCCGTTGGCGTCGCGGCCACTGCGTCGGCCCCAGGGAGTGTACGTGCGCGCGGTGGCGGCGGAGTTCGAGGAGAACATTGCTCGGAGTATGAGAGCCGACTCCCCTCCAATGTTCTTGGACGACAGTCTTCGTGTTCCTCAAGGTATTGTGGCTGGATAAGGCAAAAGAGAAATAGAATAATGTTATGTCCACAAAAACAGTACTAAAAATACGAGTGACCACCATGGTTGAAAAAACAACAACAGTTTTTTAAACCAACAACCCTGGATTTTTTAAAAACTTTTTAACTGTGAATATAACGTTCACAACTTCTAGAAAACACTCTGCATACGGGTATAAATGCTTTTTTATCACGGAATTCCTGCGATGTTTTAAGTGTAAATAAATGTTAAAGAAAACATGTCGTCAGGTTTCAAATCCAACATCTCTAATTTTTAACTTTCAAGAAACACAAAAAATTAATTATAAAATAAAATTAATTTAATGTTTTTTAATTTGACTTGAAAAGTTTTCATATAATTATTAGAAGGATATGTACAAGCAATGTAAGAAGTACAAAGTTCGTAGTAAATTCAAGAATAAAAATATTGGTTTTAGAACCGTTTTTGTTGATGAAGCTGGTTTCGTTACTTTCTTAATAGATTTATGAGATTTGGAGAAGGAATAATGGTGTACATTAAACTTTTTTTGTACTGATTGTAACAAATAGTTATTAAATACAAAAACGTTCTACTGAATAACAAAATTTAAAATTTCTTGAAACTTACCTCTTGAGATTCATACACTCAATTTCTCAGATTTAATATAAATCTTCTGGAGCGGTTATGTGGACTAGAAGCTAACTCATAATGGCCAGGAAAGTGATGTAGGTGGTTACGAACCGTACGACTCGCATAAAAGGGAAGCAGACTTTCTTTGCCATTTCGAATAAATAGATTGGCATCTTGTACAGGTCGTGGTGGTCGCCTGGCTGCAGGCAGCGGAGGTGAGGTGGTGGAGGGCGCGGTTTATGACGCGCCTTCGTGGGACACGCGACGCAGTCCTCCTTCCCCTTCGCAGCGCAGCTCGGGCGTCGTTTCCTCCCGCTGTGAGAGCTTCCGCTCCTCCGAAGTGCCCACTTGCCGGGTCGCCGTGCGTCTCTTCGAACGCAAGACCACGCGCACGATGGAGCAGGTAAATGATTGACGACGGGTGTCCCACAAGGATCGCTGTTCCACAAGGGACTCAGCAAATTTACTTTGTTCTACCCCGCACTGGGGAAGAGCTACACTGGAGGATATGTACTTAGGGTTGGAGAGATTTTCCTTTTCCATCTACACCTCACCGAACTGAGGAATTATGTTTATCAGCGTAAAGGTAGGGATGTTTTATTTGTTCGTTGTCGTCCAGATGGATATCATGACCAAATCAGCCTATCTTTGCATTATGTATTTTTCAGAAATTAGATTCAGTTGATCAATTTCTATGAAGTCCTTAACTATACTCTTAACGTAGTGTAACATCTTTCATAAAAATCATTCTTATCATCCAGATCATGGAGAAGATCACCTCTCCTCCTCCTTGTACCGAGAACCAATAAAATAACGATCCCTACCATGTTGTTATTCCTAACTACGTACTTAATGAATGTTCTTCAAATTTGTCAAACGCTTATTATATATCTGGTAAAGAAATACAGAATATGACAAAAATTTATTTATAGTATCTAATAGAATTTGACAAAATTCATTGTGTCTTATATAAAATAAAGTTTGCTTGATGATATGGTCACTACCCCAGCATTTTGTAAAATTGATAATATTATACAATGTATGAGAATAAAGTCAGACCTGTTTAATAAAACGTAAATTTTTGTTTGTCATGAAAAGTGACTGTGGTTTGGAGATTTTTCCATTGAATGCCGTCCCTTGCTGAATATGTCATTTTTTTTGCACCTGAGCAGATGGATGCAAGTGTGTACTCCTTCCGCGAACGCCGCAAGGAGTCCGCCCTCATGCGCTGTGCAGCGGGCACTGAAGTGCCGGAAGGATGTTGCTCGTCCACTGGTCCCGCAGGAGGTGGCGGTGGCTGTTGCAACGGCAATGGCAGCGGTGGCGGATGCTGTAGTGGCAATGATTGCTGTAGCGAGGGTGGTTGCTGCATTGGAGGTGGTTGCAGTGGCAGTGGAGGTGAAGGAAGGGGTGATCGGGGTGGCTGCGGCGGGGGGCAAGCATGCGACACGGCGGAGGAAGCGTCTTGGGCGGAGGACGAACCTCCGCTGCCGCCTGTGCCTTCCGCCCAATCGTCGCCGTCGCCATCTTCCCTGCCGCCTTCCATGTACTCTCCTTCGTCGCCTCAACCTTCATCCCCTTCGGTGCCTTCTTCTCCACCCTTGCCCTTTGCATCCCCTGGCTCCGTCCTGACGCCCAGGTCGTGCGACGCCGTTGCCTCTTGTGAGTACCGTTCACATTTTTTCGTATTTCCTTTGTTCCTGTTATTCTTTTGAAGTAGACCGCTTCTTGAGACAATGATAAGTGACACGAAAATCCGATGCTGAGAGTGGGGAGAAGCAAGAGACATAGGTATAGTCAGAAATTAGTGGTAGGTGATGGGAGGAAGTGGAGGATCTAGAATTTTTCTTTGGGAGTGGCTTAGGTCTCCGGGAGTCTGGAGGTTATGTAAAATTTGTGAAGTTTGGTGCAAAATGATACAATTACGATAGTATATAATAATACATTTTTTCTACTAAACAAATAATTGTCCTACATGCAAATATAAGATATTTTTACGATATAAGAACATTTTATTTTATTTTCACTCATTTGGAGGTGGGTGCTTGAGCCCGGAAGCTCGCTCATCCGTAATTCCGCTACTGATGGAACGGAAGTCTGTGGGAGATTGTACTCAAATTTATATTAAACTCAATCCTCCTATACACATGTGTCTGCATCCACGATTCATGCTTAATATAAGTCGAGTGTACTGCAACGGTTACCAATTTTAAGGGTCTGGAGGCAGAGGAAGACATTTTAGTATGGTGAATAACTCATAAGAAATCCGTCAAAAATCCACCTGAGGGCTACTAAAAACTAACTCCAAGAATGGCGACTCGTTAGCTCATCGCCTCAGGAGTGGGTAACATTCGAGTAAATTTTCTGTAAAAAGAACTTGGTCATGAAACATAGGTTACCGATTAAACCCTATCTTAATAGTTTTGATGAAAAAAAGGTGAACGGTATGAAGCTATAATTACGATAACTTAATATATTATTTTCAAAACTTGTAGATAAGTTGTAATCAGCTGAAAATCTTCATAATTCAATTTTTTTTCGAGAAGCAATACCACATCGGCAACTCTTTATAGATGCCTCATTTGAATCAAGATGTTAAATCATCATATACTCACCCCTAGATGATGAGTTCTCCATACCTACGATTATATTTATATAGTAATTTTCGTTTTGTGATTTGTTACCTGTTTTATATAAAAATTATTCCCTCTCTTAAGTGACCCTCGCAATGTATTGTTTTTGCGCTTTGAAGCATCAACCTGCTAACCTTCAGTTTGATACAATTAATTAGCGGATACTGTTAGATATATTACCACAATAACAAATTAAATACAGGAAGAAATACGTTGGATGCTTGTTAGGCAGGTCGAGAGCCATTGGTCTTCGAACCCTGTACTGCACAATTGTGATTTTGCGGTATGTAATTGACTACGTAATTATGTGTTGAGCATTTTTCTGTGCAGTTAGTGTAACGTTCAATAGTTTTATTACTACAATTTACAGTTATTACATCGTTTTCTAGTTCTGTGAATTAGTTGCATTTTTTCCCGAGTGAAATATTCACTAGTAAGTGTAGGAATAGTGTTCAAAAAACTATTGCATCTAAAAAATATTCTATTGTTACAATTTTATTTACACATTTTTTAACTTGAGCCATAGCAAAAGACTTTTGAAATTTTGTTTCAATTATTGTTGTTGTTTGCTTTTGTGGGACGTTGAAAAGAGACAGTATTTAAGTTATTGTTTATTTTATTACCTTGAGAATTTTTTTTCACAATTTGGGTAATTACTTAAACCGTCTTCCTTGTTTGTAAACGTTAGTATGTATAAAATTTTAAACTGACTCTCGTAGTGGCTTAAGTCAAATTTCGTGATTGTTACTAAATTGCTAGTAAAAGAGATGTTTATTTTAGTAGACTTTTTATTCTATGACAGGTAAACGTGGGATTAACGGAACGGTTCGGAGAATAGAACTTGGGGTACCGTTAAAGGCTGCCATGAGGCTTTTTCCATGGTAATTTTATGTTTTTGCTTTCAGTTGCTTGCCATTTAATAATAAGATCTATTAACTTAATTAATATAAAAGTTTACCATCTCAATGTATTGTAAAGTGAGAGCGGCTGGGCGCAAATCATTTCTTTTTTTACTAACATTAAAAATTGCTCCCTCGTTTCCTCTGAGGTAACTTCCTGATAAAAGTGTAATGTTCAGGAATGCTATTTTCCGAAACAAAAATTGCATGCGAATGACCCAGAAACAATCCAGATTCAGAGTCATGATGCCAGTTTAGTTTGCGTTTACTCAAAACTATGTCAACGGAGAGATGAAAGATTTAAGTGGATTTTACGGAGAAATGACAGGGAACATTCCACAGTGACATAAGATAAGTAAATAAAAATATAGATTAAAATTTTGAATGCTTTACTTTGCAATTCTGAGTACATTAGTCTTATTTTGTTCAGAAATGTACGCCATTATGTCGATTCTGTTTCCTGTAAGTCTGAAATTACGTACCATACGGACGCAAAATCACTTTGGTTTGGTTGCAAGGTTGTATGTCGATGAGAAGACTAAGTACCATCTAATATATACATATGAAGTCATAAGTGCAAACGAGCAGGACTTATAGAAAATCAACAATCTAATAAGATTGGATTCGACACGTATGTGTCTTCAACAAAGAGTAAGTGACGTATTGGAATTTGAACCCGAAACCTGCGGTTCTGACCTTAGAGGTGCAAACCACTGCGCCTCTATCTTTGCCCTCCCGCAAATGTTATTACCCCTGCGATACGTGCATGAGGTCCCATATTCGAGTCGCCATATATACCTGACCAAAGACACCGCACATTTCAGTATGTTTCCAAAGGACCGGATACTGGAACGGTCGCTATACTTTGGAATCAAGGAATCAAGGGTTCATTGATAAGAATGATGTGTGTATTCATTGAGAAGATTAAGAAACCCCAGACTAATTTATGCCTCTGGATGCAACGTCGTATAACGAATAATGCGAAAATATATTCAGGGCGATGTTTGTTTCTCCCATATTTTTGATTGTATCACGGAACCCTTCACAAAGAAAGTAGTTTTCCGACAGCGTTTGGTGACCGCAGTGGATGACGCTTCGCCCCCGTCGCAGAGCTCGTGCCCTCCTGCGGCGACAAGTGCGACTGTCCCTCGCGTCGCGTCGCGGCTGCGAAGCCAGCGACAATCCCGAGCGGCGAGCCAGAGACACGATCTCCCCAGCGGCGTAGCGTACACCGCGTCGGAGCTGCTGTGGAACGGCGACGACGACCAATGCGTCTTCTCACAAGACCCCGTGACCTTCTGGCTCGAGAACGAGGTGTACCGCACGTACCCCATCGCCTCGCAGGACAAGTGATAGCGATCTCCGACGTGACAGACTAAAATTCAGACAGGTTGCACCAATCCAGTGATTTTATTGTATCCTAAGAGTTCGAAGATTTCCTCAGCACCTTAGGTGTTCCTAAGCTTGTGGTCACGGCCAAGATGTGAAAATGCGTACAGGCCACTTGGATGTTAGATTTAGAAGTATCGTATCTGTGACGTAATTTTTTTGTTTCAGACAAGTGAAAGAACAGAAAAGATTGAATTGAAAGGTTCTGTTAAAATACGTGGAACCATAGTAACGTTTGTTGTTGTTATTTCATTTTTTCAATATTTTTATAATATATATTCTTATCTTTACAAACGTTTTATTTTATTTTAGGNTTTTAGGTTTTTTAATGTCTGCTATAAGATTCGAAATTTAGTGAAATTTATAAGGCCATTTCCATATATTATGTTTAACGGGAGACCACGAATACATTATTAATAACTAAGTATTCTTTAATTCGTTTAAAGTGTATGTCCTCTAGGATTTAAAAGAAAGAGAAAACCAATGGAGCATTAATTATCCAAACTAATGTAAGGAATGTCTCACAAAAAACACTAATACTCAGAACACTGTCAAATAGAAGAAAGAAGCAATACACCAACCATACGTTTGTATAAAAAACAATTTCGTTTAGTTTCCTGTACCATGCGGCGCACAATAAAAAAATAAACGACAAACAAAATATGTATGAGTCGTATTATGTACGTATGTGTAACTGGTCTTTGTATCATCGATATCGTCGCGATTGCTTTTGTACTTTTCTTTCCCATTATGCAAGTTTGGATAATTGAATGACGTATTACTGACGTTCGACGCTCTAATGTACAAATTAATGAAGAACACCCCGGATGTTAATATAAATTTATTCAATTTTTGAAAAAAATTCTCGTATGTACTATGTTCTATTCATTGGAAGGATGCTGCCCCCACCTTAGAATGAAAGACGACGCACCCTCATTTATACGATCTTTGGAGAGAACAGGAAGCTTGATAGCTCTTCGTGCGTCGCGTTAATTTCCGGACGACGCGAAGCGATGCAGAACGCGTCGAGAACTCTTTCGAACCGCAATTTGACGTGACGGAACGCAACCGGTTCCAAAGTCCTTCACCCAAGTCTTAGGCATTGACTAGAGAAACGCGAAGGCAGATGCTTTTGTTTCAGTTTTTTAAATTTTGGATAGTGGGTAAAAATTGAAATTCTTTTGATGAATTACTACCGTACTTTTCTCACAATGATGGCAACGAAAGGTGGAATAATAAAATATTTGAGATCAATGTTTTGATGACAATTTGTATCGTATGCAAACACCTAATGCGAAATATAACGTTAAGTTCCAAACAGTTTGTAATGTAATGATTGGGACGAACATGAGCGAAAATGTATGAGTATAGTTTATTTTTGTTTACTGTGCACGTAAAATTGAGATAAGGAATATTAAAGAAATGAAGATATATGAAAGAGATCAGCATAATAGAGACATACAGATACTAAAATAACTTTTACTTACAGATAAAGAGCGGGAATCTATTGTATTTAGATGGCGCCATAAGCTTGTTTACTTCGAAGCATTGTTTGGAAGGTGACTACATTTAAAAAAAAGACGAAACGTCAAGATTTATCATTTCGAATTACCTAGACAACCCAGATTCCTATGATTGCTGACCGCAGAAACATTCACAACAGTGTTGTTATAGTGAAGTAAGCGACACTAAATAAAGATTTTACATTTATATTACACATCAATACATCGAACAGTACATTCATGAATGAAGACCAACATTCATTATTGAAGACTTACAGTGAGGAGAAAAAATAAAATAAATATACGTCGGCCATTAATAAAAAACTAATATAATTTGTATATTACTGTTTGACATTTTTCTTCTTTACTCCACAATTTCAGAGGATTGATGAGTATGAACCACTTTAATTGTGCAAGAAAATTTTGTACCAATACATTTTTTCACTGGAACATAAACAATTCATGAACCTTTCGATTCAATAAGGATAAGAACTTCTTTAATAAAACTTGATTATAGTTTTGTTCACCAACATGATAATATTGTAAAATTAAATACCTTTTACTTACACTGTTTTATTTTTTACTTACACTTTTCTTTCATCGAAGTCATGCAGAAAATACAATTACGGTCCCTTACGACCACAAATCTCGTATCCAAAACGAAATATAAAAACTGACAGATGGAAATTAGCTGAATGGATGTTCTGCAGATGTCGAGAAATAAGCGAGCAGTGTCGTAGCGTTGACGGATGATAGCCAGAAATCCCGGAACATATTTTATAGTTGTTTTTACTTAGCGCTAACTTGGACCTGGTATTTCATCTGCAACGTGTCACAGAAGAAAGATAATGTATCAGGGGTAGCCAACTAATGTTTTATCATTAAAATTAAATTACTATAGAAATAGGCCAAGAATATTTTGAAGTTCCTACTCAGACAGAAGTAAAACGAAAAAGATAATTTGTTGAAACATTCAGTTATAATTTCGCAACAAGCTGAAGTTTGTCGATTACAAATCTTTCTCAGCAATTTTTTTCAATGAATACACCCTTTCAAATCATATTAACGAAGAGGTACTAGTATATTCTAATGAAATGGTTAATCAGTATAAGGTATTTTTATCATAATACAGAAGCGTCAACATTACTATCTGTTGTATGTAATGAATCATCATATGTTTGAAAATATTCAAATTAGTCATGAGTTGAGGAACTCTTCATCGTAAGAAGGCCACCTCGATCTCAGTGCGTCATCCATCGAGTGGAGACTGTTTAGAACAACGTTGTCAGACTCAACAATTGAAGCATGCAATGAATAATTTAAAATATCATGTAAATTGGTTTTTACACTCGAATTTGGAGGTAATATCAGAATATTCGTATACTCATAAAAAATAATTATAGTGTTTACCTAGTTTAAGAAAGATTATATCTCTACTTACGCACGGTCCAGGGCATGACGGTCCAATACGTGAATAATTTGGGACGCCAGAGTCCGAGATGGATGAAATGAGTGACGTGAAGGATGATGAATCTGTGAGGAGAAGTGAATGGCTGGGAAATCCTCTTTAAGCAAACCCAGTCTGTCAACTACGAAATTATTCAAAACACGTGCTTTATAGTTGTTAATGCTCCACTAATGGGTTACGGAATATAATTAAAGGATCTTCTTTCTCCGATTATTCTCCTAAGCTAAGCTTTTCCTTTGGTAGGTACGATAATAGGAAGGGAAAATTAAATTGGTTGAAATAGTCTCTGGCTGAATTCACCCCAAGGAAGAAGACTGGAAATTCTAGTTTATTTTAGGTATGCTGAATAAATATGTGTGTACCTCATTTCAACTAAATCTCTCCACCCGNAAATTCTAGTTTATTTTAGGTATGCTGAATAAATATGTGTGTACCTCATTTCAACTAAATCTCTCCACCCGTTTTAAAGTGTCGATGGAAAACACATACGAACATTGACTTTAACATAGAGTTAAAAATTCGATTCAGTTTTTGAAGGAGGAAAAAAATTAGCCACGATGAATAACTCAATTGAAAACGTATGTAACATTTATTGAAACCAAAACAAGAGATCGCGGATAGTGTTCAAATACGCGAATGTTTCAATACATCCATTGTCATTTAAATAGAACTATTATTTTCTTTCGATGCACGATTCGTTTTCCGTGATTCAGGTTCGTGGGTGATTTAGCGGTAGAAGGTTTTCTTAATGGCACGTATGAGAACGAACCATGATCAGATTGCTTCGTTATGGGTTTTAACTCTATATCAGCACTGTGGCCCGCAAGTTATACTCGCGTCAAACTTTTTTTTTCGGCCCGTGAGTTATAATACATTTTACATCAAATTTGTCGTCAAACGTTGGGCGGTATAACTTTGTATTATAAATCTAAACTGTCAGAATTAATATTTGACATGGCATGTTTGGTAAGAGAAAATAGAAAATTGTGTTCTGTATTACTCTCTCATACATAACAATATGAAAACATTTCATTTTGATACTAATATAACTAAAGCGTCTTCTTGATTTTTAATCAAAAAATAACATTCTCTCTGACGATCAACACGGTGTTAGGAAATCCTTTTCCACTACAAGCGCCATATTTTCCTTCTTAAACGATGTTACCACATCTCTTGACCGTGGAGAAAATCCTCAGGGTGTTTTTCTTGACTTATCCAAAGCTTTCGATGTCATCGATCACGGAATTCTCCTTTCCAAATTGCATTCTTTAGGCATTCGTGGACTTCCACATCAATGGCTAACTTCTTATTTAAAAGATAGATATCAACAAGTAGAAATATCCTATACTAAAAATAAAATACTTGAGCGTTGTCTTTCAGAAACAAAGCCACTTACTTGCGGAGTACCCCAAGGATCAATTCTCGGCCCTATACTCTTTTTATTGTATGTGAACGACATGTCATCATCCACATCAGATTGAAAAATGGTTCTTTTTGCTGATGACACTTATTTACTATGTAAACACGCCAATGCTCAAAAAGTGTTGTCTAATCCTTCGACTTGGTTCCATGCAAATCGTCTCATTGTAAACACTGACAAAACAGTGTCTATGTCATTTCACAATAGTATCACAAAATCTTTACCCCAGGTTTCTCTTTCTTTAAACGGAACACAATTAAAAACTGTTACAAATACAAAATTCTTAGGTCTCCATATTCAAGACAACCTCAAATGGAATTGTCACATTGACAATCTTAATTCCCAATTAAGCAAATTGTGTTACGCATTCCGAATCTTAGTTAACGCAGTTAGTCCACGTATTTCCCGTTGCGTATATTTTGCAAACGTTTACTCCCATTTACGTTACGGCATTACCTTCTGGGGTAATTCCGGTCAGAGTATTCAAACTTTCAGAATTCAGAAGAGGATAGTTCGGATAATTTGTAAATCTCACCCCCAAAACTCTTGTAAACCTTTATTTACGGAATTAAATATCTTAACACTTCCCTGCATTTATATTTATGAAACGGTCGTGTTTGTTAAGACCGAATTACTGAAGTGCCACCCTTGCTTTATACGAAACAGTCTCGTTCACGAACACTATACACGCAATAGTAGTAATATTCATCGCCCTAGAGTGTCAACCACTCTTTGCCAAAAAGGACCTTATCATTCGGGAATCGTTCTATATAATTCCCTGCCCAAGAATATAAAAGACTTTATGAAATTGAATATCT